>JAODUP010000011.1:855000-1390000 GCA_025642065.1 Paralvinella palmiformis | reverse complement strand
CTCTATCTGAGGGCACCCTGGGGCGGATGTGATAGAGCTACAGGTGTTATCTACCTGTTGGCCTATAATGTTAGCTCCTGATCTATTTTTCTATTTGTAGTCTATCAAACGGAAATAGTTGGCACCGGATCGATATAATTCAAGCCTATAGAAGTCAGTGTTCCGGAATAGAGTTCAATTTCGGTACTGAGAGAGAGCAGGCGAAGTATGATATACCATACCGTCCCAAGGCCTAACTATAGTTCAATGATGTATTGGCTCTGTGAGTGAGTGAGTGAGTGAGTGAGTGAGTGAGTGAGTGAGTGAGTGAGTGAGTGAGTGAGTGAGTGAGTGAGTGAGTGAGTGAGTGAGTGAGTGAGTGAGTGAGTGAGTGAGTGAGTGAGTGAGTGAGTGAGTGAGTGAGTGAGTGAGTGAGTGAGTGAGTGAGTGAGTGAGTGAGTGAGTGAGTGAGTGAGTGAGTGAGTGAGTGAGTGAGTGAGTGGGTAGTGAGTGGCTGGCTGGCTGGCTGGCTGGCTGGCCGTCTTTCTATACCTCTAGATATCTAGACACCGATCTTTCATCAATTGGCCTCCAGCATCCGAAGTTCAACCAACAAATAACCTGACAATATCTAAGAGACTAAAAATGGCCAGGAAACCCCTCTCTCTCTCTCTCTCTCTCTCTGCGTCTCTCTCTCTCTCTCTCTCCCCTAGCTACTAACACTAGGCTGGGTGGTATCGTATTCAGATGGCTGATGACTACTTTAGCCTCAGGTCAAGTGGAGAAAACATCGATCAACATTTATGGCAACAACTGACTGGTGAAGGTAAGACTGACTTAGGGCTTTGGTGACGATAAAAGTAGAGAGAAAGTCATATATATATATATATATATATATATATATAAGAGAGAGAGAGAGAGAGAGAGATGTGGTCGAACTCGTCACGTTAAAGCCACAAACCTCAATATTGGATGTCCCAACTGCCGATAGACAGTTATCAGAAGGAGGCCAAAGGTCTGTAGTCAGTCAAATATGTTCTGTCATGTAAACTAAACATAGACATAATAGACTTCTAGGTGTATAAATATATCAGCTAAACGTAGACTGGCTAAGATAAGCTAACATATACACAATTGTTAGACATAAAAATCATCTTAAAACTGGAATCCGAAACGGCGTCTCAATAGCAAAGCTCATAACTCCTGAATGTGAATTTGGGCTTGCTTCTATAGGCCGAGGAGTCTTACACGCGCGGGAGGGGGGTTGTGTAAATATATTGAGGATAACCCGCTTTATCCCTGGATAACTAACTATCTGAAGAGAGAATACTATATTAACAATTTGACTGCCGTTCTCTTATTAATTACGTATTCAGCAGAGAATTTAATTTAATTTATACACACGAGTATATATATATATATATATATATATATATATCATGTCACTTAATATAAGAAACTGTTAATAATATTCATAAAAATCAGTAACAGAAAGATTATTATACACACACACACACACACACACACACACACACATATATATATATATATATATATATATAGACTGGTAGACAGATATAAATATACATTTCAAAACACACACACACATATATATATATATATATATATATATATATATATATATATATCATGTCACTTAATATAAGAAACTGTTAATAATATTCATAAAAATCAGTAACATAAAGATTATTACACACACACACACACACACACACACACACACATATATATATATATATATATATATAGACTGGTAGACAGATATAAATATACATTTCAAAACACACACACACATATATATATATAGAGAGAACTGGTAGACAGATATAAATATACATTTCAAAACACACACACACACACACACACACACATATATATATATATATATATATATAGAGAGAGAGAGAGAGAGAGAGAGAGAGAGCTAACATCCATATATGCCTGCAATCACTCAATTATTCATTCATAATACGAAATTTCCGCAAATTATCTAAACAACAGTACACATATAGCTGTGTATACATTTATAAATGCTTTATTTATTCTATATTATGATTAATTACATTGTAGCTAACAGTAGAGTAAATATTTAAGAATTGTTAGCTTTTGCGAGGAGATAATATCAGAAGGTTGAACATCCACTGACAGAAGAGGTATAATTCCAGGTTAGTAATTTAACCGTTAGCGTCATTGAAGAAGAATGACATACACGAAGAAGGATTGGTTTTGATGAACAAATATTTCTGACATCGTAGATTGGCAAAGTGGCGTAGGATGGGCCGAGACAGGGAGATTATTTGAACTATATCTGTTATACCTGGTTCAGGCATTTGATCGTCCTAATATTGAGTATGGTCAGTGACCATAAGTGTGCGTGTTTGTGCTCGCGCGTGTGTGTGTGTGTGTTCCTATCACAGTACCACAGCCGTATACAGACTACCAGCCATATCAATATCGTTGGTTTATTCACGTTAACAGCCAGTCACGTGACAGTTACTCTATAATATGTCTGTATACCAAAGCACTTAGCTCTAATATCCTTCATTTATTACATATTTATTTTTATGATGCAGTTATCTCCGTATAGCAGCTCCCATGACACACACACACACACACATATATATGTATATATATATATATATACACACACACACACACGTCGAGAGTTTAACCAATATAATCCGACAGCCCAACTTTCCGACACTGTGACTTCGGACTTATGGTTCAGGAGTCACATATAAATCTGAAGCAGTTGGATAATGATATGTTCATATATCTATATTTTATGGCCATTTCAGGCTAATTAGGCGAAGTGTCAGATGAAACAATTACCGGACATAGTGAGTTCAGAATTCGAACACCGAAATGAGCATTATGTGTGTAAACCGCGCTAATATTTCAATAAGCTAACATGCCATTGACAGGACAATAGTTTTCTGGAAGTACGGGCCGTCGGATAATGGGATGTCAAAAACAGGATTTGTCGCAATAATGAGGTATCCCCCCCACACACACACACACTCATAATACTGACATGCATCAACACACGTACATATATTTAACAAAATAAGTACACACGCACGCACACATAAATAGCCATATACACCTATATTTCTCCCATCATCCATAACCCTGAGTACATCTTTCCATCAAGATCGTTGTATCACGTTCAGTGATCTATTTCATAAATTGACATAAACCGTGACAATGTTGTAGACGGTAAGCTGTAGTTTTATTGCATCGATTAAACTCAGGCCATGGTTACATAAATTTCGTTTAATGCTTTCATTACTATAAACGGCTACCTATAATATGACCAGACCTAGATATGGGTCAGAGGTTAATTGTTAGCGCCAGACGGGTAACGCTTTTAGGTAGATGTTTTATTGTTATTAAGACTGACCACAGTAGAGTAATTAAAGAGAGAGATATAGACAGTCAAACAGATACATGTATTAGAGAGAAAGAGAGAGAGAGAGAGATACCCATATTTTATGCACGCAGTCCATCGCAAGCTACTAAAGTCTCTCCCCCTCCGTTCACACAGATAGACAGACAGACAGACAGACAGACCGACAAACACATATATACGCTATAATTATCCATGGATACCACGCATAAAATATGGGGTCATTTCGGTGCAAATGAATCTGATTTGAAAATGGCTATAACGGTGGGAGGATGAGAAGATGGTGGGGGGGATTGTGTGTGTGTGGGGGGGGGAGTTTGTGTGTGTGTTAAAGCGAACAGGTATTGCACAAGTGGTGGGGTGACGTCGATGCGGACGACAGAAGTACGACATGGATCATTAACACGATCTAGATCGCTATCAGTGGCTTCAGAAACACATCTCAAATTGGCTCGAAACGTAAAAGTTCGCCATCTTCAAACGACACCAATAAGTCGCATTACCGCTAAACACCGTCATTACCGGTTAATTTCGAAAGGGAGGCAATTTCATATGCGCGCGCACCCCACTACCGCAGGGGGTTGGATGGCAAAAGTAAACGGAGACGGATTGGCCCATAAATGACGAAATGACCCTCTCGGCTGGCTAGTAACCGTTTGGTGGCTCCAGATAGAGCACGATTTGCCAAAGATAATTAACCACACCACCGACATACCTGCAATAGCCATTTTGTGGCACATACATTATACACGTCCTAGCACATATATTACCCATACCCACGTCGTAAGTAATGAAAGCTCGGCTCGCCATAGACTGGATCAGTTACACCAAGTCCCTGTCTGAGTATCACATTCTGAGATTAATATCCCGATTGTCTCCCGAGTATCATAATATCCTGACGTCACCTCGTATAGCCGGATCTCGGTTTATGGGTGGCACGCCGTGCGGCAGTTAGAATACCATTCTCTTCCGGATTCTTCGGGATTTACCGCTTCCGGTTAATGATCCGTAGCCGCGCTCCGTTACACATTGCTCGCCGTTCTCCCGTAGCCGTGGTTTCCATGGCAACGAACGAAACTCGGGCGGCATATGTCACTTCCGCTCTGGAGTGGAGGTCGAAGGCGGGTCGTCATCCGGATACGAACCGCACCGTGTAGTGACTGCGGCTGCGAACGTTTCCATATCAGTCTCCCGACGCAATGGCCTTCCGTTCAACTGCTCAGTGCCGGGTCAAGGTCATACCTTTGATACGTGACTGGACGCGATCGTCGGCGCAGGCGCGGGCGGCAGTGGTTTGGTGGCGCATTTCTGGTAGACCACCCGCTTACCGTTCGGCCCGCTGACGCCGCATCCCGAACCGAGTCCGACGACGCCACCTGGCGGCAGGCGCTGTCCGTAGGCAGGCGCATTCGACTTGCGCCGCCGGCGGGTGAACGTGCGCGCGCAGAACTCCGACCAAGAGCCAATCGTCTTCGACGACCAGATCCACATTCCGCTGGTTATGCCGACGACCAACGACATAAACAACTTCAACATGTAAACCTCGACAGTTGGTATGGATTTGTCGAGAGAACAGTCGAGCTGACCTGCTTGAGGTCCGCTTGGTATGATCCGACAGTTGGTACTCATCGCCGTATACCTCCATCTGTCGGCGTTTTGCAGCTCGTAGAAGTAGCAGCCGATGACGCACGTCGCTGGCACCGTGTAGAGCACGGAGAAGACGCCGATTTTGGCCATCAGTTTCTCAAGCTTCCGAATGTTGGTGCCGTCCTGCTTAAGGTCGTTCCGTATCCGGAACATGCAGATGAAGCCGTATAGGATGAAGAAGGTACCGATGAGCAAGTAGGCGAGTAACGGTGCGAGCACGAAGCCGAGTAGCGCGCCTCGATTCTGGCCGCCGACGTAACAGAGTCCGGTCAACTCATCGCCATCGACTCGCCTCATGGTCAGGATGATGATGGTCTTGATGGCTGGAATCGCCCATGCAGCTAGATGGAAGTAGCTACTCATCGCCTGGATTGCTTCCCGGCCCCACTTCCTACCAGCAGCCAGGAACCAGGTCAGCGTCAGGATCACCCACCACAGCGAACTGGCCATCCCAAAGAAATAGAGGATCAGGAAGACGATGATGCACCACGTCGACTCGAGACCCTCTTGGATGAGGAATTCCACTTGGCGCGAGTTCCTGTCGCAAGACACCAGATTCGGCCCGATCACCATCCGGATGACGTAGGCCGTCGAGTAGATGGCGTAACACATTGAGAGAAAGATGATCGGCCGTTCCGGATACCGGAAACGGGATGTATCGATCAGAAACGTGACAACCGTTACCGACGTCGAGACGAAGCAGAGAGCGGCCCAGACGACCATCCAGATCTCGGCGAATCGCTTGTCCTCGTGTCGGAAGTAGACGTCGATGTTGCAGCGCGGCGCGCACGTCCTATTTCCGGGCAGCTCCGAGACGTGCACGAACCGATCGGGACAAGTCTGGTGCGGGGGAAGCGGCGAACTAGCCGCGGCGAACGGGGGCACGGCCGGGGTCGACGTCTTGCCACGAAGTACCTGTAGCACCTGCCTCATCCATTCGGAGTTTTGCGTAAAGCCTCCCGGAATGGCACCCCCGAACCTGCCGACCTCCCTACCGACTCCGTGGCTGGGTACCTCCATACAGAGGTGACGCTTGTCACTCCTCTCGGGAAGTTTATTGCAGTCAAGCACATTCGGCCACTTAAAGTTGAAATTGTGCAGCACGGGCTCGCACTTGGACTTCACCTCGAGGCACATCGAGCGGCATGCTGGGATAACCAGGATCTCGTCCACCTGTTCGGTGCACATCGGCGCGAACATCGAGCAGAGGAAAAAGTTGAGGAGCGGCGAGCATCCGCTCTGGACGAGCGCGAAGAACTGCACGACCTGCTGCTCGGCCTCGCGCTGGCTCTTGTGCCCGACCAGGTTCGGCATCCGGGTCATGTTGTACTTCATGTCCATGCACATCGGGATCGTGATCCGTTCGCACTTGCCGTTCAGTCGGTCGCCGCCGGTGGCGAACTGCGCGCGCAGGCGCGGTAACGCGCAGACGCACAGTATCGCCGCCGCGACCAGGACGAACTGCATCGTGAATGAATTTTGAATCCTAGTCGGAGAGTGACTGTAGTCGGTGTCTTTCTAAACACCCTCTTGCCGAAGAACTGCGTCTTCTCCCGCCATCATCACACGGCCCGTAGATCCTAACCGTTCTGCTGATCCACATCCATCCGAATAAATGAATCTCCTAACTTCCACAGTCAGATAACGCACATATACAGAGATAGAGGACACACACCCAAGCAGCCTTCGTCACTCGGATTCTCTGAAACCCCACCGAAAAACGTCGCTGGATTAATCTTACCCTCTCGACGGGTTAAAGTAGTCCTCGACTTTTGGGTCTGGTATTGAGCCGAGTAGACCTTAAGTGGCACTCCGGCCTGCACTTCAACTCACCTTCTAATAAATGCCGACAATTGCCGGGGTCTCTCTAGCTGTGGCCTGTTGTGGCTCGGTCGGCAAGCTCCGAAGCCCGAGTGGTGGTGTCGCTTACATAGACAAACAAGCGGCTCACTGAAACTGTTTTACTTCGCCCAGCCAATAAACCCGCTCGCCCCACCGCCTTCTCTCTCACACACACACACACACACGGACCGTGGTTTGCTATCTATGAGCGTGCGGATCGTTTGCTATGGGTGGCCATTCAGGCCATAATTCAGTGTTTAACCGCGCGCGCAATATATCAATTAAAACCACATGTTGGGCGAATTATTCACGCGTGTATTAGTTTTTCTGACAGTGTTGGTTTTAGGACACAGAAACAAATCCAAAACGCTCTATATATTTACATACACGCGTGCATGATTATTTCAACATCCACATATCAATTAGCCTATCAAATATAACGTAATAATCATCAGTCGTAAGTAATCAATAACTAAATGTTGTAATTTATAGTGATTATTACATTGACGAAGAATATTATTTATTGTGTTGGCAATAACTTTTGTGTTTACAATGATGTCATGCACAGAATCTTTCTTTTACAAATACGGTTAGTGATGTATGTATGTATTTATGTATGCATGTGTATATACATGTATATATTTGTGTGAGTGTGTGTGTGTGTGTGTGTGTGTGTGTGTTTGTATATATATATATATATATATATATATATATATATATATTGAATTATACTATGTATCTTATATATGTACATTAATGTTGTAAAAAACTTTTCCCCTTCCTCAGCAATGGATATTAAATAAAATAGACTATTCAAACAAATACGTGTATAAAGTGATTATTTGGATAAATTAATCCTACTTTGATATATACAATTCATTATTAAAACTCTAGTTAAATATAATTATAGTCATTTGATCAGAACGGTGATATTATTTAATATTAATTACATTATAGTATGTGGATATATAATATCCGCAAAATATTACGTCATTGACAGTTATGAGAAATCATGTAAAGCTTCCTTACATATATTCGGTTCTATCGGTTTTCACTCTCAGTATTTCTTCAGGGGAGAGTTGTGTACTGACGTCATCAATATCTGGGTATTTTGGAATAATCATACATGAATGAAAACCTGAAGGCTTATATTTCCTTAATTGTGGGTATGACGTTATCACTCTAGGTGTTTCATTACTGAGTATAAGTACATGATTAAACAGCCACATGATAGCTAAATGAAGGTGATTGGTATAAAGACTAACGCGTTAGAACCTTTCTATCCACGTAACTAATCATGGCAAAACAAGGTGATTAGAATCACCTGAAAAGATGTTGGCCACCAAAAATGGCACGCGCAAAATAAATTAAACATACATATTAAAATATTTCAGCAGGCGCAGATAAAAAACGTACTGGCGGTGGTTGTCTTGATTACCCAAATTTTTAAATAAGGATGGTAATAATGTTAAATCTCGTTGAGCGGGTCTAAATTCCGAGTTAAGACTCGAATGGCCAACCATAGTTTCCCGGGATGGAGGGTTTGTGCTAGTCAGAACTTGGGCTGAGCTCTGGCTCGGAGCTCACTACTTGTTTATCGCGGCCTGCCATAATACGGGAACCTGCTGCACGGTGGGGGCACCTCACAGCCCGTAATCATCACGGTTTGTTTACAATCCAGAAGCTGGGCAGATCGGTAGATTATCGAATGGATAGACGTGTAGATTGTTGGCCGTGGGTGGAAAGGTACGGGAATCAGTGGGCAGATCAGGAATCGAGATGGTCAGAAAGGTAGATCAGTGTCTGAGTCGATCGCGTAATTGGAAGATTGACTCCCATGGATCGATAGGTGGTCAGTCATGTGGGAGGATAGGATGGGTACTGAGGTTCATAACTAGAATAGATGGTCTTCTCCCGAGGATGACTCGCGAGGGAAATCAGATTATCGGATGAACCATCCCACAGACTCGGCTAGTGGTGGGTACGGAAACCAAACCTCGCGGTCTTGATAATAGTGCATTATCAATTGCACTCGGGAAGCGACACTCCGATGGGATGTTAGCTCTTTGTAATAATAAAGAAGGTAAGGGAAGTAGTGATAAATAGATCAGTAGCTAGATAGATATCGGTAGATATCGGTAGATAGAGTAGATACAGTAGATAGAGTAGATAGAGTAGATAGTGGCATTGGTGAATGGTCAGATAAGTATAATCCTAGTTGGACAGATCGATATCAGTTTTCAGATAGCTACGTCTTCTAAATAGATAAGGTGATGTGTAGGTAGCCCCTCAGGTGAGTTGAGTTGTTTAACCTCGGTGCTGATAACACCTGGAACACATGGCTGAGGGGCGTTGGTCAAGAGAAAGTACCTCCACAAACACAAGCATCAACCGGATTCGTACCCAAAACTTGTAGGTTTGCAGAGCACTGCCCTACCCACTGCGCCATCCAAATGGTAGATAGATCGGTAGATATTTATGTCGATAGGTAGGTAGCCCGGTAGAACGGTAGATAGCTAGTCAGGTCAGTAGGTAGGTAGATCCACGGGTAGCTATATAGGTAATGTTTACTCTCTGACGATATATGTTAGGTGTTACTAATTACTGTTAGGTGTTATACAATGTAGTTTATGTTACCTAACTAACTTTCCTCCAATGAGACAAAGATACGATCACAAATATTAATTTACGTCACTGCTATCGTCAGTACATATAGATGACACATGACAGATGTGTGGTTATAAGGTACTCGCAGTGGAAAACAAATGATGTAAACCACAACACTTTATACCAGCTTTAGCTCGACATGTTGGTTTTCACCGGAACCGTGAAACGAGCTAAAAAAACACCGGAACATTCAACCTCATTCAAATTGTTATCAAAACAAAGAAAACGGGACAAATCGAAGGAAGGAAACGCCCTACCAAGTCGAGTGTAAAATATGGGAGTCGTCACGAGAATCAGACATTTTCTTATGAAACCAGACTCAAGATAAACGAACCATCATCATCACGGTAACTCTAAATTGTCTTAAGATCAACTCGAACCTACACCTCTAAACCGAATTGGTAATTTTGAAGTAGAATTTAATTTCGGTATCTAAAACTGACTTGGAATTTGAATTGATATATCCAGTCACATGTGATTCACCAGAAGACCGAATGATCTCCCACACAAAAGTGAGACCTAACCGAGTGTGAATTGTCTGCAGAATGAAACAACCTCTTTGGTTATTCATCTGATTAACTGCTAAACAAATCACTCATTGACTCAGTGACTAATTATCTGACTGACTAACTAACTCACTCACTCCTGTTCTGGTTTACCTTTATTTCATATTTTCTGATACAACTATGTTCCCAAATATCATAAATGGTGTCGAAATGTAAACACGAACAACCACGTATTAAATAATCCAGTTGAAAGTTCTGATAAATCGATCATAACTCGTGTGTTTGGATGCAATATAGAGACTCCTGAATGCTAACGTCAATGGAAACAAGCTATTTGACCGTAAGTCTGTATAACCCATTTATGACATGCAGCCATATCAGTTTCAGCGTAAGATAATTATGGTTCTAATTGTATCTAAGAAAGTGGAATCATCGAAGAATTAGCGAGGAGAACCAGGAACACTGAGTCACTGACTGGTGTCCATCACTCGATGTGAACTCTCCGTGTATCAGTAGACTCCTAGAAGGAATCTCTTTGTTGCAATTTTAGCTGAATCAGATGTGAAGTGTGTATCACAAGATCCTGATTCTTCTGTTGTGTGTTTAGATAGTGATGTGTTATAAATGATATCCGGAGCAAAAGGCAGAATTACAGATTTACGATACCACACGATTCGATATCAGTTGGAATGGATAAACAAGTATGTCATTCAAATAAATTAAATCTCGTTTTAAATTTAGATATTAAAGTGTACTCTTGATAACTAAACCAGAACAACTTTGATCCGACTCCGTCTAGAGAAGGCTACAGGATCCTTATGTCAGGTGACGTCAGAACAGTTGACTTTTCTTCTTCCCGTCTTCGAAGCTGACATCCGGTGAAGCCGTAATGGTGGCCCTCCAAAAATTTGGATTATTTCTTTATATCTAGGATATCAGGTATAGAGTTCAATTTCGGGTTGCTTTAATAAGCATTACATATTCCTTTAACTACTGTATAGAACTGTGCTCTATGCGAGCGTTAAATCAAGAATTAATTATAATTATCAGTAGACTTTAGGGTGTCTACCGCATCAAAGGCGCTTATTCATTACATTATTTGATGTTATATTCCAGTCTTTAACTGGTCTTGAAACTATGAATGTTTAGAAACACTGTTTTACTTCGAGTTTATTTTAATCTATTATTACCATTCACTGATATAGTCTTTGTATAATGTAGCCCTAAATACTGGTCCGTCGCCTCAGTTATTATGTGTCTAATAATCTTGTACGTGTAATGTAAATAGGTATTCCGATAATCTGGTGCTGAGATTAGTGCATGCATGACAAATCTCCAAATTTAGAGTTCGGATCCAGTCAGTGTACCCGTGTTTGTGTGATGTCGTGGCTTGTGCTACTCCTCCGGGTACAGTTTTCAGCGTGTTCCATTTTCAGAACATCCAGCGCAGAGCTCAGACGGAACCAAATATCTCTCTCCCAAACTCCGGTTGAGTACAAATGACGAAATACGACCGTAAGAAGAACCTTTTCCACGAACCGAGCAGCCGAAAATACCCGAGCCTGGCCGAGACTCGGTAATCGTTCAAGACACCAGGGCACCGGATCCACACAGACTGTACTCTATCTGTTACAAAACAAACTTGCCGGATCACCGCAGCGCAGCTGATATGCAAATGTGTAAATAGAGTGAGAGAGAGAGAGAACAGAGACAAACATCTCCGTTTTATCTCTTCGTCCACATTTGTTTACGTTTCGTGACGTTTCGGCCACCGTTGACTCGTCCTCCGACCAGCGACGCTCTAGGTGCTGTTTATAATTCGGACCACAAACGGTCGGCCGCTCGCCAAAAGAAATATTGTCCGAAGTGTTATTTTGATAAATAGACCTTTCTCGGCGAGTTTAATACGTCGCATAAAAACAACGGTGAACAGTGATAGCTTTACGCTGAAAGGAGACCATTTGTGTGTGAAGTTTGAACGTTCTCTTGCGTGTTTCGGTACACGGGGCCAACGTGAACGTCGGTTTGTTTGCTCGTTGAGGCTCGGCCCGGCCAATTATATCATCAAATGTGGTTCTAAGATAAGATGTGCCAGTTTTACCGTGACACCTGAGATTAGATAAAGAAGAGAGAATGGTAGAGATACGAGAAAAAGCGCAATGTTTTGCCGCCGTTAAATGCCAGATACCGTCTGGTTGGTGGTATCAAACTTGCCATCTTGGTTCAAGTTGGTTAGAAAATAGTAAAATCTTAAAAGCCTTACATCTGATTCACCGAGTGAGTGGTCTCTCAGATGAAACGCGATTATATTGTGTGTGTGTGTTTGTGTGTGTGTGTGTCTCCTTGTTTAGCTGTTTGTGTTTTGTTTGTTAGTTTGTAAGCTTATGATTTGATACCTTTGTGAATCTTTTCACTGTTTACACACACGTGCACACACACACACACAGTGACACACACACACACACACACACACAATATATATATATATATATATGTGTGTGTGTGTGTGTGTGTGTTTGTTGTATGCTTACTTAGCAATGTGTACTGTCCAACGTCACCAAATAATGATAAACTTGTAAGTTAAATAATTCATTGAATATGTTCTGTGTTAATAACAGCATTACATGTTTATAATCACACAAAAAGACGTCTTAGCACATTATATCGTCGCATTAATCATAAACTATTGTACCTGTATCTCGGCTCACGTTTTATGGCGGTTGTACATTTGGGGGGGGGGGGAAACCCCAACTTTGTGGAACAGGTTAAGGGCGGATCTTAGAAATGTGTCGTCTTAGAAATCTGTTCTAACCATTTACCTGTTTATGATTACTTACACTGATAAATTATGATCAGCGTCCAAATAACTTATTGTGTTTTTACAGACATATTATTTGGGGCATTACTGATCAGTGTATTGGAATAATAAAGGTGTTTTATTAAACATAATATTTTTATTATTATTGTTGTTGTTGTTGCTCTTGTTGTAAACAAATATCATTTGGTATGAAATAATTGTGTATTGGTCTAATACAATGGTTCACAAGACATTACAATAATTACGATTTCCATTACAATAGTCACATTTCGGCGTATAATAGTCAATCATGTCAATACACAGCGCTGCTTGAACGTACAAAGATGTGTAGATGTGCTTTTAGTTGTCTGTTTATCAGAATGGCTAACTGTGAAGGCAAAATCGCAACCGGACCATCCCCCCCATAACTCATACTTAAAGTCGAAATGGTTTAATGATTGTTAACAATTAACTGTTTGGCTTAATTATCCTAATTACATGCAAATATATTCCCATTTTCACGACGTGTTTATGAATCGGCGTACGGGTAAAATAATACCACATCATACACGGTACATTGTACAGTTAGAGATAGCTATAGCCGATATCTAAACATACAGTACGATATCAGTTACCTTGAGTCGGTCACCTCTCAATAATTGACGTTTATTTATGACAATTAACATAACTCAGTCTAATCACTCACTCACTCACTCACTCACTGTGTGTGACCATTATTTCCGTTACAGGTGAGTCGCAAGCTCTTATACAGTGCTGTATTATGAGCTGTGGTGTACAAAGTGCGGGGCACAACATATGAGCTCTGACGTGTGGGAAATGAGATGTGATGTGTGGGGTGTGAACTGTGTCATTTGACATGTTAGTGAGTGAATTAGAGGGGGGTTCCTGTGTATGGGGTAGCGGTTATTGGACCTGATGTGCGCATGTGTGTAGATGCGTATGTGTGTGTGTGTGTGTGTGTGTGGCGGAGGGGGGGGGCTGGTTTGGTCTATGAAGTGTTAACTGTGGGAATTAAATGAGGCGTGAGTGGGGTGTGAGCGGGGAATGGGTCTCCTTTGTGGAGGATTAGCTATGGAGCAACCTTCCGAGTAACTACCGGCTCGAAATTGTATTCGTTTTGTGCAAATGTATTTGGTTACTCATTGTTTACGTGTTTCCGAGCAACGAGACTTATTTTGAAAGTGCACGTTTCCAAATCCATAAAACGTTGATATCGTGCTATAAAATGGTCACTTTCAAAACTTTTTAAACGCTAATATCAAACATTAGAATATTAGAACATCAGAATCAATCAATATGGCCAATCTCTTTATTAACCGCTGCCTTATAAATAAATATTCATCTATGGAGTTTGGAATTTAAGCAATCTCCCTCATACTCCATGGACTTCACCATTGCGTAGTTTCCCCCAAACACCCCAGATGTATATAGCAAATAGTTTACGCATATATGAACCCTTCCCGGGGTGGGTCGTGTCTTTCGGTTGGAAATATGCCTCGATAAGTTATCAATCACTTTCCATGTCACACAGATAAAACTGTATATGTTCATGCACGTATTATTTTGATACCTTATTTTGTGTATCAGTAAAATTTCGGAAATAAAATCATTTTCTAAAATGTTATCTTTCCTCTTCGTGATGTACAGGTGATCGATGAGAGTGGGGTTGGTGCCAATCCTTGTAAATGTATTCCCTGAACTCTTGTCAATTAACTGCTAAACCTTTACAATCGTCCCTTAAAGTTGTGGCTGTTTTCTTTTTCAGAGGACGTAGTTGTTTGTTTACTTAACGACTCGTACGATGGCTAAATGTCACCGAAATATACGTTATTAGTTGGTCATCCGTTCTTCCACAAATTGATCTGGTCAACTATAATATGACCTTAAATGTGACCATCTGTGTGGCTCTATTTACATCGAGTTGAAGACTCCTCCGTGTACGCCGAGCCAGCTGTCGCTGTGTCGTACTAACCGGCTAGTTGTGACCTGATATGGGTACAAAGCATTTGACTCGCTGGGTCAACGGACTTCTTTCCTCTCAGAATTGTTTCTATTGGCCGCTGTGAGGCGAGATAACGTTCGTGCCTCGATTTGTGAAAAATCTGTCCCCAGCTTCGAGCGGCCATAAATTAATGGGCCATTTAACACATTATCGCAGAGATAACACTCGGACGAGCTGTTAATGGAGCAGCAAATTAACAACGCTCGGGTTCGTTCTTCTCACTCGCTAGAAGCTACCATTCTGCGAAACGAACGGCAATTCCTTTATTAACCAGCCAAAACTCGGAGGAGGGTGGAGGTCCCCTCAAAAACAACACATCTGAACGCGCATGATAAATATTTATGCTTCTGCCACGAATACGAAACTTTTTCATGATGTGGTGTCGGCTTTATTTTTGTTTATTTCGTGTGAATTCTTTCCCGTGGGATTAATATTCCTAATTTATGGGAATGCTAATTCTATCAAATGTAAACAACTATCCAGGAACGAATTCCGAATAAACAACACACATATAGATGACGGCATTGAAATGGACATAATTAACACTCAGATTAGTGACCTAGGCCAGGATAAACCATTTGTATTTACTAGTATATATATATATATATATATATATATATATATATATATATATATAATTTATTTCGTAATTATTTAGATTGCAATACATTGTATAGTTGAAGTATCAAACAAAAGAAACACACAAAAACAGGAAAACAAATTACAAGAAATCAATAAAACATAACTTTATGCTAGCTTAGGCAAAACCAATTAATGAAACAAAGTATATCATCATCAGCATCAAGATCGATATCAATATTCAGTATTCCATCTCTAACTAGACATAGTTCTTTAAGTGCAGATCTATTTGTTTTACATTTATCATTAGAATCATATAATTTAATTAACTTGCTGGATTCATTCAAACACTCTCCACCAATATTTCATTTTGCACATCACTGCCTTCTGTTCATTATGAAAGGTGTCATTGACGTCTCTCATAACGTCATTGATCTTTAAAGGAACAACTCACCTTTATTTCGAATGTTCAAGACTAATTCAACTATGTTCATGAATATAATAAACGATGTCGCAATGTTGAAGCTAGACAGAGACCGGAAGCACCTGAATGCCGACGTCACTTGGTACAAGCCGCATGACTGGAGGTCTGTATAACTCGTTTAAAAGAGCGTAAACAAGTGTTAACCAAGAATACTTCCAAGAAACCCGGCAGTAATCTTATTGCACGTGCACTATGAATGACGATGGATCAATCTGAGGCCGGAAGGGACAAGATGAAGATGATTCTGATTGTATTCCTATTGAAGAAAGTGCAATCACCGAAAAAAGGGTGAGGAGAAGCGGGAACACGCTGAGTCACTGACTGGTGTCCATCACTCGATGGGCACTCTGTGGGTCAATGGACTCCGAGAAGGAGTCTCTTTGTTGCAATTTTAGCCGAATCAGATGTGAAATGTATATCACAACATCCTGATTTTTCTGTTGTGAGTTTTTCTGTTGTGACTCTTTCCGTAACAATGACATGTTTGCGACACCACACAATTCGATATCAGTTGGAATGGACAAACAAATATGCACTCAAATGAAGATACGACAGACAGACAGACAGACAGACATATATATATATATATATATATATATATATATATATATATATATATATATATATATATATATGATATGCGGACACGCAGGCAGGCATAAAATATGTTGACACTGATATAACATAGCGAATTGTGCGTCCTATATATAATATCATTACTCATTAGTGACCTGACCGAGATATATCTGGGCTAAAAGTTACGGGATTCATTTCAACGTTATTATTGAGATGTTCCGCACTGAAAAGAAAATCCGTGCAAATCGTTCAGTAAAACATAAAATGGCTGAGATATTAAAGTGTATACACTTGACAACTTAGCCAGAACAAATTTGACCTGACTCAGTCTAGACCAGGCTACAGGATCCTTGTGTCAGGTGATGTCAGAACATTTGACTTTTTCTTCTTCCGGTCTTCGAATCTGACATCCGGTGAAGCCGTAATGGTGGCCCTCCAGAAATTTGTATTATTTCCTTATATCTAAGGTATCATATATAGTTCGTGATTATTATTGGGGAATTTGCGATAACATTAATAAGCATTACATATTTAAATCATATTATCTGAGAGTGAACTTTCCTTTAATTTGAATTTAGCACTAAATAATGGAAACAGTTGTTGATGTTTTGCGAATGAGCTATTAAATCAAACTAGTAAAGATAACTTCTGCTAATTAGATCATCAACTATCTAAGTGTTGTAACAACATTCTAACAGATGACTCCTAGAGAGATAGAATTGGGGGGGTATTTAAAATGATAATTAATTTTCGCACTATTTTTAAACGACACGATAAATATCTCCCAGTATTGAGAAATTAATTATATATCAATTCGCCATACGTCATCAGAAGCATTCATTTCCTATCGTAAGACGAAACGTGAACACATAATCTTGTCAACGAAAAACCTTGTTAAATATGTATTTGTGAGCTACTAATACCGTCAACATTAGTATCCACGAATTAATTTTCTAGCCACCGATCCATAATAAGTCACCATGATTATAAAAACATTTACATCATAGGATTTCTTTTCATCAATCAAGACCTTTACAAACCTTTTGTCGTTCCTGTTTCCTTTTGTTGGTGGTGTTTTTGCACATTGCTGATTTATAGAGAGGGGGGGGGGTTGCCACCGAAACGGTGTCAAAATTAATAAGATTTTTGTCACCTTTCATCCCTTGGTTCCTAACCATCATGTATCGCCGCCTATCGCGGAGCTTTGGCTACAGAATGAAGCGTTTGTTCGACAGAGAGTTGTAACTCTGAACTCATCATGGAGACATGCCATCTGACTATAGCCATGAACTGCCTGATGTCGGGTCCGTTTGATATGATATGACAGCTGACAGTCTCAGGTAAGACAGGTTAATGAATTCGGGCACATTTCGGTAATCGCTTCGACGGTCAGGTAATGTTTATCTAAGGAATTAACTTTGCCCCATGGCATGTTTTTGTCGTTATTGTTGTTGTTGTTGTTGTTTGACAGCGGCCCTGATTGATGACGTATTTCATCCAGACAGTCAGTCAGTCATATATCATTATGTGCTGGCGGTTTATGTATAATTCGTCATTACCTTCCATACAGTCTCGTTCTCACCTGAGAGGAAGAGAGCTATTGTTGTCTTTAGGTTAATGTTAGCCACCTACCTCGAAAAGGGAAAAACTTCTTCAGTCTTTGATGTAACCGCATGTTGGCACCGACATGATGTATGTGGTTCCCATTCAAACACACACACACACACACACACACACACACACACACACACACACACACACACACACACACACACACACACACACACACACACACACACACACACACACACAACACACACACAACACACACACACACACACCACACACACACACACACACACACATATATATATGTGTGTGTGTGTGTGTGTGTGTGTGTGATGTGGTTAAAAGAGAGAAGAGGTGGCGGAAAACGATACATTAAGCAATTTTTTTCCATAGAAAACCCCCTTATAGCCTATTCCTTAAAGTATAATCACATGCACACACTCCCCCCCCCCTACGCGTAAATGTAGAAACATAAAGACACCGATATCTGCTGGAGTTTGTTGTGGTCTTCCTTAACGATCACACGATAACAACAAATAAAAACTCTCCGAAATCGAACCTTGACGCAGCCTTAACTACCCACAGATGGCACTCGTACTCCCACAAACAGCTGCCCTGTAGCCTCGATATTACAGTCTTATGCCATGGTATCACTCCTCCACACGCCTTTTGAATAAACAACATACCAGCGTGTTGAAACGAAGTCACAGGAAGTCGAATGAAGGTGAACTGGTGCCTTAGTCAGAGGGAGAAATATTGGTATAATAATTAATATTTCCTCTGGAGTCGATCCAGGGCGTGAGTTTCATCCTTTAATAAAAGGCGTCAACCTGAACAAATAATTCGTGTCTTTCAGTCAGTCAGTCAGTTAGTTAGTCGGTCAGTTAGTGAGTTAGTCAATCAATCAGTCAGTTAGTCAGTCAGTCAGTCAGTCAGTTACTAAATCAGGTAGTTAGTTAGAGAATCACCCTTCAAGTCAGCCAGTCAGTTGATCAGTCAGCCAGCCAGCCAGTCGGTCGGTCGGTCGGTCGGTCGGTCGGTCGGTCGCTCGCTCGCTCGCTCGACTCACTCACTCACTCACTCATTCACTCACTCACTCACTCACTCACTCACTCACTCACCCAATAATACAGCGATACTTAATTTGAATGCTTTCTCATACAGAAATTCTAACAGAAGAATATATATTAAACAATATAAAACATTACATAGGTCCTGTATATAAATAATTTTTTAATCCTATATATTCTGATTGTGAATGACATTGTCTACAAATAGAATTTGAAGTAATTCTTTGTCAATTTTCATCCTACTCTAAAATATATTATTCTTTATTTAAACTGCAGATAAGATTAATTATAGTCATTTTATATTTTAATTTGATAACAACTGCGATTTTATTAAGCGCTAAAGACATTATAGTATGCCATTATTCCGTACGTATTCCAATCTCGAGCACCAATCGCGTGCCAAATAAGGCATCCTCATGAATAATCGACTCTGTCTGTTTTCATTCGGTAAATTCCGTGAACGCAGTTGTGAAATAAATTCGTGGACACGTGTGTGTCTTGGTATAGGTTTGCTCGGTTATGTGAAGAACGTCACTGCTCTCTGTGTGCCAACACTGAGCATGCGTGCATATTTTGCTGCATAATTAATTAGCCACAAGTGACCCGTGTGAACACAAACTTATTACGAAGTTTCTACCCACAAAACGTGTTTTTAATGTAAAACTCGGAAAGGATAAGTGACTGAGTAACTATTGATGCCAATAAAAGCCATTGTTAATAAAATGATTTGAAAAAAGGTACTGGCCACCAAATAACTATTTAAATTAAACCTTTGGTAGCCAATAGATTTTTTCAGATGATTCTAAAAACAATAGCTTTTATTGGGGTAGTCAATCTAACACTTCTATCTCAGAAGTTTTCCATAAATTAAAGGATTTTGTGGAAAAGTCGTAATGAAGGCGCATTTTCACGGATTTATTAGACTTGGCTGTCATGTTGCTGAATAACTAATTACACACAGAGTTTGGATGCATATTGAACGTTGACGTGGAGAAAGTGGTGACGTTGGCAGTTTCGAGTTTCAATTCATGGATGATTAAACATAAACAAACACATCTTGATGACATCATTGCACAACTCTACATAGCCATAAACACGGCGAATATTACCGATTGAAAACTGAGATAACCGGATATTCATAATGATGTTTTATATTGCTATTGATTGCTATCAAAGGCGTGAATTAGTGTGTTACATTACAATTATCATAAACTTAAAATATAAATGCTGGGAATTAGTCTTTTCTACAGTTTTAATGAGGTCTTGTGTATTTGAGAATAGAATAAAAGTATCCGGGGAATTGCTTTAAGGCAATTGGAACACCTAGTGGTAGCTAGCGAAACTATTGTTGTGGGTCGGATTTGGCGCTTTGGATCGTAACAAATCTGAACATAGCGTGGCAACGGGGAGTCTCTGTCTGGGAGGTCTAATTAGAAACTTCGTTCAGGTAGCATTTTTAGATGTTAATCAATGAACTGTGTTGATGAATGACTTAGAAGGTTAAATAACCGAGTTCTTCCCATATTTATTAAAGTTTTGACTTTTATAGGATTGTTATTTTTTTGCGTTAATAATTTATAGCAAGACTAGCCCAGATGTGTTACACTTCAACAAGGGGATCCTCAGGAACTCGAAGAAAATTGATAACACCAGGATAAATAATTTAATAAACGAAACAAACTGTAAACATTTATCAGATTCTGCTGAGATTACGAACACCAAAGTTTAAAAAACGAACAAAATGGGCCACACTGATATTTAAAAGTAAAAACAGTTTTCGGTGGATGTAAACCTGCCCATAACATATATATATATATATATATATATATATATATATATATATATATATATATATATATATATATATACGTTGGGTAAAGCATATAACTTAAATTGTTATCAATTAATAATGTGGTATCTCTTGCTATCTTTCAACTTTTCCCAAACAATAATTGAATTAGCTTCTAGTGTGTGTAAGTGGACTCCAGCATAAACAAACCAGAAACATCGAGTACAAAGGAGCAATCAACAATATAAGGCTAATAGATTAGAATGTTATTCAGCATGTTCCTATTTCACCGAAACAACTATATTTATAGTCTATCCTAATAGATGATAGCTTCTTTCAGAACCTAACCTCAGCCGGACTCGTTTTTGAGGGCCAGATGTTTGGTTTACAGACTGGAAGTGCCTGTCCCGGAGTCCGAACAGATAACTCAACGTGGCAACCATGAAACAGTAATGAGAACCCTAATTAGTGACTAGAAACAGAGATCTGGTAAGAACCATATAATATACATACAATACTCGTGAAAACCAGCACATTAAAAACCAGTGATCTAAGACCCGACCCGATAACGTCAAATGTGAGAAATTAAAAAGAAAGTAAAAAAAACTCAATATATTATACTATTAAATCTGAAAGTAAATAAAAAATTGAGAAATAAGTGTTTCATTAAATATTAACGTATGCAATTTATATATTTGAATTGTTTTCAAAACAATGTCTTCCATACAAACAATATTATTCAGACATATCACATTTCAAGAATATACTTAGTAAATTTCACGAGCGAGTCAGATATCGAACGAGTGAGAGTGATTGAGTGTGAGTGAGTGAGTGAGTGGGTGAGTGAGTGGTACCGACGTCGTAAGTTTCACATTAGTAGGATGATGCCCAGATTGAGTGACAGTAGTTGACATTAACGAGCTAATATATGTCAACAATTGACGAAATTATTTCAAATCATTCCCCGACGGAGAAATATTGCCACAGATCTTTATCTAGTCGTAAGACGGCAACGCCACATACCGATTGTATCAATCATTACTTGGTACACTCCGTCCTCCCCCCCCACACACACACATACATACATACATATATACACACACACACACACACACACACACTGAACAGCTCTATTCTATCAGGCCACACTTTTGAGTGGAGGCGGAGTACCTGTCAGTTTGTTTGTTAGAAGCTCTAGTTAGCTTTATACCGAGACAGGTAACCGATACTGGCTGTGAACATCTTTGGTTTGATACTTTTCTGACAGTTCTGCTCATTAGTAATAGCGTGTGACCTATGACCCGCCCTAAATCGGTTTTCTATCATATTTGATTGCCATGTATTCTACACTTTCCGATTTGGGGGAAGCAAAAAACTCAAAAATACACAAATTCGCTCTCTCTCTCTCTCTCTCTCTCTCTCACTCACACACACTGTCAGGGAGGGAGAGACACACACACACAGAGAGAGAGAGAGAGAGAGAGAGAGAGACATGAACCTGTTCATTAACACCTACTTCACTACAACGATATTTTCATCAGTTTTTCTAGTATAAATATTTTAGGATCTAATCATTCTGGGTCGAAGCTTTACTTGGATCTAACAAGACACACTTTATTCATTATCTCTCTGATAACGGTCAGTTATCAGACTGTAAATAAACATTGAGTTTATATTATTATTTGTTGTCATTACACCAAATTGAACCCATACTCGTCAGTTGTGACCTTGTTTCGTCAGTAGACAGACCCCCCCCCTGTTATCACCATCTCGTTGCCCTTTCTGACGCTAATTGTATCGATGATTGATTGAGTACAGAAATTTCATCCACAGTCAGTGTTTTGTGTTGTTTGTTGTCAAAGAGGACATTTGGTATAACTAGATTTATAATGATTTGGAGCTACAGGTGTAATGTGTATATGTGTGTGTGTGTGTGTGTGTGTGTGTGTGTGTGTGTGTGTGCACGCGCGCGCGCATGCACGAAATGCCACGGATACAAAGAACCAAAAATACGACTCATCAGATAATTTCACATCCATTTTACATTAGTTGTAATGTGTTGGTGTTTTGCTTTTGAAGGTTCTCGTATTGTACTCAGAGTCACCATTATCCGGTATTTCCGTCACCGATTGTCCGGATGTAACGAAAATATATGTTACCAGATAAATAAAAACTATAATTCCTTTACACATTTAACGGCCTGCTAAAACTAGTAGTAGTAGTAGTAGTAGTAGTACAATTCCTGCTGTAATCAGATTGTAATATATTTTTCCATTAATTAATATCACCCACTGTATAGATAAAGCCTCTGACGAGTTGTCTTCCCATCTTCTAACCACATTTCATAGACAGATGTGTGTCATTGACTTACAGTAATATGACGAATGACGTCATAACGTAATATGATGAAATAGCCTAGCCTCTAGCGGGGCCCATTATGACATGCTATGATGATGATTTTTCAGAACTGTTAGGAGAACGTTATGATTTTGAAGAATTTTCATCTGGCGTGATTATTTGCTATAGCCTCAGCCAGGGTCCCACCTGGGATACATGTTGGGGGGGATTATTTCCTAGGTAAACGTCCATTAAACCCATATATCAGTCGGATTCGAAACCGCACCTGCAGGTTTCTAGTTCAGCGGTCTATTCACGGAGTTTCCAAGCTTTCCATTTTTCAAGGTTTTTTTCTATGTATTATTAAACTTTCATTGACCAGATAGAAATTGTTTTGAAATGCAAGACATCAATAATTTAACGTAAAGGCTATCCGTATGTCATTAATTTGTATAATACATAAACCCCCGAAAAAGAGAAGATTATTGGAAGAAATGAAATACAGAACGCATTTAGCAACCAAATGATAATTTGAGCATTTAATTTCGATTATTAATGGTGTCAACAAAGAATTTACTAGCCGCCAACACTGGCACATGGCTTAGAACGTATTGAAACGGAGACAGTTAGACTCATAAAAAGGGATATGTATTTGTCGTATAATACTTGTGTACATGAAGTGAATCATTGGCCAGTAATTCTGTAGTTTAGTTTTAACCATAAAATATGTCAACGTAGCATAGCTTAGATGATAATACATATATTACAGGACAATTATTATCAGAGCAATTATAAAGCAGAATCGAGACAAAAGGATATGTGTATTAGTTCATTTATAATTCAATTAATATACAAACGGGAACAAGAATTTTACTGTTTGTAAGATAAAGCTCTATTTGTCAGTTCACAGCCAGCGAGTGAAGATTGGCCTTGATCAGTATCAGAACTGGTTATACCTTGGACATAGAGCTATGGATTGACTGCTTATGGAAATGGTATATCCCACAGAGATAGTGAACAGTTGGAGTCGACTCAGTAACCTAGATTTCTATACAGTAAACATATGATGCCATAAATAGATAAAACAAATAAAACGCGCAGTATGTAATGTTTACGTCCAGATTATATAAAAATGTACCTGGAATAATATCCATTTGACATTGACTATTCTGTAAACTGGTCGGTGGCTTGAAATTGTATACAGGTGTGGACAAAGGTATTGAAATGGGAATGGGTAGTTATCATATACACATCATCATCATCATCATCATCATCATCATCATCATCATCATAGTCATGGATGATCGGTTATACTAGCGATATAAAACTTGTACTAAATCAGTAAAATGCTTATTTCAAGATGGAGGAAAATAAATTAATCCATATATTATTATTATATAATAACCAGTAGAGGCACATTATCTAAGAGCAGCGCACATCCCTTTTCAGACGATACCTGGTGTCATATGTAACGTTACCGTGTACGTTTTACTCTACCCCCACCATTTGTTTCCCAATCGTCATAAAATAACTTGGGCTCACTTAATAAACTATTAAACGGACGCTGACAGGTGCTAACGCACAGTGTGCTCCTATTGGAATTACTAATGTACACGCTATAGCATATATTGCGTACAGAATGTTAAAGACTTTTGTACAGAGAAGCGAAGATAAACCATTTCATCCATCATTAGTTGGTAACTTTAATCAATTTTATTTATCTCTAAACATGTCATGCATATTTTAGAAAAATATAAAGAAAAATAAACATATGATTAAAGTTCACAGAAAAAGGTTTCCCAAATTAATCAAAATGTTAGTGTTATATATTAAAATCAATTTAAATCAGAGATATATTAATTTTTTTCCTAGAAATAAAGTTACAGTGGCTTTAATACTTGTTTTGTTAGCATCTCATATGGCCGAAACTTTAATCGAGAATCTTCGGAAAACTTCAGAATGTGACGTTATATTTGCCAAACAACGACTACAAACACTCCACGTGGCCTTGTTTAACCTGTGTTATGTGTTCCATAAAATGTTGTACATACATAATATACCAATAATTATATCCGACGTGTAAGTTCTGTCAAAACCCATCCCGAAACAATAATAGCCCCCCCGAAAATGGCCAAAAAATGGCTTAAAAGATACACCGAAGGCTGCACATCGCTCATATAGACTAGTATGGGCCACATATACCCGTACAGACAAACACCACTTTATTTTAAATGAAGTTATGCGATAGGAGGAGGGAAATATTCGTATTCACGCCCAGTGTGTTAACTTATCCATTAAACTTATGCAAACACAAACAAATATACAAACCAATTCTACTCTTGTTATGGACCGGGGTCGGGTGTTGGCGGTACAGGTGGCTGCTCTGGGCTCCTGTATGCACTTGCTGCAGCTAATTCCTCACAATTAATACTGTCTGTGACATTTTTCGCTTGTGGTTCAAAGCTGTAGGGCTTGATATTCCTCACAATGTCAAAACTTTCGTCGGAATTGGACATTTTGTCTCTCAACTGGTCAGAACGCTTGTGAACAAAGCTGTGACACTACGTGATGTTTGGCAAAGATGACATCACACAATAACCCCTAGCGAGTGTAGTACACACTAGCAATAGTTCGTGAATGTTCGGAAATCGAGGATTTGGGGATTCTTTTAATGGAAATATGAAAGCTGGTGGCTATAATTGTTTTGAGTGTGGTCGTGCATCTTATAAGGAATATAATAATTGTTTATAACGTTATCTTCTAAATGTGAAATGTCCCTTCCCGCCATCTTTAAACTTATTGTTTGCTCGAGTTGTACAATATTATCATCTTTGAGGTAATGACAATTCCGATGATCGTTTAGTACATTATAACTGGTGTGTATTATCGATATATAATCCGTGTTTATTATTGACTTATAATAATAATGATAATAATGTATATTTAATTATGATCCGTGTGTATTGTTGACGTATTATCCATGTGTATTACTTATATATGATCCGTGTGTATTATTGACATGTGATCTGTGTAGATTATTGACCACGTATATTGTTTATTAATCATTTATAAATATTTCATAAAAGCACGACAGTGATTACTTCGTCAGTTTCAGGTGTCTTGATCCGTATAATTGGCACTTATAGACGGGTCTGCTCTGAACATCACAACATTAACATTTGTCGTTCCGTTCTCTCTACAAGATAGTTTATAAATATGTTATAAGAAACTAAATTTGTTAATTGAAGTTGATAGAGTACGACTCAAAAATAGTCGAAATTAGCGCCTTTTAAAAGTGTTGGTCAGTTTCTAAATCAGTTAAATATTACAAAGTAAAATACCACAATCATATATCATTTTATATTCCATAAAGTGCTACACATGTCAAATTTAATATTATTGCCTGCGGGATGGGATATTATCATTTGTTTTATTAATTAACATTAATGTGTTCATCCCGCTTATGGTTTGACACAATTTTCCTGACTCAGTTCAATATTCTAATCTGGCATTAAATCCCTTAAAAGGAACATATTAAATATGCATGCAGAGTCTTGAATAATCATCATAAAAAAATTCAATAAGCACATATTTTAATATTTTCCTAAGGATCTCGAACACTTTATGACCGCTCATCTCTAAATTGTATTATTAATTTTCCCAACAAATCATCTTCGATATCAGAAGAGTCATGACTTATTGATCCATGATCTTTGTGATCCTGTTACCTGCCAGATGGATAAACACTTCAGGTCATACTGAGGAATCATCGGCTGATAGCCTCCATGGTCCGAAGATCGATCATCCGTACATCAGCATCATCATCATCAGCCAATCATATCTCCCAATATGGCCGATGATCAAGAGCCACATACTGTGTGTAACAGTGACCCATAATATATATGACCTGACCCAGTTATCTGGCCGGTTGTCATGGCCACTTCTCGGAGTATACCTATAATTATGGCGAAGAAGCTGTTCCTGTCGGTTCTACGAAGTCGTAGGATCTAATAACGGTATTAGCTGTGTGTATGCGAGATGGTTAACACTTTAATAACTAGTTTCTTCCTGATCATCTTATTTCAATAGCTAGTAGTTCATTGGAAAACGCATCCGGGTTTATGATCTGAATTATGATTTCGGTATTGTGTGTACTTACCCTCAGTATAGACTTACCATTGTTAAGACGAAGTTAACTTTGAACTGGAGCACTTACTGTGGTGATGTCCTTATTCAAATGGACCGACTTGCCGGAAGATCTTTATTTGTAGTTCGATGTCAGGTTTTTGGCTAAGAAAAGTCTCCATTCGGTGATCGGATCAGTTCGACTACGAGTCCTTCAGGAGCAGGCTCTTTGTAATATGTAAATAAAAAGCGTCCATCATCATCATCATATTTGCTTCCTTAAATAAGTGTAAACAACAACAGTTAGGAGAAAGTTAATGATAGCCAACTGAATGCAAATAGCCATAAACACCCCCTCAGAGTTCATCTGGAGTAAATATTTAAAATTTACAGTAGAGGTGTTTTGTTTAGAGTTGGTCCTGCTCACATACGAGATACATCGTTGAGGGAGGTGACGCCATAAGGCAATATAATCGGATGAGTAGTCCAACAATAACAGGCTACACTTGGATTCGAACCTCAATTCGGAGCTGCGCCAAACGATGGCAATGAAATGAAGATGGTACTATTGTCTTTCATTATCATCCAGTATCATGGTATGTTATTCTTCGGCACAAAGTGCTAAAGTCGTGTAACAAATAATTCTTAACGAAACCTCGACCAAGTCCGTCTTCATACCTTAGTAGTAACACTAACTTAGTCTAATATAGGTCACGTGACATATCCAGTGGCAGGCTTCATTCGGAACATTAACGATTGTATTTACACAGGTCACACAGAAAGAAGGTCATCGGCTAATTAGTCGAGCTAGATATACATTGTACATTATAAATAACTTAAATTGATGGGGTTATCTCATATGTGCGTCTTTGGATAAAATACGTTACCTACTTTATTAGTTAGTTATCAACTTTCCTGTCTTAAGAGTATTATAAAAAGAGAAGAACAGCTTCAACCAACAAGTTTACCATCAGATATGATCAAACTTTTAAAAATCCTTTTATCAAATCGATATCGTGAGGAAATCGTAAAATGTTTCTGACAGAAGAAAACAATTATCGAACAAAAATTGTTAATTATTAAAAACTCATATCAGATTGATTCAGTGATACTTTCAAGTTATCAGCTTCTATTTCAAGACGAGTTACCTAGTTGTTGATTGAACGAGAATAATTGCACGATGAAAATGAAGTTTATTTCAATCTGTAGTCAGCACTCCCATTAATTATCTATTTGAACCGGATTTTCACATTGTACAGAGTAGCAATAAACAAGTTAAAGTTTCCAAATTCTGTTAAATTACGAATAAAGAATTTAACACGAGACCTGTTTATCGGTAAATAATGTTCGTTTATAGTCATAAGATTATAGGATCTTGTCACCTACAAGATGATATGTCTGTCTGTATGGTCCCAATATTAGCAATCAAAGATTGGACATCGATTTAAATAAAACAACAACAACTACTACTACTACTATTATTATTAATAATAATGATGGTGATGATGATTATGATGATAATAATAATAATAATAATAATAATATATTTACTAACTGGAACTCTTCAGAGGCACACCTGCTGAACTGTATCTTTAATTTCAAGAAAAAAGTCGTTTACCATATCTTTAACAAATATTTTTAACAACCTGGAAGCCGATTTATTAAATGTACAATAGGCATACTATTTCATTCGAGAAAATGTCCCTTCTAACGACTTTTGTTTGAGAATGTTTTCATCAAATGGCTGACAAAACTAACCTCTACTCACTTAATTAACAAAAGAGACAAATACAATAACTATCTCTATTGGCTCCGATTCCTCTGAAGTGTCATTTAATTTGTTATGAAAACGTTTCAAACGATCAGACGAATCAGCCACCGAATTGTTCCCTTACAAAGTGCCAATCTACAGACTGACCTTAACAACGAGATTATCTCCCGTACATCAATCAAATTACTCTAAACATCAACAAGTTGTCTCTGGGAGATACCGGTTGTCATTTTCCAATAACCAGACCTCAGCCAAGTCATCCACAGACCAACGTAAGCTGCTATAGAGTAATGCCATCCTACCAGCTGGGTCTATATAAAGTCTATAGATGGCTGGTTATGACCGATTGGTCCTATAGACGGTTATAAATCAATGGACGTAGGCTCCTCGTCGTATCTGTACTTGATCGCGCCTCATAAACGAGATATGTCCGTTGCGTTGACTGCGGGTATGTGAACTGTTCTTGGAATCGCCAACCTGGATAAGGCCAAAGACGAGGGAATATAAAGTGTCGCGCGATAAATATAACATCACTTTTCTTCTAAACTTAGTCACCCCTCATGCACCTCGTGCGTGTGATGGCTCATTTTTATGTATCCGTATATGTAAGTGAGACTTGAGTCTGAGGCAACCACAGATACGGGATGACATTGAGTGAGTGAGTGGGTGAGACTATATATATATATATATATATATATATATATATATATATATATATATATATATATATAAAATGATAGATAGATAGATAGATAGATAGATAGATAGATAGATAGATAGATCTGTAGACCGAAGGGGCAGAGGAGAGTGAAGTTTGAACAAATAAAGCTTGAAGAAATACTAATCTGAAAAAGGGTAGGTCAAACAGAGGACAGAGAAGGTCAACTCAATGACATTAGAATTCAACAACACAGATGAAATAAGTGTCGTTCCTAACAAGATTAAACCTAACTCGTCATCGTAACTAATAGACTAATTTCCCAACTGACCTCCTCATATAATGACCCTACAACGTTTACGAGTACAGTTTACATGCTTAAACAACTGAAACATATAAAGACACACACACACACACACACACACACACACACACACACACACACACACATATATATATATATATATATTTTATTATATATATATATACATACATACAACACACACACATACCCATATATATATATATATATATATATATATATATATATATATATATATATATATATATATATATATATATATATATATATATATATATATATATATATATATCACATACATATGAAGACTATATTTACAACGGGATATATCATCTACATCATACTAGCTACTCTACACCTCAACATCCTTGTCATTTTTTAATAATTTATTTTGCATATATGTGTAGTATATATATATATATATATATATATATATATATATATATATTTTATGTGTGTGTCTGTGTGTGTGTGTGTGTGTGTGTGTGTGTGTGTGTATGTGTGTGTGTGTGTGTGTGCAAAATATTTAATATAATTGGTTGCTATATAATTAGTTGGTTTAATTCCGGAATCACTTTGTAGTATTATTTGTACTAATAATTCAGATATAACTTAACAGCAGAATTTTGTTATATTTAATATATAGAACTATGAGGTCAATTATATTATAAAGCCAATGACTATTTATGATAATGTTTAAATATAAATAATATATTCGTCACAAAAGATGATGACATTCATCACCGTTCCTTCAAAACCGACTCGGTGGCGATACGTGGTCTAAAGGTAGCGTGTTGGATCACAGATCACTACCCCCCGTGTTCGAATATCGGCGTAGGCATATCTGAAGGGTGTTTCACCTTTGACTTTGCTTCATTACCTTCAGAGGTCACTCGGCCCATTTGATCTACTATATGCACAAATGGCTATAAAAACATCAATCACCATAAAAACCGGCTCATTCATTAATCATGAAATTAGCCATCATCAAGCTGAAACATTGCTTATATAGTCGTTATTGTGTCTAACTCATGTTGGTACTAAATGCGAATAAAATGCAACTAATTTCCCCAAAAGCTATATTACTTCTGATTGATCGGTGTGCCACTTTACAGTTGACGATAATGTACTTTTCTCTAGGTTAAAAGACATGTTTGGTCTGTCAGGTAAAGTACTTGCATGGTTTAGATCCTATATGGAACAACGCTCCCAGAGAGTGTCTGTTCATGGTATTTTATCCGACGTTCAGTTTTTGTTATTTGGTGTACCACAGGGTTCAGTTCTTGGTCCTCTGGTTTTTACAATGTATACTCGTCCTTTTGGGATAATTGCGCAGCGATATGGGGTTAAATATCACTTGTATGCTGATGACACACAGCTGTATATATCACTGGATCCTGACAATGAGTTAAATTTCTCCTCTTCCTTGAAGAATTTAGAACATTGTATTGCTGATATTCGGCTATGGATGACTCAAAATCTTCTAAAACTAAATGATAATAAATATTTTTTTAAATATTTGACATCACCACATTGTGCTAAATCTCTAAAGACACCACCATTACAGATGGGTGCATCTTCGATTACCCCTAATGGGTCAGTAAAAAATTTAGGGGTTATTTTTGACCAATGTAGTAACATTCATGAACATGTCACATCAGTATGCCGAGCTGCCTACTACCACTGTTTAAAGCATTCTTGACACGAGAATCACTTGTAACTGTAGTTCATGCCTTTGTTAAATCTCGTATAGAATATTGTAACTCCCTGTTATATGGCATATCTGATTATAACATTAATCGCCTTCAGCGAATTCGGTATAGTGCAGACCGCATATTGGCAAATACTCGAAAATATGATTATATCACCTCAATTCTTCAAAAACTACATTGGCTCCCGATTAGACGGCGTATCCATTTTAAGATTTTTTAAATAACTTATAAATCTATTAATGATATGGCGCCAGAATACCTGTGTGAACTAGTGTCCATTAGAAAGTCATCTCGAAAACTCAGGTCATCCAGTCAGATACTATTACAGGTGCCAGTGTCTCGGCTCAAGTAATATGGTGATTGTGCGTTTAGTGTGGCAGCCCCCACTTTGTGGAATAAGTTGCCGGCAAATATTAGAAATGCGTCCTCTCTTGGAAATTTTAAATCTCTTCTAAAAACACACCTATTTAAGGTCGCTTTCACAGATAAATAATTATTATCTTTTAAATCATTACAGGGTTTTTACAGACATATTATTTGGGGTATTATTATATTACATATTATTTGTACAGGGCCTTTGAGTGGCTCCTGGTAGTAAGGGCGCTTTATTAAATATACATTATTACTATTATTATTATTATTACCATTGATCTAAATAAAGACCAGATAAACTCACCGAACATCGTGAATATAATAATAATAAGGCGCTGTACAAATAATATGTAATATACTAATACCCCAAATAATATCTATATAAAAACCCTATAAGAGATTTTAAAGATAATTATTTTTTATCTGTCAAAGCATCCCTGAACAGTGTGTTTTTAGAACGGATTTAAAATTTTCAAAATATTTATAAGTAGATTAGCTATATAAAAGAATGATCATTTTTCTGTTATCATCCAATGAACATATTTAGCTAAAAGAAAAATGCCTGATCTATACTAAAATGCTGAGATGATGTGTCTTAACCTATGTTTTGCATACAAATTGATACGATTATAGACCAGTTTGGTAGCTTACTTTTCAGTGTTTTATTTTCCTTCTGTCTATCCTCGTAATTTCCGGTGGTGTATCTCTGGAAATGTTTGGCAAATATTTACTAAAATGAAGTTTTGTTACTAATTGTAGTAGTAGTGGTATTAATAATAGTAGTAGTTGTAGAAGTAATAGTAATAGTAACAGTAGTAGTAGTGGTAATAATAATAATAATAATAATAATAATAATAATAGTAATAATAATAGTAGTAGTAGTAGTAAAAGTGTGTGTATTTAGTTAGAGATTAGCCTAAGTACTGACTGATCTAACGTTAGACTTGTTGGAAATGAGAGAATATAATAGAAACCTTTTATCGGTGAATTAAACGTAATGAATGTGTAACTAACTGTATGAAGAGGACATAAAAGAAATAGGAGTCGTACTGTAATAAATGTTTTACATATTTATATTATATAATGAGATTTATATGTATGTTGTGTCAGAAAAGCCAGAACAAATTATTTGGTATCCAGACAAAGGTATCCCGATGCAATGTATTCATGCCTATGTGGTACTTTCTAAGAGAGACGCCCAACTACCATCATCTTCTGTATTACGGGCATCACCTGTATTTTGTCACATTTTAAGATTTGTAATGGTTAATGGGAAATGACCTAGACATCGAGACAATTAATTCTCATCTGATGTCTTCTGTCTAACACCAACACTACCATTAAGTAGCTTTACGATTGAAGAAAACGTCAATAAACTGGTTTACTAAATAATTATAACAAATAAATCGCCTTTAACAGGTTAACTTTAATAATCAGATGGATGCCGTATATTGTTACCGTTAATCATCTCTTAATTTGCCCCTTTCCATCCTAAATTCTGATCGAATGCGTTTTACACGCGTCAGCGCAAGATAAATCACCAGCCGGAAAGCTGTTTCGAACCAAGAATTCCAAGATTTTAATTAATCACTCTTGCCACTGAGCCAGAGCAACCAGGGGAGTCTTACGTGTAAAGTCGAGGAAACTTGTCCATTCAGACTAACAGTCACACTGTGTACACACACAGGAAGCTGATTAACGTGAAATGTGTGTGGAGAAAAGCTGAAAGAAAGGAATTTAACGTTCGCTCCAACAGAAAATAGCCCTCCCCCGACCACAAATAATCACTAAACGTTACTGGATAGATAAATGGAGAAATGAACTGATCAAATGAGACATCCCACAGGGGCATTCAACACAAGATTAATAATAATAATAATAATAATAATATTTTTATTATTATTATTATTATTATTATTATTATTAGTTTATATAGCGATTTAATCAACTTGAGTTGCTCTAAAGAGCTTTACACGAAAAACAGAATTAAAATATGTTCTGGATCATATAACACAGACACATCAATACCGTGGTTGATAGATATTATAAATATGCTAATTTAAATAAGTGAACAAAACATTCTCACAGCTGATCTGGCTTACTGTAAGTGATTGGTATTTTAAAGGTTTTGTTACACATTCACTTAGGGAGTGATGAAATATTACATATTTCGGGATGAAAAGTCGGTAACTCTGATTCAGCCACCCGTTGAACCGTTCAGAAGTTTTATTCTTGACTATTGATTCTTTGTGACAGTGACTTATTTTGTACTGATAAAATACGCGCGCGCACAAGCATGCACATTCACGCAAACGTACATATACACAACATCTTAAATGGTTTTCCTCCACACGCCCACAAGCATTAACACCTAACCTATCTCGCACGAGCGCGTACACACATACACACACACACACACAAGAGAGAGAGAGAGAGAGAGAGAGAGAGAGAGAGAGAGAGAGAGAGAGGAATACCATCTTCTCTAAGCGATCCCGTTCTACGATATCCTGTAGCCGAATGATTCACCTTTTCTACTACAAGGACAACGATTCCCTCTCTTGTCTTCGTGTCACTCCCCCCCCCATCCTCCCACCCCCTTGAGGTAGCGTGGCCTGCCTTGATGACATCACTTCTTTTTCCACCCCACACGTCACCTGTTCCGAGTTGTTTTCGGCCGCCATCTGGTCGAGTGACGTCGGGATAACAACAAAAGATCCTATTCCTAGAAGCCCACCAAACAACCTCCCTCCAGCTATAGGTAGATCATTATATGTGCAACCTTCAAGACGTCGTCATTGGTCGTGCGCACCGAACGAGATAGATAGATAAATAGAGAGAGAGAGAGAGAGAGAGGACGGTTTTCGAAGGACAATCTGTAGCATCGTTTCCCGGACAAAGGAGAACTATCTGTTGACTTCTGTTCGATCTGATCAGACAGACAGCGTGTTACGAGAGGAAAGTAGTAACCTTTCCGAGCCGTTTTGAGACATCGAATCATTTGGCGATAAATGACCACTTGTTACGGAATGATTCTAGGCGTCTGTACTCCGTTATTGACACTTTATGTCTACTGCTGTCACCTGAAACAAGTTGGTAAGTACCAGTACTTAACGGCTTGGAATAACGACTTCATATAGTTTAATAGAATTATTACCATTATAATGATAATAATTATTATAATTAGAAGTACTAGCAGTAGTAGTAATCGTAGTAGTAATAGTAATCATGCAGTAGTAGTAGTAGTAAGTAGTGATAGCAGTAGAAGTGGTAGTAGAGGTAGTTGTCGTGGTGATGTTAGTAGTATTATACATAAGAGAGTATGCTGATTGGTGAGAGTTTGCTAAACTTAACCTAACTTCACCGTAACTCACTCACTGACATTTACACGAAATAATGATATATAATTAAATGAACTTTAATTAACGATATTTTGTGGATGATGTTGTAATTGCCATTCTTAAAATATCGATGTGAAAGATTGGTGTAATTAATCTTCTCACTTAATTCTATTTATACACTAATGTTGTAATTGGTAACTTTAATGGCTGATTAGTAGCTCTTCATTGTCACGTAGAAGACGATGACACGTGATATACTTAACCGTCTTCTATAAACTAATCGCGTCGAGAAGACTTTGTCTTTGTGCCGAGTCATTTTTTCGTCCTGGCGAAGGTCATACTGGCGGCATCATTCTAACTGAAGACATCCAATTATTAATATCCACTTATATAAAGAAAAGATAAACCCATCCACCCAGAATTAGCATGACAAGTTCTACGTTAAGGCCATAGCAGGAGGAATAATGTCAGACGGATTTTCTTGCATTTGATCTGTTGAAAAATGGCCAGAAACTCTATTTATTGCACATACGACATTCAGGGGATATTGTCAAAAGCGACGACAATTCATTTCAGCCAGAAACTTGGGTATTTCAAACAGAACTAAGTTTTGATTTTAGATTATAGTTATATTGATCATTTGCAATCGATTTCCATCTGCTTCTTCATGTTGCCATTGAATTGTAATGCAAAATGGTTTATGGTTATTTCATATTTTAAGATGGCCCCTAGTAATATCGCAATTTGTTCGTGAACTTTCCATTATTACAAGAAGAGACCGGGATCTGATAGACTGTGGGGATCATAATGAGGCGACAATGCCCGAGGGGGGGTTATTTATTATTTTTATTTAGCCGGCAAAGGTCAACAACTGCCAATTAAAGCCGGATAAAGGCACTAAAAGCCACTTTTGTCAGGATATTATCCACAAAAGTCAACTAATAGCTAAGTTTGCTTAGTAACTGGCCAAGGAGATACTCTAAGCACTTCAATATTATTTTATTTCAATGTCAAATACAACATTTACTTGCACGTTTCAGCACTAAATATCGTCGTTGATGTATCGCCATCACACACACACACACACACACACACACACACACACACACACACACACACACACACACCACACACACACACACACACACACACTATCCTCTCTCTCTCTCTCTCTGTGTATGTGTGTTTTAATAGTGTGGAATACTGTACTTGCAACCTCTGAACGATTCATCCGGGAAATCGATTTAGAGGAAGTGTGATGTGAAATATCAATCCCTTAACGTGAATGGATCCCTCTTTTAGAGTGTCATGGGTGAGTGGGTGTTATGTGGTCGTTAGGTAATACTTTGTTTCTGCTTGAGTCAAGTTGTGTGCTTTTATTATTGCAGTAGGCACTTAAACTCATCAACCTGTTAGCAATTTGGGTGTAATATAAGATATGTATCTTATTTTGTCCCACTCCTGAAATCTCTTCATTGGCTCCCTGTTCAATTTCGCATCGTTTTCAAAACTCTGTACCATTGCCTATCAAACTCTTTCCTCTGGAGGACCTTCGTATCTATCTTTTCTTTAGCACCAAAGTCCAGAAAGCTGTTACCTGCTCCCAGTTTTAAAACACATACTGGGACTCGTGCTTTGTCAGTTGCTATCATACTCTTTGGAATTTACTCCCTGAACATGTTAAGTTATCAAACAGGATAGTTTCTTTCCGTCACCATTTGAAAACTCACCTTTTCATACTTGCTTATCCTTCCTAGGTTTCCACTCCATTTGATCATTGTTGATGACGTTTGCATTGTACCTAGACTATGAGTTTTCCATACCCGTGTACTAGACACACCAACTTAGCTCGATTATATTTGGGGATATTGGCGCTACAGAAGTTCTGTAATTATTATTATTATTATTATTATTATTATTATTATATTGACGCTCATTATAAATTGAGTGTTTCACATTTTCAGCTAAGGACAATTCGAACTGCTCAAAATATTTGTCATCTTTGGGAGGCTAGCCTATGGCTTTATTACAGCTCACCTTGATTACTGAAGATTCAACTTCAAAAAAATTAGCAGTGCGACTTTTTCCAAAGAGAAGACGATATCAATATATTACTCATTTACTTAAGATTCTATACTGCTCTGAAGATACATGCAGGATAGTTTTTTTATAGATTAATAGCCTTATTGTAAACTTTCATGATGATCAACAAATATATATATATATATATATATATATATATATATATATATATATATATATATATATATATATATATATATAACATGCTTCAGCCATATCATCTAATGACGACACTAAGATCCTTAGACTGAAACTTATTGTTGACACTGAGTGTTTATTATCATTATTATTATTATTCAGCGCCTGGTTGTTTTCGGGGGCGAAGTCTAAAACTCAATGCAAACTCAGTTACCAAGGAAGTATACGTGAACGTGAACGTCCTATCCCGTTTCCTGTCCTTTTGTTTTCCCATTCCACTTCATTACGGCCATATCAGTTACATGATATCAATGACATTTTCAATGATCAATCCGTTCCATATATTTTCGCGGCCATCTCTTCCGCCATGACCTTGACGTAAACAAAATATATAACACTCACTTGTTCTACTGTAAGTCGCTCAATGACGTCAACGGAAGTCGACTGAAGCGCCATCTAAATTAGTCGAATTTCATTCCGCTAGAAGTGTTATTAGTGAGCAACGTTTGTTGAGTTTCGGTCAGTGGTCATGTCCGGAACAGACGAGAGGCCACCCTCTGGGGAAATATTTCACAAAGACGGCTATATGACTAACATATTAAGCTGCTATTTCTGTGTAGACATTTATTATGCGATTAATTGATTTTGGGTGACACATTAATGTGCCGCCTGTCACAATCTACGATAGTCGTATTTGTTCACAGAACGATCGTTCCGCATCGAGTGTAGTCTGTCGTGTGTCACATTCAACTCTTGATGTGTCAAATAACATTTTACTCGAATGCCATTTTATTGAAGTTGTTCGGTAGTTGATTCCTGAACTGCTATGGAGATTACTGGAATTGCTCTGGAGATTACCGGAACTGCCATAACGATTACCTGAATTGCTAAAGTTATTACTGTAATTGCCGGTTGTATGATTTACTATGTCGATAATGTAAATTACCATGACGATTATGTAAATTACAAGGGCGATTACCTGAATTACTTCGGCGATTACTTAAAGTACTATGGCGATAATCTGAACCGTCATACTGATTACACAAACTGCCATGACGATTACTTAAATTACTATTGTATTTATATGAATTACAATAGTGCTTACCTGAGCTGATAGATCAATTATATGAGATACTCTTGCTATGACTATTACACGAAATACTACGGCGGATTACATTAATTGTTATGGCGATTACTTGAAGTATTACGGCGCTTACCTGAACGATCATAATGATTACATGAGCTGCTGCAGTTACTATCTGGACTGCCCACCACCGAACTACCATGGCGGTTACATGAGCTCTCGCGGGGATTACAAGAAATTCTATGACGATTACCTAAACTACTACAACGATAACATTAATTATCATAATGTTGACCTCAATAGCTATGGTTAATATATAAAATATTATGATTACATTTTACTACACCTCTTCGAAGTAAAATGGCTTGCTGGTGGCTGTTAGGAGCGCAAAGCACACCATCCCAGTATTACGTGTCCCTCTGGGGGATGTATCATTCAATATGACAGTTTTTGACCCGATAGTCTCCCTCGAACATATGGACCAGGTAAAGCCATTCTCGTCTCGTGTTACAATGCGTATCCAGACACGAAATCTGTCCAAATCCGGTTCCAAAAAAAGAACATCTGCACAGACCGAGACAGACCGGATTATCGAAGAATAACTGTACGTTATCTGGAAATTGATTGAACTGGATAGGAGAGGAACTACCTTGACATATGCTCGCGGGGGTGGAATTGGTGAATATATAATTGATAGACGAAGGGAGGTAATGTGAGTTGCGTATATATATATATAGAGCAGGGGGGCGATTCAGTAAACAGATATGGAAACGGATAAATAAATAGTTTGGATGTTTAGATGGCATGACTTAATCCCCCTCTCTCAATATATATATATATATATATATATATATATATATATATATATATATATTTATAATTTATATATGAGCGTTGTAGCAAAACAGACACACACACACAAGCTGGGGGAGTGATGAAGCTATTGATATGTTCTTGCATCATTTTTTTATCTTTTCAGATGCCAGAGATGACAGATGGTCAAATATTATTAGCAGACATTATGCTGACATTTACAACAAACAATTGGCTATCCCACCTTATACTGACGGTTAGTTGTTATTGATATAAATAATAGTGCGCGCGCACGTACGCATGCATACACATATATTGTTAGTGTGATAAAAACTCTAATCACATTGACAATCAATTTTCGTATTTTAAATGTTTGATATCCATGTGTGCCACCAATTCGGTTTTCTTGTGATAAGTGACAAGATCCTGAAGTATGTAGGCATTCTTCCTTCTACCATGTTCTCATTAATATCCCATGTAATGTGACAGAAATAAAGGTTAAACTGTTTTTGTCTAAATTCATACTGATATTAAAAAGACTCGAATACCGGATGGTCAGTTGAGTGTCGTGCTTAGAACAACTGTTATCCAGACTGGTAGAAGTTATATATATATTCTTTTTTTTTGAGCGTATGAATATCTCTGTTGACAATTATAATATTCATGTGTGACCCTGACATAATTATTTGACTTCTATCAAACATATATCTAGTCACTTTCATAATTGACCATTAACTTCCTCCCCAAATAATCTATCGGCCAAGTTCTGTGTTACATATTATAATTATAATTAATACATCAAACCGTTGTAACCTTCTTGGTCATTATAATTGGCACCTGTAATTATTCATATTGACTTTGATCTGCACGATAATTATTATTACACAGTTGTTTCACCCATAGGGGATAACTTTGACAAATTCCCTAATTAATCGAGATCCTAGCGCCCTACCCGATATATGTTTTCTGTATACATCTGCAATATGTATGTTATTTATATGTCAATATCTAGACAATAAACCTCGTCTGAATTTATACGCTAAATTAATTATATAAGTTGGCTGCAAAGAAAACCACGCATTTGTATATTGGCCATAATGTTGACAATATTATATCTATGGCGATGTTATAATATTTGAGTAGCTGTATAATTTCGTATTCAAAATGTAACATTGCACGAACCGAAAGATTCGATATTCTCGAAAATGTTTGTTTTATGGATTTTTCAGATATCGAAAAGCATAACCAGGATCCGCTGATGTGGAATTCCGGAGCTTTGGAACTCGTTCTATCCGGTAATTATTGTAATTACCGATCTATTTAAATATTGGTTGAATTGATTTTTTATCTACTCCTAATCAGCTACCAGTCTGTAAAAGGGCGCCTCCATGGTCTAACTGGTAGCGCATTGGATCACAGATCACTACCACCTGAGTTCGAATCTCGGTGTGGGCATATCTGAAGGGTGTTTAATCTTTGACTTCGCTTCATTACCTTTGGAGGTCGCTCGGCCCATTTAGCCTACCGTTCCCGACATCTCATCGAAATCTCTTGCTCCCAAAATCGAGTCCGCAATCTGAGAATACAATAGATCATTTACTAATATAGCTATTCAACCAGTTCCTTATTGATTCATCGATTGCTTGATTCATTAACTCATTTCTATACTCCCACCATTACCAACATCACTCACTCACGCACATTCACTCACTCACACACTAACTCACTCAGACAATTTTTAAATGATCATTTTTAAATGATAATTTTCACATCTGTTATCTCACTAAACAGGAATAATAACCTTGTCATGTGTAATGTCCCATGACTCATGTCGCATATTCCTGTTCCTTATTCCATGTCCTCCGTCACATGTCTCACGTCTCAGATATCATGATTCTTGCCCCATGCCCCATGTCCTACGTCCCATGTGTCTTAGCCCACATCCCAAATTCCATATCCCACGTTTTGTGTCGAATCCACCTCTCCAACGTTTCATGTTCCATGTTCTTTGGTCCCATGACCATGTCCCACATTCCACATCCTACCTTCCTTGTCCCATGTCCCACATCTCACATTCCATGTCCCAAGTCCCATGTTCCCTCTCGCACGTTCCATGTCCCATGTCCCAAATCCCACGTTTCACGTTCCACGCCTAGTGCATCCATAAACAATGTTGTTGTTTACCACAAAGCGCTGACAGATACCATCATTAAAGAGATGCAGACAGAGAAGAACACCAAGGAGAGGATCAATGAACCTCAAGCTCGACTACTGAGTACCAAACTTCGAGGTATATACGCCTATCTAAAGGATCATCCAGCACTCTTTGAGAGAAGGCTCTATGTTGGCTCTAAGAAACCGGACATCCCACCACATCAGGTCAGTACGACCTTATACTGGATGTGTATATCTCTGTCAAGGTCAGGGATGACAAAGTGTGTAGTGTGGGTTTTGGTGGCGAGAGTCTAACTGATAGTTTGATTGATCGGATGATCAGCTAATTAAATGCTGAATTGTTTCATAGATCAATTGGAATTTGTTTGGTTGAAGTATATAACTTGACATATTGATTGACAGGCTGTTTGATTGATTCACTGATTGCATGACTAATGTATTGATTTATTTATCGGCGATCAATCAATTGATGAATTGATTTACTGAATCACTTATTGATTTATTAATTGATGGACTGACTGATAGATGTTATCTGGAATTACCTTTTTATTATCTTGTTTCTTTTAAGGACTGGGTAGGTCTCTCTCTTTCTCTCTCTCGCACTCCCCCCACCCTCTCTCTCACTCTCTCTCTCTCTCTCTCTTATATATATATATATATATATATATATATATATATATATATATTGTAATAGTCTTTAATTAAATTAAGTCAAATAATCTAAATGTTTACTACTAACAGAGATCTTGGAGTTATTTTTATTCTCAGTGAGCATTAATTATTCAAAGAAACAAGCGACCACTTGATTCTTGAGAATGTTTCAACAAGTTTAACACTCTTTATGAGGAACCTCATTATTGGCTAAGCTCGATGTTAAAGCGGAATAACGACATTTCGTCCATTTTAGCCTTCGTACAGCCCACACTTCGTAGCCGATAATATCGTATCAGTGGCTCAAATGCGTCCGCTCGCAAAGGATTAATTACGACCCGCCAGCGGCAAAACTATTAATAGAGCATCCATGGAACACGTTTGATGACGTGAGACATTAGCACCGAATTCAGCCGGAAATAACGCGCGATATCAGTTAGATGTAAATGAGAGATAAATAAATCGCCGCCATTACGATTATGCATATATCTTTGTTGAGACGTTTTAGGTTTTTAGGTTTTGTTGTTCGGGGAGAATCCCCAGGTTGTCGCTTAATCAGCACAGCCTCTATGTTGGAGTGGTTGAGAAACATCCTCCCCCACCACTCACAGGGGAGCAGTACGGAAAGATGGAGCCGAAATACCCTGAGGGTGGTCACTGCCAGAGTGTTTTACGTCCTCAGGGGTTTTTAACGTCCCCCTTTATTTTAAATAATTCAGTGGAGACGGCAGCGCCATTTAACGTGGTCATCCACCCACGATGTAGTGAGCCGAGAAATTAATCCCTGGAAAAGTTTCGACCTCTTGCGGGGTTCGAACCTGCGACCGTTGGCACCAAGTGCCGAGTGCTTAACCACTAGGCCACCGGAGCTCACTGAGACGTAAACTGGTCATTGAACTTAACGTTGGGTATGATAATTTATGCATAGTTAAATAATAAACATAGGATTACAATGATGATGATGATGATGATGATGATGATGATGATGATGATAATAATAGAGATAATACTAATAGTGATAATAATAAAAACAACAATACAAATACCAGCCATAAGGTTAAACATGGCATGTATAAAGTTGTGTTCGAAACTTAGCTATCGAACAAGCTGGTTCAATAGAAGTTGGTGACGACTCAAAACGAGAACATCATAAATCGGTGACGAACTGACCGTTATGCGACGATTTGTGGCGAACTATCCCCGCTCGGCCGGTCCCATTTCTTACCACACTAGACGATAAGTCACGATAACTGGATAGTTCTGCTATCATCTGCCGGGAGTGCTCGCCCGGAAATACTCCCACGCGTCGTGCTGTAACACGACAGCATCGCCGAACACCTGCCAGCATCAGTAGCCTCCATTTTCCACGAGTCGGTGGTAAAACGCCGCCGGATGATGATACCAGGAGGTGAAATGAACCCGGGGGTTATTGTAGTTCGTTATTAGTTTCTAAACGACGTATGGGGCCGCGTGGGGGCATAATATGTGGCTAAGATGGCGGACCAGTTGGGATATTGACCTGTAGAATGTAGACGGGAAGAGCTCGTAAAAAACGGCTCACCTGGGCCTAGAATATTAGTGTTTTGTGAGGTAATCAGAAAGATTGTCTCAAATATAATATAGACAGCTTTGGCATGAAGGTGTCTACTTTGAGGAGGTGTCAGTTGTTTAATGGGGAACGTAATCTAGTCTATAATCAAGATATAAGTAAATTGTTTCCCGACCGACAAATATCTTTATCCAGTCATTTAGCCATCAATTATCTTTCTCTATCTATTTTTCTATCTCTATCTTTTTACCTATCTCTATCTATTTATTAATCTATCTGTCTGTCTGTCTGTCTGTCTATCTATCTATCTATCTATCTATCTATCTATCTATTATCGAGCTGTTATTATGTCTGTCTTAGTTGGGTGCGAGCATAAGTACATGTATTTGGATATGTACGTGTATATGAGCGTTTGGTGCACACATGGAAATGCCCCGAAAGACATCCACCTCCACACCTCCAAGCTAGCTGCTGTCGTTCTTACATCAGGTCAGATAAGTACGACAGCCGCTGTCATGCCGCTATAAGAGCTCCGGAGGCTTGCCAGGTAATTACTCGAGATGATCCTCAAGTAAAGTCTACAACTTTATTACGATGTCCATATCGGTGTCTATATCGGCGTCGTTAAGTCAGCGATAGCGTCCTCTAGCGGCTATGACACCACCAACAATAGCGTTGAAGAACGCAATGGCACCGTCTCGGTATACTCCGTGGGGCGCTAAATCCGGAAGTAACGTGGTCATCTCGTACCGGATCACGTCTCCGCTGGCGATAAACGCCCCGGTTCGCTCAGTCCGCCTGTTCGCCCGAACGACGCTCAAACGCCGCCATCGCTCACCGAAAGTTGAGTCATAAATACGAAAAACATACTCGCTACGTCATATTGACGTCATTAAGTTTTTCTCCGTGGTAGTACCGTCAATGGCTATTGATGAAGTCACTAGTCGCTCGTTGATTAATTCACTGTCTTATTTTATTCGGGGGAGAGGTGGAAGCGTACTTCATCTGTCAGAAGCAAATGTTGATCAACAACAAAGGATGATACGACGAGACGGTATAAAACAGATAACAAGTCAACAAAACGTGTCCAGTTGATGGTATTAGTACTAACAGAGGCGTGTCTGATGAAAGCCGTCAATCCTAGTCGGAAGATCATGTCTCTCGGATAGTACTCGGTCTGTTTAGGTTTTGGTACCATCTTGTCCGAGCTCCGTGTAGATTAGCATCTTCTTGGGTCAATTGAGTTTTGAGTTTATCCTTGGCTCCGTTTTGTCATCTGGGATGTGTTTTGGGGGAAGACTTTAACGGTGCCTTTTTGTCGTCAAATTCTAGTTATTGACTCAATGACCAACTGATTCAATGACCAACTGACTCAATGACCAACTGACTGACTGATTCAATGGCTTACTCACTCACTCCCTCACTCTGTATAACAGTCAGCAGTCAACACTTAATTTGCTGTTAAAACCAGAGTTCAGCTCCAGTCGAAGGATTTTAAATTTCAAAAAAGAGTAGTTTGGATTTTATTCGGGTCCATCTTCAATATACAATCCTGTGCCGGCATCAACTACCTAGAGGGCATGCTGATTTTACCTGCAACTTATGGGTCGAGTACCCAATAGCTCGATGGACGGTTAATGGATTCAAACCCAGAACATACTAGATTCTAGTGTTGTACTTTATAACCGAGCTTCTATGAACCACACACAACATATTAGTTGTATCTTATCCAGTGATCGGCATTTTCTGATAATAGCCATAACCTAACTGTTTATCACTTCCAGCTCTCTTTTAGCTACATTAGCGCCATCTATCTATAGCATATTTGTGTTTGTAAAATTGAGTGTTTCGGCTGCATGTTCACAGATGCTATTAGTAAAAACCAACCAGGTGATTCCATAAAGGGAGACCACCATAAACAAATTTCTGTTGACTTTCACCCACATCGGAAGCCATACCTGGTTCAGGAAAATAACATGAATTCTAAGGGAAAAAAGATTATCTGAAGCCTAGGTATTGATCTATTTTGTAACTACAGGGTGTTGGTATTCAATTAATAAAACAACTTTCATTCAGTATACGATAACACGCTAAACCAGCATTTACTCACACCACTAGTTCATATGTCTGCGAACAGGTGGCAGGTTGGTGGTAGAAATTGTCTACTGATGGCGCTCTAATGCCTACAGCGGGACGATTCCGTCTCTATAACAAGACAATGGAATATGCTATCAGAGAATCGGCTCCGTCGTCGGGAGATATTTAGGCTCAAAGCCAACTTACAACAACGAGCCTCCTAAGATCCTGAACAGACGAGAGATGACAGGCGAAGAATAGGGCAGCGAGAGACGCGCGTGTGATTAGATCGGGTCACGTGTCGCTGACTGGGCATCAACCCCGTCATTGAAGGCTATAAATTATGTCGGGTCCGGCGGGTGAGGCGATCCAGGTCCGTAAGACTTCACCGAACTAAATGGCCGCACAATGAGCCCCATCACATACATATATATATATATATATATATATATATATATATATATTATATATATGCATACATCGGGCGGCCAACTAACTGACGTCTTCGAGTCGACGCTGAAGCTAATTAATTACCAAACGCCCCGCCAATGGCTGACATTTGACCGACGGATTAAATGAAAGTCGCCGTCTTTGTGTCCCGCGATATTTCGACGACATCTCCGCGTTGATGATTAATGTGCCGATGTCGGGTCGCCATCGTACCGGCGACGACGAGATCGGCTCAGCCGTTAACGTGCAGCAGACGCGAGGTCAACGGCAACGGGTCGTAGTCCGGGTTAAACCGCATGGCGCTGCTCCTCTCTCGTCGTCCCGATGTTCGAGTCCGATCATGTTCTGGATACTTCAATGAGTGGGTGGCCGGATCGAGTGGGGGGATTGATCGCGATTGAGTCGGTGGGTGGGTGGTCGGTTGGGTGGTGGTGACTATTTTAGGTTCGGTGCCGCCGTTGGGCAGGAATGTGAAGGTATTATTGGCTTAAGTTGACCGGTAGTTAACACTCGAGGAGCTTGGTTACTTTGTCTCTGGGGCCCCCTGGTGGAGGAGACTAGAAGGATGCGGTCGGTTAATGGAATTCCACCCCCTCACACACACACTCTCAAACAAACACATACACACACACCTATACATTTACTCCGCTTTCTTCAGCTGCGTAGGCGGGCTGTATTCTGGGTTGGATTTAATCACAAATCAATTGGCTATTAGATGACAATGAACAATAACAACAACAGCAACCACAACAACAGCAACGACGATAACCACAATAACACCGACGACGACAACAAAAGAACAGTTAAATTAAAATCTAAGATGCCCTACGTGATAGCTATCAGTGAGTAAGTGAGCGAGTGAGTTAATCAGTCAGTCGGGTGAGTGGATGAAGAAGTGAGCCAGTGAATGTGTGAAGGTAGTGTTTATTTATTTATTTGTCGTTTGTTTGTTTGTTGTTATTATTGTTTGTTGCCATTGTTACAATTATTATCTATTATATTTACTACCATCCGTCTTATCTGTATGATTGATCTCTCATTGGTTGATGATTACCTGACAATAATCGATCATTGGATGTCGTTTGTTTCAGAGATTGAAAAGAACATTTGACTCGGATATCGCTCAGCCTGTCTGTCCATCCCGTACTTCCTGGAGACTTCTCCGACACGCCAAGGACATCAATGATACAGAGGTCGAGGTGTTCCAACCGGAACACGGATCTAACCGAATAAAACAATGGTTCTACACCGTTACGTGTAATAATCGGTCGTTCCGCTCCAGAAGAGACTGTCCAGGCTGCTGTATCGGCATTGCTCATGATAGGTGAGTGAGTTAGTGATTATTAGTCAGTCAGTGGATGAGTGAGTGAGTCAGAGTGAGGGTACTTGAAGAAGATAACCGCACAAACTAATCTTTTCAAAGTAGCCTGCCTTTTGACGACCCTTATCAACTCCGTGGGAACGCCGCGGGGTTAGCATTAGATCCCAACCCATATGGGGGTTGGTTAGGGAGGAAGGGGGGGTTGATTTGGTTGGAGGTGTGTCGGGGGTGTTGATTTGGTTGGAGGTGTGTCGTGTTAATAAACTGTAAATTACCACTAGTGATGAATTAATTTGTACGTATGACGTCGTATGGACCGGTACTATTTTGAGTCATTCTAAACACTTCAGTGGATATATTTCACGCAACTGTCAGCTGTTCAATTATAATGCCCCATACACGATCACCATTAAATCAGATACACCTTGTGACGTCACATCTAGTCAAATGGCTTATTACAGCTTAAATAATCAAGAATTATTACTTAGACACAATTAATTTACTCTAAATCTAATGTGTATATTATTTTATGATAAAATTATATAATTTCTATCATTTAATAAATCACCATATTAATATAACTACACCTATGATTATAATGTTATAATAACGATTTAAACTTATGTTAATGAACACCAGCTAAGTATAAATAAATGGGGCGCCACATCAAAATGGTATAATAATAAAAGTATTATAAAATAAACCATACTTTTAAAAAAACGACCAGATCTGAATGGTGGTTTATGATGATCATAGTCTCTGATGCTCATAGTTTGTGATAACCATAGTTTGTGATGGTCGTAGTTTGTGATGGTCGTAGTTTGTGATGGTCATAGTTAGTGATGGCCATAGTTTATAATGGTCATAATATATGATGGTCATAGTTGTGATGGTCATAGTTTATAATGATTTTAGTTTGTGATGGTCATAGTTTGTGATGGTCATAGTTTGTGATGGTCGTGGTTTGTGATGGTCGTAGTTTGTGATGGTCGTAGTTTGTGATGGTCATAGTTTATAATGGTCATAGTATATAATGGTTGTAGTTTATGATGGTCGTAGTTTATGCGGGTCGTGGTTTGTGCTGGTCGTAGTTTGTGATGGTTATAAACTATGATGGTCATAGTTTATGATGGTCATAGTTTATGATGGTCATAGTTTATGATGGTCGTAGTCAGACATGTGGTCAATTCAATTCCGCAATTGGAATTGGTTATGTTAAAAATATTGGAAATGGAATTGAGAAATTTGGAATTGGAAAATTTGGTTTTGGAATTGAAGTTTCCTACAAAACAATTAATTTACCATTTATATAATGTTAACACTTACATGTGGTGTTACCAATATACTGGAACCATAATGATCCAGAACTTTGGTTCCTTTATATATATATATATATATATATATATATATGATACGCACACCGACCGTGGAATCCCAAGTGAGCATTTACCCAATTGAAATGGTCTGGATACTGTGGGCTCCGCCCCGAACACTGTGACACCACCACAGAGCTTACCTATAATCTATATAGAGATATTGCTATTTAGGAATTAAACTTGTTTCATCTCACGGGGAATGCCAAACTTGAGCCAAAATTACTATAGCCTGTCCCCAGACCTAACTGTTTTAATAACCATTTACGATATTTTGTAAACTTACCATATGTCAGTAGTTTAGTACCCAACATGGTTGTGAAAGTAAATACAGGATCTGACTCCTGCTGGGCGGAACCAAGCAAAAAACATTCGTTTCAAGGGTCCTACTGGACAGTAGAATATAAACACATATTTGATGATTACAATGGATGCACCCAAGACTATGATCCAAGCGCCTTGTGGTTAGACTTACGCTAATTTTACCACGTTAACACTTACATGTGGTGTTACCAATATACTTGATCAAAATTTGATCCAGAACGTACGTACGCACACACACACTTTCTCTCTCTCTCTCTCTCTATATATATATATATATATATATATATATATATATATATATATATCAGATATGCACATTGACTGTGGCACCCCACGTCAGCATTTAACCAATTAAATGGTCTGGATACCGTGGGATCCGCCAACAACACTGTGACGCCACCACATAGAATGGCTGTAATATATACAGAGATAATGCTATTTAGGAATTTACCCCCGATCAATGTTTAGAACGGGCAAACAAATTAAACCCACAAATTAAATTACCATTTAATTTTTTAATTCAGAAATATTTCTTCCATACCAATCCTACTACTCGGAGTTGATATTCCAAGTAGTTACTCGGAGAACCTACTCATAGTAAAAGGTATTAGGCAAAAGAGTCTGAAAAAATTCGGAATTGGAAAAATTGGAATTGGAATTGATAAATTTGAGGCGGAATTGACCAAATGGAATCGAGTGGAATTGACAAAAGAAATTGACCCCATGTCTGGTCCTAGTTAATGATGGTCGTAGTTTGTGGTGGTTTTATTTTATGATGGTTGTGGTTTGTGATGGCCGTAAAATGAAGTATAAATGAAGCATTTTACTTTTAAATTGGCAAACCGGATATTCCAAATGTGGTCGTCTTATACAAGGATAGATCGAATTACGTTTGGGTGGATCGATCTCCGGGGGTCTCTCTCGACAAGTCCACGAAAACATTCCATAATTTTATATAACTGGAAAATAAATCTCAATTACTCTTCAATATTATCTTACATAAAACATTGATATGTTATTGTTGATGATGCTGATGGTGCTGTTATTGTTGTTACTGTTGTAGTAGTGGTGGTAGTTGCTGTTAAACAGGATGTTTTGTCTATATTAGATATTCTATTCTGTAAATTGGAATAAAAGTTGAAGGAGAAAGTTGAAAACTAGTAGTTTTGTAACGAGGAATCTACCTGAGAATTCTGGGATCGTATAACATGATAAATTAGTTTTACATAAATTAGATTACAAATCTGAGATACAGAAGAATGACAGCTTCATATAGACGTCTCTAATAGGGGACGACTCTGACTAAAAGTAATACAAGAATACAAATACAATATAATACAAATAATTATTAAAGGTATTAAAGGTTAGTGAAAAAAGGAACTTTCCCATACACAAGTGTAATTAATAGCTGGAGTTGAATTACGTAATATGTATACGCATAGATATAGATATGATAATAGCAGAAGGAACTAAACTTGTTACTGATATATAGTGATGACCTCCGAGATCATATTTTAATGTCTTTATGTAAACATTATAGCTTCAAAATAATTATTTTACGTATACTAGCTACATTGAGAGTGTGACCTTAGAATGGAGTCAGCTATGAACAAATTCTTGAATGTACAGTTATCTGTGAGACAACCGCCAACACATTCAGATGATAGATACATACGCGCGCGCGCGCGCGTACACACACACACAGAGAGAGAGAGAGAGAGAGAGAGAGAGAAAACATCGATTAGTGTGCTGACCTATTTATATTTCCATATTTATCGATCACACGTAACATGTATGGTGATCGTTGAGGGTAAAAATGACATTCACTTATTCGAAATTAACATTTTATTGTAATTTGTACTGGACTATAATGAACTATGAACAGAGAGAGAGAGAGAGAGAGAGAGAGAGAGAGAGAGAGAGAGAGAGTTTGTACTCGTCGAGGCATGCTGTCAATCAGGGTTGTCGGGGTTTGAAGGGGCAGAGCTTCCAATGCATCAATGATTGCCTGTCGCAATTCTGCCAGATTAGTAGGCTGGTTGGCACTTGCATCCATGGTGCGTGTTACTTCGGATCATATGTTCTCTATAGGATTCATATCCGGAGACACTGCTGGCCATTCCAGGTGTTCGATCCCTTCATTTTCCCCTGTGCGAGCTCTGTTAGGCCTGGCGTTATCATCCTGGTACACAAAATATGCCCAAATGTCAGAGAAGCAAATGGCAATAACTGTTCCTCCAAGATCTGTAGGTACTGATCCAGGTTTCCAACGACGATGTAAAGGTCACATTTTCCACCATGGTGGAAAGCACCCCATATGGTAACTCCACCGCTCCCTGCTTGGACTCTAGGTACGATGCAATCTTCATTATAGGCTTCATGTTGCTGTCTGCGGACCCGGATACCACTTTCTATCTGGCAAAGCAGGAATATGGATTCATCGCTGAAAATGAAATGCTGCCAATGACTTGGTCGTCAGCGGAGATGGTTTCTAGCCCAATCTGTACGATGTCTTTGCAACAATAAAAGTTTCTTCAGAGGTCTCCTGGCGAAGTAACCTTCATGGATCAATCTCAGATTCACTAGCATTCTGGATGTAGGGGAATTAGTGAACCGTAACCACTCAGCATGAAGGGTGTTTGCTGACTTGATACGCTCATTTCGGCACAAACGTTGCAGATAACGGTCTTCCCTTTCTGTTGTCTTACGAGGACGCCCGAGTCTAGCTCTGGGTGTGGGTACGCCCGTCTGATGATTTCTCTTAAGCACCTTTGAGACTGTTCCCTGTGCTATCCCAATAGCTTGGGCAATGATCTTCTGTTTGGAAACCATACGCCACATGGCAAGAACCCGTCGATAAATTCCTTCATTAAAATGACGGACCGTGATGTCAAGAAAGTTGCCCAAAGATTTCAGCAAATTCCGCCGGCATGCACGAGAACAGCTAGAGATAGGAATAGCTGTAGCCCCTTATTTATAGAGCCTCAACTATCACGCCACATGGACCTTGGGTGTTTTATTGGTCACCCACTCACTCAAAACAGTACCACGTGTTGAAAACGTATGCCAAAATACTCGTAACGTATCAATGATTATGCTGCTATCACTGAACAGATCATAAACACTAACCAACTAGTCCCGATATGCTGTTCCACAAAAGAATGCAACAGGTAAAAATATATTTCATATTTATTTTCATGTCTGTAAACATATACATATATTTATATAATTCCATAGAAAAGATATATATATATATATATATATATATATATATATATATATATATATATAATTATGAAGACATAGATAGAAGTACAAATGGAAATAAAGAGAGAGAAATAAATATACATATAGATAACTATCTAGAATGACATATAGACACACATATATCCCCAAATGGCAGTCATTAAGACCGACGTACAGTCATAAACATGGACTGTCATAACAATATATCAGGTCGATGAAATCCGACGTTATAACATAAAACTGCCTACCTGTTCTCCTTGTTCGTAGACTCACAGTACTAACCCATTCATCAGGCACCAATTATTGTAACACAGACAAAAACATTAATCCGGAGAACTCTAACGTATTATATTATTTGGTGCTCATTCGACATAATTATATGACCATCTCATAGTCAGCCATCTTGTTAGATGCAGCAGTTATTATCTGAAAGCCTCTCTGACGTTAAGCCACCCCCTCCCCCTGCAAACACCAATACAGCTTCCCAGTAGTGACATATATATTACCTGCTGTTGTTAAGCTTTAGGTGAAAAGGGAACATTAGAAGGACTCTGTAACTCTGGCCTTTGTTACGATCCTCAGAATTGTCTCGTAATATGCTTTTGTATGTCGTCAGATTTACAATAAGATTGATCATGATGATAATAATAATAATAATAATAATAATGCAAAAATTAATTAGAAATATTCTGGTTTATAGTTATTCTCTTTCAGGAAGCTCTGAATAACATTTTCTAGGTCATCCTTATTAGAGTAGCAAGCCATATTCATTTAGGATAGTATTATAATTATTATTATCATCATTATCATCATCACCACCATCATCTTTTTTATTATTATAAAGGAAGGAAAATTGATAAATCCAGGGTAAACTACATTTAAAAGGTTAATCTTTAGAACAGATTTGTATTTATTGATAGATGTTGTACGTTTAGTTTGGACCATAGAATTCCCGAGTCACTGTATCCATGCATTTAATACAATTTAAAAGGCTCTTATTAACACAGTGAGCTGTAGCTATCCATATTCGGATTAGAATGTCGCTGTTTTCTGTGTATCTCGGATGTTTTATCAGATGACCTAATTTTCTGTGTTACACGGAGTACTCCCTCGAAAATAAGACCCTGATGTGACCAGTAACGAGAGTAAATAAAAACCGATACACTCAATTAATACTTTAAAACAAATGTTTACTAGTAAACAGGACCAGATGTGAATATGTTGGATTTGTTAATAAATAATCACATATAATTTAGACTAATTAATAAAATGTTTTCGGGGACTTTAACGCCCGATTATAATTCAGTAAAATAGACGTATTACTTAAATAGTCAACCACATAATAGCGACTAACTATTGTCGAATCTGTGAACAAGAATGTGTCATTTGAAAGTATTTGTCTCTATAAAGTCCGGGTGTCTTGTGGCATCCAGTTCAAATACTACTACAGCGACATCTCAGGATTTTTCATGTTTAGCACAAGCGTACTATCATTTGTGACTTCTAGACCCATTTATTGCCGACTGTGGACAAAGTAAACGTGAAACATTTCAAGATGGAGTTTCCTGGAGTGTGTCATGGACGCTAAGTGATCGTTTTATTTGGTTTCCATTACAGATACAACTCGTCGTGTAGACAGAAGAAGACTTACGTCATGGCACTAATCCGTAATTCAAAGGATAATACTCTCGACTGGAACTGGATTCAAGTAAACACCGGATGTAACTGTGCTATTTCGGAGAAGTTCGAGTTATAAATCTCTACAGACGCTCGGTATATTGTTGTCCAACTGTTTCTTTCATAGAACATTTCAGGTTTCCTCGATGTGCATAGCAAGGGAGTTTGATAATTGGGGTGTAAATGTGCATATGTGTGTGTGCGCGCGCGCATAAGTGCGTGTCTTCGTGCGTGTTTGTGTGGATACAGTTAAGCGTACAGGGGTCTTAGGCTTTATGCATACTTATACAGACATATATTTCTATAAGTTAAGCTATTATTTATTCTTTGTATCATGTAAACAATGTCTCATGTAGTCGGCGCTGATCAGACTGGACTTCTACTTCAGTAAAATCGAATTCAGTAAATAATATTCTGTGTCGTGTTGTCTGGCAAACTGAAAAGGCTTTAGCACAAACAACAGCAAATAGGAACAATTTGATCCGATCCTAGACTAGATAGAAATATTGTTGTTGAAATAGGTGTATCACGAACAAGTTTATTATCATTTGTAAATAGGGTTCTTTAAGTGTAGAAATGGACGAAAACTGTGTAAGCTTTCGACTACAATGTGTAAAGAGAATACTATATTTACGTCCAATATCTAGAACTGTGTGTTTGTTAGAAATCTCAGTGTAATTCGTAACTATGTCAGTATGTGTTCTTCCTTTCCTGTGTAATGTTTGAAATTGTTGTTTGTGTAAATAGGCGATAGATTATGTTTGTTTGTTTGTTTGTTTGTTTGTTTGTTTGTTTGTTTGTACGATGGTAATCTGTTCTGCATTCACTGAAAGGTGAAAACTTTTAGCACTGTAAAAAGGTAAGCCTACCTTTTCCCGAACGGAATTAGTACTTTTTGGCTAACGTCAGAGTTTACATAGAAGGAATGCTTCAGTGGACCCGAAAATATTGATTCCGTGTTCTAGTTCTGTTCAGAGAGGGGAGAGGTGGAATTGACATGTAGAAAGTAGCTTAAAACAGAGATCATACACACACACACACATATACACACACAGAGAGAGAGAGAGAGAGAGAGAGAGAGAGAGAAGAGACTGCAACAATAGGTTAGTCGTGTCAGAGATCTATGGTGAAGCACGAACTGTGAGGTATATTAGGTATCGGGGGCGGACGAAGTGTGATGGAACAAAAAACCTGTTATAGCTATGATTATCGAACAATTGTCGAATGAATTATTTCGTTATTGACAACAGTCAGGAGTTTGGTTTCGGGTTACGATCTGGATTATAACCAAATTGTCATCGGGTACTGTGGCTCTTTGGTCCCAAAGTTAATAGCATCACAGACGAGTATTATTGTTCGGTAGAAATCTGGCTGTTTTGTTTATAACAGTTCATAACTTTTGTGTTATATAATGTGTTTCTATATCCTACATTATAACCATGACCCAAACGATGATGACTGTTGGTCGGAAGGCCAAAGGTCGTGTAACAATTTACGATATAAGTAAAATATATTTTTTTAGGATATATGGGATATACCTAGTTCGTTAGCTCTAAATACATACGGTACTATTCAAATGCGTACGTTTTGGTTTGAGGATGTTGTAAGCACTTCCGTTTTAAATTTAAAGTAAACAAAGGCAAACATGTAAACAAACAGACTAATACATATCCCCACCCCTAGGTACGCTAAAAATCGATATTAAGAGTATATTATGTGTCTGTAATTAGTTAACATACACAATTTGACAATCGTCTTCATTACTGCTAACTTTTATCACATTGTTCTGCTGCTATACCAGACATGTCCCACTGCTAACTCTTATCACATTGTTGTGCCACTATGCCAGACATGTATCACTGCTAACTCTTATCACGTTGTTGTGCTGCTATGTCATACATGTATCACTGCTACGTTTTATCATATTGTTGTGCAGCTATATCATACATGAATAACTGCTAACTCTTATTATATTGCTGTGCTGCTATACCAGACATGTATCACTGCTAACTCGTATCACATTAATGTGCTGCTATACCAGATATGCATCATTGCTAAATCTGATCACGTTGTTGTGCTCCTAAAGCAGACATGTATCACTGCTAAATCTTATCATATTATTGTGCTGCTATACCAGATATATATTAGGTCGTATTATATTTTGGAATGAATCTCTACAGAGTAGATCTGTATTATTTTACGCGGATAATAGACATGTGTAAGTAAATTAGTGTTTAGGTGGAGTCAAATAAATTTGAGATTGAATGAAGTATGTTATTTATAGTTTGGCGCATTGTGTAAATCACACACACACGCGCGCGGGCGCGCGCCCACACACACACGCACACACACCCATACCCCCAACACACGCACGCATATATATATATATATATATATATTTAAAATGTGTGTGTGTGTGTGTGTGTGTGTGTGTGTGTGTGTGTGTGTGTGTGTGTGTGTGTGTGTGTGTGTGTGTGTTTGTTTTTTTAGCTGTGTATAATAAGGCACAGGCACAGAGAATCTTGAACCGGGAATTCAAACTCTGGACGTGTGTAATGTCTCACCAGTCCCTAAGCCGCCAAGCAAAAAAAAAGCGAATCACCTACACCCGTGGAGTTTGGGAGTAGAATACCCAAGTCAGATCACGGCATATATATGTGTGTGTGTGTGTGTGTGTGTGTGTGTGTGTGTGTGTGTGTGTGTGTGTGTGTGTGTGTGTGTGTGTGTGTGTGTGCAGTATTTAAAAATGATGTTGCAATTATTATCATCACTTTGTTGTCAGTATGTAAAATAAATAGTTTTCAATCTGGTAGAGTTTATTTTTACGCGCAGACACACGCATGCACATCCACCACACACACGCACACACACACACACACATATGACTGGTGAGACATTACACACGTCTCAGCAAGAAAAGTCGCCACTCTGGATTCAGTCCCCTGAAGAAACGTCCAGAGTTTGAATTCACGGTTCGAGATTCTCTGTGCCTGTGCCTTATTATACACAGCTAAAACACACACACACACACACACACATATATATATATATATATATATATATATATCAGAGAGAGAGAAAGAGCGAGAGAGAGAGAGAAAGAAATTTGATATGTATGATTTCCCAGGTAGAAATAGGTTTATACCGTTTTATGTCCATCTTTTTGTCGGCGCAATTACCTGAAGCTTCTCTCTTCTAGCCAGTTATAATATGTCTCTCCTATATCGAGGGTCACCAATAGATTTCACGTAATATCACCAGACTAGTGACAGGGCACGAAACGTAGACATTATCTTTCACTTCAGAATGGCGACGTTTCTCCAACAATAAACAAAGTCAGTCATTTAGTCTGTAATATAGCAGAGAAACAGCGGAGATATTAAAGATTGTCCAACATCTGCTACTTTGCTGAACAACATCAGAAAACATTGATAACAGTCACACTTAGACCACGGTAACTCGACTTTAAACAGATAACCAACGAACGAGATCATACACGTGATAAAGGTACGGTCACACATGTGATATCCCCGACTGTCAAATACGACTCGTTCATTTTGTTGCTATAAAGAACCTCATGATAAATGCTGCTTTTATTTGTCTAATTAACTATATTATGCAATAATAATAATAATAATAATAATAATAATAATAATAATATATTTAATAAATCGCCCTTACTAGCAGGAGCCATCCAAAGGCGCTGTACAAATAATATGTAATACAACAATACCCCAAATAATATGTCAATAAAAACCCTATAAGATTACGATTGATGGTGATTGATGCTTTATGGCCACTTCTGCGCACAAGGTAGGCTAAATGGGCCGAGCGACCTCCAAAGGTAATGAAGCGAAGTCAAAAATGAAACACCCTTCAAATATGCCGACGCCGAGGTTCGAACTCGTGATAGTGATCTGTGGTCTAACGTACGACCAATTAAACCAGGGATTTAAAAGATAATTATTATTAATCTGTGAATGTTTCAAGAGACGACACATTTCTAATATATGTCGTAAACCTATTCCACAAAGTGGGGGGATGAGTCATATGATATGACTTGAGCTGAGACACGAGTACCTTCAATACTATCCGACTGGATGACCTGAGTTTTCGGAATGACTTTCTTTCTAGTGGACAGTAGTTCACACAGGTATTCAGATGCCATATCATTGAAAGATTTATAAGTTATTAATAAAGTCTTGAAATGGATACGGTGTCTAAAATTGTAGTATATACAACACATATCTTACCGGTGTTTAGCTCGTAACATGCAGGGCAACGATTTTCCAAATAGAGCATCATGAAAATTATATTTAAAAAAAATTATGTTAGTCTTCACATAAAACATAAAACACGCCTGTATCGCTAAGATTTTGCAAAACATCAACCGATAGTTATTTTCCACAAGAAACACGATAACGACGTATTTTAATCAACGAAAGTGTAAACTTTTTGTAGACGCCATCTCAGGTTGTAATTCATCAACGGAGCCATAATACTGTATACCAAATAACAATAAGAAAAGAACAGTTTCCGTATTTAGACCGAATTAGTGTATTTTTGTGTCTACACTGAATACCGACTAGGCAACATATTTATATTTTTCATTCATCAGAAATTCCATTGAAATCATATATATATATATGTGTGTGTGTGTGTGTGTGTGTGTGTGTATGTTGTGTGTGTGTGTGTGTGTGTGTGTGTGTGTGTGTGTGTGTGTGTGTGTGTGTGTGTGTGTGTGTGTGTGTGTGTGGTGTGTGGGTGGGTGTGTGTGTGATGAGCGGGAATTATTGCTAGTATATATATATATATATATATATATATATATACTCCCATCATATAATCATATAAATGTACGCAATATATAATTAATACACGATATGCGAACCGGTAGCATTAGCTGATAAAGAGATATGGTCAGTTGGTGGTGATTCAGGAACTTATCTTTAGATCACACAACTCACAGATCAATGATACACGATATGATAGATGAATCTCGGCAGTCAATTATAATCCGAAGTTAAAAACAAACTCGGTATAATTGACTGTATTGGCTATATACACAGACCACTGAGGCATTATTATCATCAAGGTAGATGACTACTACGCTTAATGATAGTTGCTCCAAGACAACTTTAACAATCTTCTATTGAATACTGGTCAGGATAACTAAACGGCCGATTGTGTTAATCCGCGTAACTTGTGTAATATATAAACAAAGAAATAATATCCAAGAGTCTGTTAGTGTAAATAAACAGTCCTGGAATGGGATTATTTATATCAACTGTACCGTGGCTCGAAAGGATTCGATTCTTATAATCATATAATCAATACAATCAATAAGGTGAATACAATCATTATAATCAATACGATCAATAAAAAAGTTCCATAAATTCTACGATTCAGATAAGCCATCATGAAAAAACTTCTGACTTTATGTCAATCAGTGTAATAAAAATAATATTACCCCCCCCCTGCAAGTAAATATTCCAAAGATTCATCTACCAGAGATATGTGTGTTAATTTTATTAAATTATTTATTGTTGATCGTGTTACAATGCTGGGAGTTTTAATAAATAAACTAGTAAAATATTCATGGTGGATGGTCTAATTGATTATTGGTATGTCATGTTATATAATACGTCATCGTCAAATGAATAGTTATGATTAACTTTTAACTAGATCATTTTGAATGTTAGTCTGTGTCTATTATTGCGTCTTATTCATTATATGTACATGTGGAGGTATATATATATATATATATATATATATATATATATATATTATATATATCAGAATATAAGTTGGGCATTTACCGGCTAATTTTCTTTACCTACTATAATCAGAAGATTAATACAATAATAACGTTCACATGTATTGTTTTTTTCTCACTGTTATAATGTGATAAGCGTGATGGCCAAAATACCAAAAAGACAAAAACGTTGTAATATTTTAAATATAATAAACAATTCATGTCCAGACATCAACTAACTGCGAGTTATGTTTGGGCAGAACAGTTTTTCTCACCAAGTGTGAATCGTTTAGCTGCATACATCAGAATGTTTATGCCTATACTTGAGAGCCGGATCATTTTGGCAAGTGAAAATTCTTAGAAGCACATTATGACCATGTATATCTTCTTACGGTAACACCATGCTGCTAGTACATTTAGCGGTACCAGAGTTGGTACTGATTAAATTTAAAAAATTTTAAAAATAATTAATAATAATAATAATAATAATAATAATAATAATAGGCTCGATACATATATTTAGCTTATGTCCAATAACAGGAATCAATTAGCTTAATTAACATGTCAAAACAATGAATATTTACGGAGAAATTGTTGTTTCTGTAATTGGCTTAACATCGTTGCTTAACTATATATCTGAAGGGTGTTTCATCTTTCATTTCCAAAAGAGAACATACTTTCAATATTTTGAGAGATAATATTCACCGTTGCTATGTCGAGCTTGCTTAAAGCCAATCGTTCAGTTATTGCTCGTTCCAGTGATTTATATATCTGGATATACTATTTCCGCAGAGAGACACGGTGACTACCCAAAAAAAGAAGAACAGGGAAAGAACTACAGAACTGTCAAATAACGGAATAAGAAGCATCAGTGTTGATATATTATGCAATTGAAATAATCAGTGACATTTTATTATTGATAGATAATATTTATAGTTTAGTATCGATAATGAGACACAAAAATATCAATCACTGGCTAACTCATTCTTTGTAGTCAGTAATATTACGCTACCCCACCCCACCCTCGTAAATGGATATCCACCAAATTATTGTATCTATTATGAAATAAAGAAGAGTTTTGGTGACCTAAAGATATCAGAACTTGTGGTTGAAAGTGATTTTCTATTTAAAAAAGAAACATGTCATAATGATTACATTAGGTAATAGAAGAAATATGTTGGTGACAAAATTATAGAGGGCTAATTCCGATAAATGGACAATCATTGATAGAGGTCAGTCTGTCATATATCTAGAATGCGACTGAGAACGAGTCTACACAGAGTACTGACTCAGTGAGTGAGTCAGTGAGTGAGTCAGTGAGTGAGTCAGTGAGTGAATCAGTGAGTGAGTGAGTCAATGAGTGAGTGAGTGAGTGAGTGAGTGAGTGAGTGAGTGAGTGAGTGAGTCAGTGAGTCAGTGAGTCAGTGAGTCAGTCCATCAAGCATCCCCTGATCCAGTACTGTAGAATTAAGAGTGAATTTAACCACAACTATACTAACATTTGGAGAGTTAGACGCAAGATTCTATGCCGATTCTCCCATTATACTCGGTGTGAGTGTGGGTGAGTGGGTGTTACGTTTGAAACGATCTATATAATAGGAAACCGGTCTAACAGATAAACGTTTCCAACTTTTCTCTGTTCCTTGCCTAACATCTTGTAATTATTGGCCATATACTGATTAGTACAGGTCACAAACTTGAAAATCTCTTCCATCTGGTAGACTTTTAGATAGATCAATTTATATCATCATCCGTATCCTTTTTGTCGATGTAGAATATCTACCTAAAAGTGTAAGTTGGTCGATCATTGTTTGATATCAGAAAACCAAAAGGAATAATTATAGATATCCCCAAACTACAGAAAACTGTTTACTTAATGGATTAACTTACAAACTATCTGATGATGAGTAAAAGATGTGATGATAAATAAAACATCGCAGTCTTGAAAAAAAACAGGTCACTTTGAATTCTTTAGCTCAGTGTTTATTTTAATTATTCGATCTACAGATATACAGATATAAGCGCTCCAATCAACTGTATGTCCTTCAGACCACAAGAGTTTAGGTGATACATATTCTCTTCACAATTAATCTGCAATTTTAATTAGTTGTTCGTCTTAATTCATTTAAAAGCTAGTTTGATGGTTCCTTTAAGGATGACGAGAAAATAAATTTTACATTTCGAAATAAATATAATGTAACAAATCTTTAATTTCCTAACTTTCACGGGGTATTGCTAGTGTTTACTATACTCGTTAGGAGTTATTGTGTGACGTCATCTTTGCCAAACATCACGCAATTCCACATCTTGTTTACAAGCGTTTTTACTAGTCGACAGACAAAATGCCCTGCAACTTTAAACCACTAGCGAAAAAGGTTACAGACAGTATAAATTGTGAGAAATTATCTGCAGCATTGATAAGTCAACACACTGAGCCTGAATCCTACCGCATAACTTCATTTACAATAAAGTGGTATTTTTTCTGTACACAGGAGCCCGGTGGATGCATGAGGCTCTCCCATACGTGGCCTAGTCTATACAGGGATGTGCCGCACTCGGTGTGTCTTTTTAGCCATTTTGTTTGTAATATAATAACACTATCATTTTGACTAATTTGGGAAACATTTACTTATGACATTTAAGTTGAGAACGCATCCTATCTTAAGACAATAGTCTGCGCTATAAAATATCAAACGCTATATAACACACAACAAACGTTTGAGGTGGGATAAGAAAAAAATTTATTTTAATAAATTGGAGGTAGATATAGCCATCTCTCTGGTAACAGATGTGAATGATAGTATCTTGTTTGAGTAATTAATTGCTAAAAGTCGAAGTAAATCATATTATTATGGTCGGTATACGTTATCAGTAACTGCTACTCAAAGCACTTGTGTCTGAAACACCCAATTATGGTCTAGATATTAGGAACTGTCATAAAACACCGACTGTGTGAAAATAAATAAGCCACTATCCAACTCTTATTAGTACTGTTATTAGTATTTGATCAAATCAATTTAAAAATAAGAATCACTTTAGCAATTTACGGTTTGGTGGACATTTGTTCTTTTGTAAATAATAATATCTAGTCCGACTCTCAATATCACATAATTACTGCGTATATATATGTGTGTGTGTGTGTGTGTGTGTGTGTGTGTGTGTGTGTGTGTTAAAACTAATGTGTGTTTATTTATTTGTCCATGTGTGTGTTAGAAACAGAATTTTGAGTAAAAGTCTTAAACGGCGGTGATTATGACACTAGTTGGGATTAATATATACATGTATATTTGTAATATATATATATATATATATATATATATATATATATATACCTGTGTTAGTGTGTGGGGTTTAGGGGGAGTATTACTGTAATACCAAAGTCATTTGTTGTACAGGCTGTTATTTATTGAAATAGGCTGCTCGGAGAGATCAGAAATGCGTCATCTTCAAACATTTAAAGATCGTCCTATTCAATGTTGCTTTCTGCAGTAAATATAAGCGACTGTCACAATTAATAATCAGGTTTAAGATACATCTTATTTGTGCAATCACTGCATACCGTTTTTAATCGCCTTGCTAGTAAAGCTTATTTAAAAATATATATATCATCATCATCATCATCATTTCTGAAACCTTCATCAGCCTGTAAAACATGGTTGTTTATTACTAAGCAGCTAATATAGATGGCTTTTCTTTACCATTGTTTGGTCAACACAGCCATATTTTTTCTATTACTGGTCACTTGACGGGTCACTAAGATATCCTCCACATTTTCTTTCGTCCATCCGTCCTTCCACCCGTTCATCCATCCATCTATCCATCCATCCACCCACTGATACAACCATCCATCCACCGATCCATTAGTACATTCACCCATTCATCCAACCCTGAATACATACCCACCTACATCCCTTTCCCCGAGTGTCTGTCCCTTCATACGAATCTTTATTTGTTCGTTCGTTAATTCGCATTTCCGTTCGTCTGTCCATCCATCCACCCATCCAGCCTCAAAATGACATAGATAACTGTCAACGGGTGATTACTAATCTGGGTGCTTTCATGTCCGTCATCTGTCCTGTCCTTCATCTAACCTTCTGTTTCCGTTTGTCAGTTCATTAACCTGACTGGTTTCAAAGTAGTTAATCCATTTACCAAATTACAAAAACTGGTACCTAAGAACTGTGTTTCAACCCATTTATCACCAAATAACACCCCTCTCTAGCTGTAACCTTATTCAAAGCCACTTAAAGATCAAATATATATGGTAAGGGCTAATATAAAGAAATGCCACTGTTGAAATGACGGTGAATATGAATACGTTTATTACTAAATGATATATCTATGGCCCTGATCTTTAGGTAGTCACAGGATAGAAGTAAAGCAGCAAAAGATTAATGTTTTTTTCCAAACCACTATTAAAAACACCAAATGGCCTCAAACAAACGTTTTGTTCAGATTTGATTTTAAAAGGTTTCATGGATTGCCTAGTGGCTTTGATTTTTAAATGCAGGTCATTTATACTATTCCGTGGCATATTTGACTATTACGCGAAAAAAAAACAATATGGCCGCGTTGACCTATTTTATTAATGGGGTAGTAATTGCTTTGGATTATGCGAGTGATGGTTTAGCCAGAAACTGAACGGCGAGAAACCATGGTGTTGTCCTCTGACGACTGTAAGTGACATCAACAACATTTTGGAATCCCACTTCGGATAAAATTGAGAAAGAAGGCGGCTTAAGAAACAAAACAAAACCTCCCTCAAGTAATCTCCTTCGAATAATATTATTTTATGCATATAGAACCAGTATAAAACACAGATTATAATATCAAACTAAATACTAGAATACATTAACTAAGCGTAAACTCTCTCGTCCGATTTTAATCTATCAGCTGTTTTTACCCTTATCAACGTTCAGCTGCGATGTGGTAATTTAATCAAGTTTAAAGTTCATAGAAGCAATGCACGGTCTTGTAAGCATTACCTGTTATGCTCATTAATTACTGTATTCGAAATTAAAGATGAATCAGCATGTAACCCTACATCAAGTTCTTTTGTAAGAATTGTAATTGTTCTGGTGTTTGTCTGAATGATAAAACAAGTATTATTATCAAATGTATAAGATGGTAAAATGCAAATAATATGAAAATAAATTCAGAAAAGTTTCAATGTATTGTTTTTGGTAATGTATATGGTCCTGATGAATTCACCATTGATATTTTGCCCGAAAATTGTGTTAAATTATTAGGACTCTATATTGATAATAAGTTAAATATTTATTACTTTATCACGAACATAAGTCAGACGGCAAGTAAACAAGTCAATGTTCTCCCGAGACCTTTGCTTCATATCACAAGTACATAGGAAGAATTATTACAAATATATCGCAAATCACATTTCTATATTGTAAGGCTACGTAAAACTGTTGAATTAACTTATATGCTTTCCAATAACAATTGTACATCTTATCTTAATAGTTTAGTTATCGATAATATGTGTGATACAACTCCACATTCTGGTGGCATTATCCAAATTCAAAGATTATTGAGTTCTTCTCCCCCATTGGATTAACCTTTTTCTTTCAGAGATCAATATGAACTGGTATTAATATAATTCAGTTCAATTAAAATTGTTTATTTCAACAGTCATATTACATCATTTGAATGAAAGCAAACGTAAACAGAATGTTGAAAATGAGAATGCATGGACCATTGCTTATATAATGTAACCCCCCCCCCCCCCCTTAACAAAACAATAAAAACAAATTCATGACAAATTTAATAATAAGAAGATGTGGAATATATTTAATTATATCTTTATGAAACAACATCAAATCCATATAAATTTAATTTTGAAATGATTAATTATTGTAGCAATAACATATTATTGTGTATATGTTATCATATATGTTGTATTTCAACAGTAAATAAAATTACGGATATGCCTCAGCGTCGGTAGCAGTCATATAATGAAATGAACATATTTTAATTACATGCTTAAAATATAATTTTAACATTGATTCCATAACTTAACACCCATTATACTATTTGACATTAACTTTAATTACGTCTTACAAAATCTTACATACACCTTTTTGTACTACACCTGGTACCATATCAAAGTATTTCTTCTATTGTTATGGACATTTTTTGTAGATTGATAGGTATCATGTTATTTTTGGCTATATAGATTATAATCAAGGTTTTTAATTTTACAATATCTAAAATTTTCAAACACCTACATTGAACAAACAATGGAAGGGTATGATCTAAATAACTATATCTGACAATACAACGGATTGCATTATATGAATTAATAGGTTATTTCGCCACACTATATAACCAGAATAAATTATCTGATTTATTCAAACCGAAGAGCTAACCCTCATAATTTCCATTCAACACTAAGTGAATGTTCAAAAACGCCTAGTTTACCCTCCCTAAGTTATGCAGTTAGTTGTAGTGTCAGCTAAATTGAAGCGCCTATTCACCTGATCTACTTAACCTATAGTCTAGAACAGCTGATTTCAGGCAGATCTACGAAACTGCGAATGACACGTCGGGATTAAAATAGCTATACTTTCAACAATCTTCCCATATGATTGGAACCTAATTTCTCACAATATGGGGGAAATACTCTGCCTGCAGCTTAATATCCATCAAGATGATTGTCGGAGTAACAAACGCCTCCAAGAGAATAAATCCACCTAAAAGCATTATATGAATTAATAGGTTATTTCGCCAGACTATATAACAGGATAGCAATACAGATTCTACCTCATATACAGCAAAGCTAATACAGTAAAGTGTGTTGTTATAACCACATAACTCACTTATATTGATGTAATAAGAAATCCGCATCGAAATGGGTCCGATGTCTGACACCCGCAGTGTTTGTTTTACCATACATATAGAGTGATAATAGCTCAGAAGAGCAAAATCTAAGCAGCCTTTGAGACCTCTACATCCATAAATCTACACACCAATAAAAATATGTATCCATCAATCTAAAATATTATAAAACTTCAAATAACACCCCCCCCCCTCACACACACACACACATATATATATATATATATATATATATATATATATACGTATAGATGTTTCTGGACTAATCATCAACCTCTGGGTTAAAGCTAATCCTTTTTTGTAAACAACCAACATGTCACGCCAACACTAAAACTATTATTTGACAACTAATCTCACAGTAAATAACACGTGTGTGGGTGGTTCAATGACGAGTTACTATATATAGAAGATAACTAATTTGACACCGCTGTTTACATTCAGCAGTAATTTACTGTGGTTCAAAACAAACCTATACATACAACATTTCGACCCAACAGATGCTGACCTCAGCTTTATTCTGGGTTCGAATAACTAACTAAATCCAGCCTATATCAACTGTACAGATAAACCACCTTCCGATTAGTCTAGCGTCGCAAGTTGTTCTCTAACCTGATGGAAAGATTAGGCCTTTTATAGACCCTCGGTGTGTTAACCAACATTACAGTTTATTGAACACGTGATAAGATTTACACCACCTACATATGAGAATAGCAAAGTGATTTAGCTAAAGAAAAGTAGCAATACTACACACTGGATTATTACAGGACTAGAACGAAATGTCGTCTCAAAACTGAGTAAATTATCTGATTTACTCAAACCAAAAAGCTAACTCTCATAATTTCTATTCAACACTAAATGAATGTCGAAAAACGCCCAATTTAGCCTCGCTGTGTTATTCAGTTAGTTGTAGGGTGAGCTAAATTAAAGTGCCTATCCACTTGATCTACTTAACCTATAGTCGAGAACAGCTGATTTCAAGCAGATCTACGAAACTGCGAATGACACGTCGGGATTAAAATAGCTATACTTTCAACAATCTTCCCATATGATTGGAACCTAATTACTCACAATATGGGGGGAAACTGTACCTGCAGCTAAATACACATCAAGATGATTGCCGGAGGAACAAACGTTTCCAAGAGAATAAATCCACCTAAAAGCATTATATGAATTAATAGGTTATTTCGCCAGAGTATATAACAGGATAGCAATACAGATTCTACCTCATATACAGCAAAGCTAATACAGTAAAGTGTGTTGTTATAACCACATAACTCACTTATATTGATGTAATAAGAAATCTGCATCGAAATGGGTCCGATGTCTGACACCCGCAGTGTTTGTTTTACCATACATATAGAGTGATAATAGCTCAGAAGAGCAACATCTAAACAGCCTTTCAGACCTCTACATACATAAATCTACACACCAATAAAAATATTTATATATCAATCTAAAATATTTTAAAACTTTAAATACCTACACATTGCACATATATACGTACACATGTTTCTGGACTAATCATCAGCCTCTGGGTTACAGCTGATCCTTTTTTTGAAAACAACCAATATGTCACGCCAACACTAAAACTATTATTTGAAAACACATCACACAGTAAATAACACGTGTGGTTCAATGACGAGTTACTTTATACACAAGATAACAAATTGACACCACAGTTTACATTCAGCAGTAATTTACTGTGGTTCAAAACAAACTTATACATACAACATTTCGACCCAACAGATGCTGACCTCAGCTTTATTCTGGGTTCGAATAACTAACTAAATCCAGCCTATATCAACTGTACAGATAAACCACCTTCCGATTAGTCTAGCGTCGCAAGTTGTTCTCTAACCTGATGGAAAGATTAGGCCTTTTATAGACCCTCGGTGTGTTAACCAACATTACAGTTTATTGAACACGTGATAAGATTTACACCACCTACATATGAGAATAGCAAAGTGATTTAGCTAAAGAAAAGTAGCAATACTACACACTGGATTATTACAGGACTAGAACGAAATTGTCGTCTCAAAACTGAGTAAATTATCTGATTTACTCAAACCAAAAAGCTAACTCTCATAATTTCTATTCAACACTAAATGAATGTCGAAAAACGCCCAATTTAGCCTCGCTGTGTTATTCAGTTAGTTGTAGGGTGAGCTAAATTAAAGTGCCTATTCCACTTGATCTACTTAACCTATAGTCGAGAACAGCTGATTTCAAGGCAGATCTACGAAACTGAGAATGACACGTCGGGATTAAAATAGCTATACTTTCAACAATCTTCCCATATGATTGGAACCTAATTACTCACAATATGGGGGGGAAACTATACCTGCAGCTAAATACACATCAAGATGATTGCCGGAGGAACAAACGTTTCCAAGAGAATAAATCCACCTAAAAGCATTATATGAATTAATAGGTTATTTCGCCAGACTATATAACAGGATAGCAATACAGATTCTACCTCATATATAGCAAAGCTAATACAGTAAAGTGTGTTATTATAACCACATAACTCACTTATATTGATGTAATAAGAAATCTGCATCGAAATGGGTCCGATGTCTGACACCCGCAGTGTTTGTTTTACCATACATATAGAGTGATAATAGATCAGAAGAGTAACATCTAAACAGCCTTTGAGACCTCTACGTCAATAAATCTACACACCAATACAAAATATTTATACATCAATTTAAAATATTATAAAACTTCAAAACGCTCCCCCCCTCACACACACACACACACACACACACAATATATATATATATATATATATATATACGTATAAATGTTTCTGGACTAATCATCAACCTCTGGGTTACAGCTAATCCTTTTTTTGTAAACAACCAATATGTCACGCCCACACTAAACATATTAGTTGAGAACTAATCTCACAGTAAATAACACGTGTGGTTCAATGACGAGTTACTATATACACAAGATAACAAATTTGACACCACAGTTTACATTCAGCAGTAATTTACTGTGGTTCAAAACAAACTTATACATACAACATTTCGACCCAACAGATGCTGACCTCAGCTTTATTCTGGGTTCGAATAACTAATTAAATCCAGCCTATATCAACTGTACAGATAAACCTCCTTCCGATTAGTCTAGCGTCGCAAGTTGTTCTCTAACCTGATGGAAAGGTTAGGCCTTTTATAGACCCTCGGCGCTTTAACCAAAAATTACAGTTTATTGAACACCTGATAAGATTTACACTACCTACATATGAGAATAGTAAAGTGATTTAGCAATAAAAATTAGCAATACTACACAGTGGATTATTATTGACTAGAACAAAATGTTGTCTCAAACCAGAATAAATGATCTGATTTACTCAAACCGAAGAGCTAACCCTCATAATTTCCATTCAACACTAAGTGAATGTTCAAAAACGACTAGGTTTACCCTCCCTAAGTTATTCAGTTAGTTGTAGTGTCAGCTAAATTGAAGCGCCTATTCACCTTATCTACTTAACCTATAGTCTAGAACAGCTGATTTCAGGCAGATCTACGAAACTGCGAATGACACGTCGGGATTAAAATAGCTATACTTTCAACAATTTTCCCATATGATTGGAACCTAATTTCTCACAAGCTTTATTCTGGTTTCGAATAACTAATTAAATCCAGCCTATGTCAACTCTAGATAAACCTCCTTCCGATTAGTCTAGCGTCGCAAGTTGTTCTCTAACTTGATGGAAAGATTAGGCCTTTTATAGACCCTCGGTGTGTTAACCAACATTACAGTTTATTGAACACCTGATAAGATTTACACCACCTACATATGATTTAGCTAAAAAAAAAACAAAGTAGCAATACTACACAATGGATTATTACTGGACTAGAACGAAATGTCGGCTCAAAGCGAAGAACTATCCCTCATAATTTCCATTCATCACTAAGCGAACGTTCATTAACGTCTAATTTACCCCCCCCCCCCTAAATTTATGCAGTTAGATGCGATGAGATCTAAATTCGAATGCCTATCCACATGATCTATTTAACCTACAGTCGAGAACAGCTAATGTTAGGCATATCTCCGAAAGTGTGAATGGCACGTCCGGTTATAATAGTTATACTTTCAACAATTTCCCTATATGAGTGGAATCTAATTACTCACAATATGGGGGGGGGAATTCTTCCCGCTGCTTAATACCTATGGAGATGATTGCCAGAGTAACAAACGCCTCCAGGAGTATAAATCCATCAAACTACATTGTATAAATTAATAGGTCATTTCCCAAGACGAAATAAGAGGACAATACAGGTTCTACATTATTCATAGCAAAGTTAGTAGAGTAAAACATTTATTAACGACATACTTTTTCCACTGATGTAATAAGGAATCTGCATCGAAATAGATATGATGTCTGGCACCGGCAATGTGGGTTTTAGGATACATTTAAAGTGGCACTGGCTCAGAACATCAGCATCTAAACATCGTTTGAGACCTATACCTCCATAAATCTATACATCAATAAAACTATATATACATCAATCTATATATAAAACATTCTTCACCTCCACATATATATATATATATATATATATATATACCTATATACGTGTTTGGGATACTCATCAATCTATAAGGGCCCACACACGCACATATATATATATATATGTGTGTGCGCGCGCGCGTGTGTTTGTCTGTTGAGGATTAGCTTTGCTATATATATATATATATATATATATATATATATGTGTGTGTGTGTGTGTATATATATATATGCACTCGTATATATCTATGCACTAATATTGTAAATGTTTTTTATTATTACTTTGTAACATAACAGAATTTATAGAAAGCACATGTCCCATTAATAAAAGCACCACTGCTATGCTGTGATCGTTTTCAACACTATTTAGGAATGTTTGCCTGTTTCATTTTTTTAATAAATTAGTTTGATTGAAGTTCAATACCTTTCGTATTTATTTTTTACTTTAATTTATCAACATCACCTTCGTATGTTTACCTTAATTTGCTTTGTATAAATCAGTGTCCAGATATAAAACCATAAAAAGTGAAAATGGTTATTCAGCATATACACATCTTAATTTACAAATATTAATACCTTAATAAAACTATCCAATTAATCATATTGTAAAAAAGTTATTGAGAAAGCCATGTCTATCAATATTTAAGATTTCGTTAAATCATAATGAATTTTAACAAATCTTGAACGTTACATTATGATTTACACGAACATACACTATACGTAATGATAGGCTGAGCTTGTAGACATCGATTTACTCTCCAATTCTGATATTATTTACATAGAACTTATATTTTTATGAGACACAGATTCCTTTTAGACAGATAGGTATATATCTGAATAATGATTAATTTTCGTAGCAAATATATATATATTGTACGTCTAAAAGAATTTTTCTTAGAAAATATCCATAGACTTAGATATGTATACATCGCTGGCTGTCCGTCTATTGAAGCTTGATGCTAATCCGCAAGTGAAGCCAAATCAATTTATGATAAATTTAGATAACACCTGATTATATTTAGAGCAAACACTTCCGTGGATAAGAGAGTTGTAGCTGATCTGATGTGAATCTCATAGAATTCTTCTCATAGCAAAACGTTATGATAATAATTAATTTTATTGAAGACTTATTTACAGAATTTGTATTTCAATTAATTTTTTTTTAATAATTATTATTTTGTTGACAAGTCCGGCATATCTTTGCCACATTTCTTGTATATTTCTCAACAAAATGTTTCCCCCCACAGCTTTAGTCTTATCAAACTATAACCACACACTATCCTGTTTTTTGCAGACATTGTGAAGTTGACAAGTATCAATATATAGTGATAAAATAAGCAATATTATAATCTCAAAGTTCCAGAATCAGGTTTTGTTTCTGGTATGTATTCAGCATGAGACAACTATCAATAGTGAATCTATGTGAATACTAACTTTAAATGCCCATCCTTATTAACCACTAAGTACAACTCAGTCATCCCCTAAATGTATAGAAAAGATGTGACTTTACAGGTCAGATCATCCCCAAATTCGTTCAATTTATCACACTGAAGCAGCACAGTTTCCCTTGATACCTTCTATTGTGTTGATCTCACAAGATCATCCAAATCATAAATTTGGGAGAACTGTCACTGATTAGTATGGCTATGACATGATGTTTAAATTTATTTGCAATTTAATTATATATATATATATATATATATATATATAATATAATAATAATATACGAAATTTATAAATTGCCCTATATAACCTGTAAAATGGTAACTTGACAATAAATAATTCATACAGATGTAACAGATTTTCATCTTTAAAAATACATAATTCTTTCCAGCCAAATACATAAAATATTCAGCTAGGGAAAGCTGAAACAAAAAGGTTAGTTTTTATCTTCTTTTTGAAGGTATCAAGGGTCTTGCAAGGGTGGTGAATATTATTCCATGAGGTTGCAGAAGCCTTTCTGAAACATCTATTATTGTATGTCACTCCACGTGTTGTTGGTACGGCTAAGAATGCTCCAGACTCAGACCATAGAGACCTTGTCAGCTAGATAAGTTACACCAGTGAAACTGGTCTATTTTGCATATTATGTAATATAGATTTAATTTATATTTAGTTATTTTGTATTTCTTGTATTTTCTTTTTAACTGCTCATTTGTATTTCTTGTATTTTCTTTTTAACTGCTCATTTCCAGTGTTTCCCATAAGAACTCGGTTTTTGCTTGTGTATGTTTAATTTTTTAATTTTCACTTATTTTATTTCTATAATTATAATGAATTATACTAGAGATCAGTTGCTTGCCTTACGACCCCATGACAGTAATAACATTTGCTTAGTGATGCGCCCACGTAGTGGAAAACTTGATCACTGTGCCAATAACACCATATAATGGCACAGCTGTACAAAATGTAAGTATTGGTCTTATTAACTGTCAGTCGATCTGTAATAAATCTGATGAAATATCTTATGTTGTTAAGGATATGGATCTTGCTGCTCTTGTCATTACAGAGACTTGGCTGACTGGTAATGTTTCAGACCAGAATATTGTTGGTGATGTGACTCCAGCTGGATATTCATTTCATCATGCAGCTCGGATTCACAAGAAAGGTGGGGGAGTCTTTGAAGTGTGAAACCCATTTGCGTTTTTTGTCTTTTGAAAATTACCAACTGACTTTTGTATCTGGGGGGATAAGTGTTTGTGTAGCTATTATCTACCGATTACACCCCACTAAGAAAAATGGCCTGAAAGCAGCAGATTTCTTCAAGGAATTTTCGGGATTTGTTAACTCTCTTGCTACCAACTGTGGCCAGCTGTTGATCTTAGGTGATTTCAATATACATTGGGATTGCCAGAGGAATGCAGATACCAAACAACTGGCTGACATTCTTAGATCTGCCAATCTCAGGCAGCATGTCCAAGAAAGAACACACAGACATGGTCACATCTTAGATCTTGTTATCTCCAGTGATTATGACAATTTTATTAAGGGTGTGTCTGTGTCTTCAATGCTGTCTGATCATTTCCTTGTTAACATTAATGTATCTTAACAGAAACAATCTGTTTCAGCTAAAGTTATTTCATATAGAAGATATAAGTCAATTAACAAGGAGGCTTTTCTTGCTGATCTGCGAGTCTCTTCTCTGGTATTGAATCCACCGGATGATGTTGATCATCTGGTGGATCTCTATGATAAGTACATTGAGAGACATTGTAGATCAACATGCACCTTTAAGGACAAAGGAAATGCCAAGCAGACCAATGCTTCCATGGTATAATAAGAACATACAGGCTGCAAAGAGACACAGAAGGTATTGTGAGCAGCTGTGGATCAGGACCAGTTTGTGTGTTCATTTTGAAATGTTCAAGGTCAGTAAAATTCTTGTTAAAAATACCCTTCCCTCTGCTAAATCTGAATATCATAATAACAAGATCAAAGCATCCAAGGGAAATCAAAGGATTGTTTTCAGTTTTGTGAATAAAGTATTACATAAAAGTCAAACTGTCCTCCCAAATAATATCAACTCAGATAAAGATATGGTCCATTGTTTTAATAACTTCTTCTGTCAAAAAAATATTAATTATACATAGTGGGATCCAATGCAGCACCTTATCACAGGGTAAGCCATTGGTAGAATAGTCCTGCATATCCATGATGGATACATTTGAACCTTCTACAGAGACTGATATCAGACAGTTGCTGAAAAAGTCATCTAATGCTTTCTGTGCAGTTGACCCTATGCCTACATGGCTTGTGAAAGATTGTCTAGATGTTCTGATAAACCCAATTACAAATATAGCTAATAAATCATTATCTCTGGGTGTTTTCCCAAGATCCACGAAAGCTGCCCTTGTAAAACCACTAATAAAAAACCACACTATGGACTGTAATATTCTAAACAATTACAGACCTGTTTCAAATCTTACATTGTTATCTAAAGTTATAGAAAAGGCAGTTGCTTTCCATCTAAACAAATATTTAATCAATAATAGCCTTAATGAATCACTACAGTCTGCCTATAAAAGTGGTCACAGCACTGAAACAGCCTTGGTTCGAGTGAAAAATTATATTATGATGTCAATTGATCAAGGTAAGCCAGTAATACTTATTCTTCTGGAGCTGTCTGCTGCATTTGATACAGTGGACCATAATGTACCTTTCTCTAGGTTAAAATACATGTTTGGTCTATCAGGTAAAGTACTTGAATGGTTTAGATCCTATCTGGAACAACGCTCCCAGAGAGTGTCTGTTCATGGTATTTTATCTGACTTTCAGTTTTTGTTATCTGTTGTACCACAGTGTTCAGTTCTTGCTCCTCTGATTTTCACAATGTATACCCGTCCTTTTGGGATCATTGCGCAGCGATATGGGGTTAAATATCACTTGTATGCTGATGACATACAGCTGTATATATCACTGGATCCTGACAATGAGTTAAATTTCTCCTCTTCCTTGAAGAATTTAGAACATTGCATTGCTGATATTCGGCTATGGATAACTCAAAATCTTCTAAAACTAAATGATAATAAAACAAATATTTTATATTTGGCATCACCACATTGTGTTAAATCACTAAAGACACCAGCATTACAGATGGGTGCATCTTCGATTACCCCAATGGGTCAGTAAATAATCTAGGGGTTATTTTTGACCAATGTAGTAACATTCATGAACATGTCACATCAATATGCCCAGCTGCCTACTACCATGTTAAGAATATCCACTGTTTAAAAGCATTCTTGACACAAGAGGCACTTGTAATTGTAGTCCATGCCTTTGTTACATCTCGTATAGACTATTGTAACTCCCTGTTATATGGCATATCTGATTATAACATTAATAGCCTTTAGCGAATTCAGAATAGTGCAGACCGCATATTGGCATGTTAGACGGCGTATCCATTTTAAGATTTTGTTAATAAGTCTATTAATGATATGGCGCCAGAATACCTGTGTGAACTAGTGTCCATTAGAAAGTCATCTCGAAAACTCAGGTCATCCAGTCAGATACTATTGCAGGTGCCAGTGTCTCGGCTCAAGTCATATGGTGATTGTGCGTTTAGTGTTGCAGCCCCCACTTTGTGGAATAAGTTGCCGGCAAATATTAGAAATGCGTCGTCTCTTGGAAATTTTACTGTCTTCTAAAAACATGCCTATTTAAGGTCGCTTTCACAGATAAATAATTATTATCTTTTAAATCATTACAGGGTTTTTAGAGACATATTATTCTGGCTCCTGCTAGTAAGAGCGCTTTATTAAATATACATTATTATTATTATTGTCAGCTGATACGGAATGACAAGTTCCTCTAAGTACTGAGGGGCAGTCCCTTGAAGTGCAATAAAAGTGTACACGAAAATCTTGTACTGTGACCTGTATATAACTGGAAGTCAATGCAGGGAGTTATAATACTTATATGTTCTCTTTTATGAGTGTGAGTAACTAACCTGGCAGAAGAATTCTGTACTTTCTGTAGCTGTCATCAGTTTGCTTGGAACACCATACAGGAAAACGTTGCCATAATCTAGCCGAGATGTGATCAGGGCGTGTGCCAGTGTTTGGCAAGCATCCAATGTGATGTACCGTCTGATATGACCAATATTATGAATTTGGTAATAACAGGGTTTGGATATTGCATTTACTTGCCTCTCCATGGTCAGGGATATATCAAAATATACTCCTAAGTTTTTTAATGACGTTGCTACAGAAACAGTATTCTTACCTACCTGAAGCCCTAATTCCTCATTTATCCCAACCTGATGTTTTGGGTTAAATATAATGAGCTCTGTCTTTTCCTCGTTTAACTTAAGCATGTTTGCACTCATCCAAGTACTGATATCAGCCAAGCAAGATTCCAACTTCTTTGCAACGTCGGACCAAGTTGTTTTGGGCATGATGGCCATATAAACCTGGGTATCATCTGCATAACTGTGGTAGAGAAATTTATGTCAGCTATATATTGCACCAATTGGTTTTGAGTACAAACAGTACTTACATGGTCCAAGTACCAATCCTTGTGACACCCCAAAAATTCAGGGACTTACCTTCTGATGTCATTCCTATGGCAACACACTGAGATCTGTCACTCAGATAAGACTTGATCCAGGAGAGGGCACTTCCTGTGACTCCAAACAAATGCTGAAGGCGTGTTTGAAGAATCTATGATCTATTGTGATCTATGACATTGAAAGCAGCAGACAAGTCAAGCAGAACTAATGCTGCCATACACTTCCTATCTAAAGCTTCATCAATGGCATGAAGGACCTTAAGGAGCACATTCTCTGTAGAGTGACCAGTATGGTAAGCTGACTGAAGATTATCATGCAGTCTGTGACTACTCAAATGGGTCTCCAACCACTTAGAAACCAGCTTCTCCAGGATCTTTGACAAGAAAGACAGATGATTAGACACTGGGCAGTAATTTTTCAATTCCTCTTTATCCAGATTTGGCTTCTTCAGCAGTGGTCTAATATTGGCCTTTTTGAAAGAAAGCGGAACCTTGGACTCCACCAGTGATTTGTTTATAATAGACGTAATCAAAGGCAGTAGGTATTCCAGCACTTCTTTCAACAGGTATGTAGTTAATGGGTCTAGTTCACAAGATTTTGAGGGAGACTTAATGATAATATCACGTACCTCGTCTTGATATATATATATATATATATATATATATAATTATCTAGCATAAGTAACAATTGATTTAAAATAACTTTCTTTTTATTGCATTTAATCAATAAAAATAAATCCAATAATCGTAAAAAGTCAAATTAATTCACAAAAAAATGTAAATACAAATTATTTTTAATTAAAATGAGTTTAAAAAAAATTGCAGTGATTTTAATTAAATGACAAGTCAAATACCTCGGCATGAGACACATGAATTACTGTGTCACATTGATGTTGTGTTTTTGTTTTTCAGTGACTTTTGCTGTATAATTGTGAAGATACAAAATAGAGATACTTCTTACCTAACCAACATTTGTATTATTTGAATTGTTATGATTATCATTGTCTCAAACATAATAAAGACAATTATGAGACCTGGGAACTGTTTTACTAGGGTAGGTATGAAGGCCTAAGTTCTAATCTTAACTTTCATCCTACAATTCATCCTAACATACTTCGGATGAATTTGAGTTCTACTAAGCCTCATGACAAATGAGTTCTCAAACAAAACAAGACTATCAAGAATCTAGAAATGTACAAATTTAAGTTTTCACAACAAAATTTCTATATATTACAGAATTACAATTAGCTTCCATACAATGTAAAATGTAGGCAGATACTAAGAATCTATGCAGGCCTGTGCCCTAATGTGGGAGATCCAGTAAAATGGCCCATATTAAATATTAATGCAAATAAACAACTCAGATTTATTTTTATTTGGTAATAATAATAATAATAATAATAATGGCCGAAATAGCAATTATATTACATGCAGGGTTGGAAGTTTCTGCCACTTGCCAGTTTCTGCCATGGCAGACCATGTATTTCATTAAAAATTGGCAATTAATCACTTATTTCATTGGTCTGCTTGGTTAGCATCTACCTCCTAGCCTACATCAAAGGATTGATCTTTGAAGATCCTCTGCATCAACTGAGAGTGTTTTCAACCTTTAGGGTGTTTCTGCCACTTGCTGGTTTCTGCCTTGGCACAAGTTGTGCACAGCAAACTCTGAAACCAACTTGGTGTGGCCAAGGGAGCAAAGTTGTTTCTCTGTTACAGGAGCTCAGAGAACATCCAGACTTGGACTATTGAATTTAACATTGTAGTGCACCTAATCACAAATTATTAGCAATTGTTTGATTACACTGGCTTCCTTCATTTCTTTGCTAAAAGTTGTCATGCTTAATGGCAGTTGAATCGACAAACTAATGCAGCAGTATAAACTCAGTTTTCATATTATGGCTTATGCTGTATGAATATGAACTAAACAAACATGATTGTATTTTTAAATCAGTTGTTTCTGCCAATTTCTCTGTTCTTTAAACCCTTATAAATTCTCAACTAGCAATCCTTAAGAAGCATCCCACAATCTTACTATAAATTTAGAACTTCAATTGCTGAACCAGTGGCTGCACCATGTTCAATGGCTCCCATTTTCAGAATTATAATTTCTGCCTGCAGAAAGTTAGTTTTTACCAGCATAAAGTAGTTTCTGCCATTTTCTGCCTGTTATGTAGCAGAAATAGGTTTCTGTCTGCAGAAACCCAACCCTGATTACATGGCTTGGCTATCTAAAATGAGGGAGACACATATGCCTTATAGTCAGCAATTTACTGCTTCAACATCAGGATTAATTCAAAACAAATTTACAATAGATGGCATATTCAGTGAAGAAAATATTGTCAGTTGCCTGGTTGGATGAAAAACTCCAACTGCTATAGGGGATAAGTAGGGTGGTTTGACTACCTTACAATTTAACGGTTTTATTTTAGTATATGCAATACACCAATAGGAAAGAAGTACTTTTCTACAGGTCCCTCCATGTTTAATGTTCCTAATAAGACATTTATCATATGATTTGTGACCCAATTCTGACAATGTCGCAAAAGTTATTTACATAAGCAAAGTGGCGGGAGGGGAAATTATCCCACAATGCAGGGCGGATTGATATACACATATAGTACAGACTTTTGAAATGTTGACACCTAGCCACAAAAGTTCCAATTTTGACACAACCACTTCCAGTTGCTAATTGTTTTTTGGTGGTGTATTGTTGTATTGTTCACAGTGATATATTATCTTCCAGCCTAAAACTATTATGTGTGATAAATACCGAATATGGTTTTAATGTTGTGGTCGATTCTCCCCCCAGCCTGGTTGAACCTCCCCACTTCTCCCCAAATGCCACAACTGGGAATTGAACCTCTGATGTCCTGCGGAGCATGACCATCAGTCGGAAAGTCCCACAGTCTAACCCATATGAATTTATTTGGCAAAATTATATGTTTAATATATAAATAATAAATATAAAAATCACCAAGGATAACACATAATTCATAAATGAGAAAACCACACTAAGATGCACTTGTTTCCACTGTCAATGTGGTCCTTTTATATGAAAAATAAGCCAGATAACTTACAGTAATAAGCTTACACATAATTTCTTTAAATAATAGGAATCATTGTTGGGTATAAGTTTGGAGAAATAAATAATTTAATCATTTTAAATGGAATCTATCAACCCATTGTATGGTGCTCGAGTGCACTGGGGACCAGGGCCATGATGAGTAGACAATTCATCAAATGCGATTCGATTTGGGGCAATAATCGATTATCGAAATCATTAATCATTATTCATTGTTATTCTTTTCCTAACCACAGGGCTGAAAATTAGCAGTCACCAACTCGCCCTTGGCATCTATTTGTTGGTAAGGGCAACCATTTAATTCAAAATAATTGCCCATTGGGTGACCACACTGTTGAACTGTGATATAACTTGTGGTAAAGCCAAGATTCCATATAGGCGGTATGCATAATGCAGCATGGCAGTAGCATATGTGACATTCCAGTATCCATGTGTTTTGGAAACCCCCGCTCACCTTCTGATCTATTTTTCTTGGGAAAGTCTGCCTGGACACTCGAATCAGATGGTTGAATACAGAATTTTACGACAACCGGGTCATTAGTAAGGGATGCAGCCATGGGGTACCTAGACTAAAGGGGTCCCTGATAAAACTAAAAACAAATTAGATATCAGGGTTGAAAGTTAAGTTAAAATTTATATGAGCCAGAGTCAGGCTAGTAAGACAAAAAAGATGGTAGCCTGATCAAAATGATACTAGCCTGACAACAGAAAAGCACACGCAAAGCAACTTCATGTAGCTGGGGGTTGGGAGAGCGAGCACCGTAAGCTCCCCGAGTCACAAGCAAAATTGGGGTGCTTTGGGTGATTTTGAGCCATTTTAAGCACCTATTTGACATAAAATGCCATGTCAATAACACATTAGCTGACATATTTATTCAGGTTTTTAATAGAATTTAATGGTTTTCATAGTTGCACACAAGGCGACATTTCCAATAATAAAGGTTGCCTGTCATAATAGAAGGTCCCCAGTGATGACCAGGCCACCATTAACTTTCAACCCTGAGATATAAGAACAGATGAGATTTGTATATTTTCAGATTTAATCATTAATAGGACCCCTCTGGACTAATCTGAAACAGTTTAAAAATCTGTAGTTATTGTTCTTTTTTTAAATTTGATATATCAACATAGAGAACTCCAACTCAGACAGCAAACGATATGGTGATTGTGTGATTTAGAGGGAAAAAATGTTATGTGAGTTATACTATTTGTCATTAAAATATCTGCTAAAATTTTGGTATGAATCTTTCTTAGTAAAACGGTCTCTCATAATTATGTTGACATGAGTCAGTAATGTTAGCCTCTGACTAATGTTAAATCTGTTCTAAACACTGACGTTAAATAAAAGTATTTGTATTTGACTTCAAACTCTGTGGTCTAACTGGTAGCGCGTAGGATCACTGATCATTACCACCTGAGTTCGAACCTCAGCGTGGACATATCTAAAAGGCGTTTCGTCTTTGACTTCACTTCATTACCTTTGGAGGTTGCTCGGCCCATTTAGGCTGTAATGTACACAAACATGGCCGTAAAACACTAATCATCATCATCGAAAATAGGTTATGCCTAAATAGCTAAATACAGTAATTTAAAGATATTATGAATAAGCTAATTTAAATAAGCGGGTTTGTATTAATTATTTATTTGCTTGCTGCTAATTTAACATGATTAGACAACTTATTCCATAGCCTTGGAGCTGATTCTTGGAAATAGATTTCTCTCCGTACATTACTGTGTGGCTTTATGGTATCGTCAAAAGTGAACTACTACACTTAGATAGCAAGATTCTCATTGTTATATACTATTGGATGAGACTAGATCAATACGGTGATGCCGTTCCACTCAGTGCTTTCAGTGTGTGAAACAGGATCTTGTAGAGCAATCTGAAACATCCAGGAAGTCAGTACTGCTCCATCAAAATTGATCAGATTTATTTCCTTTTGCTGTTGCATGTTATGCAGACTTGTAGCACAGTTCTGCACTCGCAGTAGGTGTCATATCAGAAAGGAGGGTGAATAATATATAGCAATTCATTGTCATAGTCCAGCCCAGACATTATAAGAATCTGAGCTAAATAAACCCCAATGTTCATTATTTGATAATAGCAGAACTTACTCATAGAATGTCCGGCTCCCTTGTCACGAGTATTATTTGACAGAAAGTCTAGATTTCTTACAGGCATAAAATAATTAATATAAGTGGATCTTACCACAACGAATTCGATCTTAACCTTATTCAGTTTCAGCGTGTTGCTGTTCATCCAAATAATTATGTCAACAACAAAATCTTTAATAGAAAATGATATATCTTCCGATTTATCATCTAGCGTAAATGTCATCTGCGCCCAAGTATCATCGGCATAACCATGATATTTAATTATATATCTTTCAGTGTACATAAAGTAAGTGTTTAGTCTTAAAACGGATCACTGTGGTACACCAAAATAAAATTATAGCTTGTGATGTTCTATAGGGCGCCTGAAATACACTGAGTTATGGCGCTGAGGTATGGTTTTTATCATGATTAATATTTTTATCTTCATGCCAATTTTACTTCATGTGTCACAGCTCGCATTCTGAATCCATAAAAATTCTCAAGAGCCGGATTTCCGGAATTATAACATTTTAGAAGAAAAAACGTTCTGAATTTTTTGTTTTACTGAGCAGCTTCAGTTAGCGCTAAATAAGGTCATATTTAATTTATTTTCCAAATTGTTATTAATGCTAATAACGATGACGTTTTGCATTAAAACAGCATTGTCAATGTTTTTATTGTAATTTACAAAATTTTAAATTATAATAAAACAGCGTAAACATAATTATCATAACGTTCTGACAAAGATAATGTCTGAGCCAAAAACAAAGTTTTGAAATAAATAATTGTCAATATTTAACATTCAATGTCCGCACTCTGAGGTTGGTGGATAGAATAGTCCTAAAATTATCAACATGAATATCACCCAACGTAGATCACAAACAAAACCTTTTTAAATATTCCTTTCACCGCTTTCCGTCAACTTTAGCTCTTCATCTCTAACTATCAATTGTAAGAACCTTACGGGAGTATTGGGAATTATTCATTTTTCATCGTCTGTCGAAATTCTATAAAGAAATGGCTTCTATTTGCAGCCAATCAATGAAGAGTAGACGTGAAACATCCATTATTTGGTGATAGGCTTCAGATAATTCACCTGTGATAACCAGAAGATTAGACACTCTACCTCATTGTTACAGGTGATGTGGAATGATAAGACTTATCATAATCTGATTGTCCACTAAATTAAGTGCTGTTATTTTTATATGGGGGAGGGAAGGCTTTGTGGGGGAGTTTTGGGTCTCCGGATCATTTAAACGGTGCTAAGGAAAACTTTTGAAACTGTCTGATATTGTGCCCTGTGTTGCTGTTATTAACATAGGACAAAATGCAGAAACGCAGGGCAAATGTAGAGGTAGGGAAGTTACCGAGGCTAGCACCGCCCGTGAATGGCCAAAAAAAATGGCGGGACGTACAAAGCAGCCCCCCATCCCAATATTTTTTTAATTTCTAAGGTCCTCAGAGTGATTCAAACATGCTGTGATCTCATTTTAAAATGACATTTGCATAGTTTTAAATTCTGTATTTTTTTCATAATCTTATTCGTCGATATTACTCAAAAGAAGTCACTGTTCTTATTTGAGATTGAAAAATCAATACGAGAACATCAAAAATCGCACTCGATATACTTCGGTCCTTGCATACCCCTCCAAACTACAACGAAAATGTTATGAACTGAATCGGTACCGTTAATTCCACTGTACGTTCGGTTCGGTACAGCCGGGTATGTGCTGAAATACGGAAACGTAAGGATCAAAGATTGTTGAATGGGCCTCGGATATTCCGATGTGTTCGATGTTTTTCCTTAACACTGATTTAAACCAATTCTGATTGGTACTATCACTAATGACATTCTTGACTCTCAGCAAGATCAAACGTAGAAAGCATAGTTAGAAATGTTTATTAATATACACTTTTTTCCAGAAAGGGTTTATAATCTCACGAGGCTACCAGTTACACTGTGTAGTTCCATGAACCAGGAACAAGATAAAACCATAATATATCATTCTACAATAACTCACACGTGTAATGATAATAATAAATAATAATATACAAAATTTATATAGCGCCCTATATAACCCGTAAGAAGGTTACTCTAAAATAAATTTTATACGCATAAATTAATATAATAGAATTAAAATTAAGCCCCAGTCTAATACATTGAATTAATGTATGGTACCACAAGCTAAGCGTGTGTGTTATATCATGATAACCTTTAGTCAAAGTATTCTAAATATCTGAAATTGCTCGTACGTCATTTGTAGCCACTGCTCACATTTTATAACAATTATTTGCTTGCACAATTAGATTAAATAAACAAATTTCTTTTTAATAAATAGGATCATATGCTGTATTTGTCAGTGATTTGGTTGGAAAACTAAACAATAAAAATATTGCTAACACTTTCTGAATTGTCTTTAGCATATTAATTTATATTTGTTTTGTTCTTAATCAATCTCACTATATCACTATAAACATTACTTGCAATAACTTCCACATATTCTAATCCAATTTTTTTAAATTTTAATTGCTGTAAGTTCAATTTGTTGATGAAAATGTTGCATACTTTAATATCCCTTTAGTGCAAAAAAGCCATTTGAAGAAATCATTTCTTAACATTCCTATTACGTGATAGCGTGCTTGTATTCGCTAGAGGCAGCACCAGTCATAAACTACAGCCCTTTTATAGAAACTATAGCCTTAGTAGCTACTGCCACCTGGTGCAGCAATATGGCATCTTCAAAGGTTGAATACAACAGTTTTTCATAACTCAACATATATGATATAAAGGTCTTATTCATCAAGTACTGTCAATAATTGATATCAATAAGTTATCTATGATAAAATTAGAGTAAAATAAAGAATTATCTTTTGGTTTAACACATTTTTTAATCTGTAAAATGGTAAATTATTTTCTAACACTTTTTCTTGTGACAGCTGAAATATATGATAATTTCAGATCTTACTCTGCAAAATACCCCTAAATCTTAACATGATAAGCTTTTTATAATTTTATTGGCATATATATATATATATATATATATATATATATTTAACTTAAAGACTATTTATTTACAACAAACTTTAAATTAGTTAATTCATTTCAAAGTATATCTTATACTTTTTGCCAATACAAGAAACATTAATATTATCAACAAATAAAACAGATTTCAACTTGTTTGATATGTTACTAAAATAGAACTGAAAAATTTCTGAAATTATTAGTTTCTTTGCTATCAAATGTAAAAAAAATTAAATGCCATAACTTTAAATATTATAATTGTAATTTAGTCAATATTCCTGGCAAAAATTAGTACAGTGAATGAATGTATTTCTATAAAGCAGCACTGGATTTTGATCAAATATACCCACAGAATAAATAAACATCATCAGTCTTGAAAATAGTAATAAATTTGTTTGTGTAGTATTTCTCAGTTTTTTCTGAATTTAATTTTAAAAGGAAACCAGCTGAAGTTATATTTCTTATTAGCTTATTCTGAATTAAAATTTCAAACATTTGTAAATTCCTTACTAAGTATAACTATATAAGGAATACATTTTACAGTGCAGTAAGTGAAATAAGAATTATCAGTATATTTACTAATACATCTAGCTGTGTGTGTGTCTCTCTGTGTGTGTGTGTGTGTGTGTGTGTGTGGTGAAACATCATTGAATATTTCAGCCACTGACAGTTATGTTAACAACCAAAAACTATCAATTGATTGCTTTATTGTTGTAATACATTATACATGAAATAATGTACACAATCCAGTCGGCATGGAATAAAGTAAAAGGCAAGATAACAAAACAAACATCAATCAATGTTGTCACAATATATAATATTATATTCACACTGAGGCATATACAATCCTCTGCTGGTAAAGTTCCAAAAACGTATTTGGTTTTCGCTCTTTTTGCCTGCAGCAATATTAAACACACACACACACACACAAACCACAGCAATGCTGGTTCTAACACATGGAATGATTGATTAATACACTGAATAAATTATATTGTTAAAAAATGCAATGGTTAATTAATAAAGCTAAACCAATAGGTTGCCTTCTGAGCAAATATGTGGACAGTGTATGAAATGTTTTGTAACAATCTATGATTTCATGCTAAGACTATGCAGTCATAATGTTGATACAAAGCTTTAAATATTGTATCAAATGCAATCTATGCTTAAAATCATACATGAAAGACAGCCAAAAGCTGTAAGTTAGTTTTATGAAACAAGATATGTGATATGACCTAGTTCTAATGATAATGAAAAGTCCATCTTCTGCTAAATATATTATCTACTCTGTATGTTAATGGCGCAGATGTTCTGAGTGAGTACATAAACACAGAGATTGAATATGAAGTAAACCAAACTGTTGTCTTTATTAAAGCTATGATTAAGTTTTTATCAAAATTAATTATTTCTAATGATATATATTTTGGCAGAATGTTAAATATCTTCACATGATGATCTTCTGTGGAAAATAATGACAAGGAAGTTATGAGAAGGAACTTCGAGTTTCCAGATGGCTTGTACAGTATTAATAGGAATAATATATACATTTATAGATCAGTATATAGATTACACTATACACAAAACAAAATGAATTGCTCTCTCTCTCTCTCTCATGGACAGACCAATGGCAAGGATAACAGCCTGCACACAATAAAATACATTTGTACAGTGAGATCTTTGGAGATTGGAATAAATAGTTAGATTTATTAATAACTATATACACGTTCTCTGGAAAGATGTCTAACCCTTTGTGGAATGCACAATAATAATAGACAAATGAGGCCATCTCATTACCAGATATCCTAACTTTCAAACAAATCATTGTCTTAAGATGGCACAGATCACACACCTGTGCATGCACACACACACACACACAGAGACACACACAAAGAGAGCAGTGATAGACATATATTTATCAACTACCTGAACCTAGTATTGTACATTATAACAGCATCACAGTGTTAAGATGTCTTATAAAATCGGAATGATCTGATAGCACTGTAACAAACAAACTAAATAATCCATTGAAACACCACCCTTGCATGAGTCATACACAAATAAGTAATTTTTTTCATTAACATCCATTGCATTAATTATTAGAATTTGCATTGATATTATGAAGTAGATGTTACTAACAACAGCTGGAACAACATGAACCAATATGTCAATTACGCACAAATAACCTGTCAGTTATGACAGCTTGGTTTACATTTACCCTGAATGACATTTACTTAAAGTAAGAGGAAGCTTAGCTTGTTGTGGGGAAGTCATCATCTAGGTAAAATAATTTGCTCTTATTTAATATACATGCCTGGATAATGAAAACAACTGCCTTTTGCTTTAATTGAAATTAAATATTTTTATCCATATAACAGTACAAGTGATGTGACAAATCGGACATGCTGCATAAATTACATAATCTGCCAGTTGTGTGCATATGTACAAGAGATAATTTAGGATGACGTTTTGTGATGTATACAGTGCATTTGACTTCATATAAATGCCTCATATAGTAAGTGAACTACATGATAAAATGCTTCATTTTTAGCTCACATTCATATATAAATGATGGACCATTCCATCTGAGTGGCTCATGACCTGCCCCAGAAAAGGTCAGCATTTGACTGCCCAAAGGCCATTTGCTAAGATGTGTACATATTTTGCTTTAAAAACACACTTCTATCGCAAAACATAAAAGAATGATGACTAGGAACAAAATGACACAGAACTGGTTTGATAAATGCAATATTTCTGTAGCTTCTTCATTACACTGTAATAGGACTTCTCATAGTAATGAATTACTAGCAATATATATATATTACCATTACCAATTAACCCAGCTCAAGGATCAAAGTTATAAACTAGTAGGCCAAGAGTCTGGATAACTGATTTTTATTTTACATATTTGAAGTTATACTTGAGTGACTTCTTCATGATCTAATTAATCAAAATTCTGGTTAATTGAAAACTAGCTGATCAAAGTCTCATATATATATATATATATATATATTATATATATATATATATATATATATATATATATAATGTTAATAATCTATTGTTTTGTCCATTACTGTCTTCCATCAGTAAGAAAGTAGCTTCAGTTTGTGCTGAGTAATGTGTGCGTCACTTGTGAGAATGAGAGAAGCGGGTTACCATGGTGATGAGAAGCAAGCATTTCCTCCTTGTCACCAACTCTCATTGAAGCAAACTGGAAAGGGAAAAATGTCAGTATAATATTAGGCATTATTATGGATAATTAACATGGTAATTGTCTTGATGTAGATGGTGAATTTTAGCTAACAGCATTCTATATAGATGTGCAGCTGGTAATATTAGGGACATTGTAAACACATGGCTAATGCACTACTTCTATACCACATTGAGGTGCTGTAGTCAGCTAGCCCTATAGAGTGAAAGTGCACATACACACAGACATATATACATGCACACACACACACAAACTAAATTCAAATTAACTGGTCCTATTTTCTGAATATAATTAATTATTTATTCAAGGGGAGCTATGAAAAAATCCATTAAACTATACCATATCAGGCAGAAAATATAATTATTATTAATATAAAGCTGATAGGCAACATGAAACTGTGTATTTTGACAATTTTTAAACGGATCTTGGATTTTATAAATAAATTGTAATGAATCTAATCTCATATCTGACCCTCTCACAAAAAGAATATGTACGTTGAAAGAGGACATTACATATTTTGATATAAAAAAATTGCTATCCTCAATTAACCTTCACTTCCATCATGATTTATTTGGGTGTTTACAAGTTCTCTCACTCTCTCTGACACACACACACCCTCACTCACTCACACACACACACATGAGTGCATAAGTGTCATTGTACTAATCCTTATAGACTATTTATCAATACAAACCAAGCCAAAGTGATGCTTACCAACCTTCGGTGCTTCTACAATAGTTCTGGTGTGGGCAGCTATAGGGTGAGTGGTCGAATAACTATCGGTGGCAGAGGGATGTAACACCCCCTGGTGAGAATTATAGGAATCAGAGGAGAGGTGCCAGTTATAAGAAGCAGCAGTTGGAAGGTGATGCAACCAAGAAGAAGACTTTACCACGGGCACAGCGATGGCACCACCGCCTCCACTGCCACTGTTGCTGCTGCTGCTGTTAAGCCCACCAGAGGCCGCTGCTCCTTGTTTCTCACATGACCTGCAGGTGATCAATGTTAAGAAGATGTTAAATCCAGATTTTGGTGCTGATCGCAGAAACCTTAAATACTGAGTGAGGGCTTAGCTGTAAGTTTAATTATATTCCAAATTGGCTCATCAAAGTCATTTATAATTATTTGGAAAATTTATTAATTGGCTTAATAAAGGATACAGCATTTTTATGATATCTAATGTGACTATAGACTTGTTTGCTATTTATTCTTAGACAGAAAATATCATAATGTAGATTTTTCTAGATATTTTTGCTTTTAATGAGTGTGGTTCTATTACAGAGAGTATCTCTCTTAGAAATCACATAGTAATTTGAATAGAGCCATATATAATATTGTTACTAACACACACACTGAGACAGAGAGAGAGACTAAATATTATTATAAAATTTGGGTTGAAGCCATTGCCTTTATAGTTTGATAACTTGTTAGCAGAGGGGGGAGGTAAAGGAGAGAATGTGTCTGTGTGAGTGAGTGAGTGGGTGGGTGAATGAATTATTTGCTTGGGCTAGGTACTGGTCACAGAGAGGATATATTGTAGATGGACAACTGGCTAGGGAAACATCCCACAAATACAGCTAACGCTAAGATTGGAACCCATGGCTGGTGGTTTATAGAGCCACGTTATAACTATGGTGCCATCAAAGCATCCATTGGTCGTATTTCTGTTTTTTTTTTTAATTTTAATTTTGTATTGGAAAAGGGCACATTACAGACAAATAGATAACAGAACAGGGCATAGAACATTCACTAACTGAAGCATAGGTGGTCATGCAATTAGGAAGTACACACAAATTCATAAATATTGCTGCATCATGAACCAACTTTTCCATGATTCAAAATAACATTTGTGACATCAACACTTAAACTGCATATGAGCTGAACACACATGTCTGCAGAAATATGTTCTACCTCCATATGATAGATACTACAGATCAGGGCTTTAAACAGCCAAGGAATTATTGCTTGGCTCATAATATCATGGGTCGGTGACTACGTGAAACGGCGCTGCTGTAGCATTGGATTAAAATAAGATTCTAAAAGGTCTGTTACTGTTATCTTAATTTTTTGTGGTCTGTGTAACATATGTATATATATTCAAATCTAGAGTTCATTTCGAAAATGATCCGATACACACACAATTTAATACTGGCCCACTGTGTCGCTATTAGAATTGATAAAGCGCGCGCGCGTACACACACACACACACCTATTCCGTAGAGGTTGTTGTATGACTGACGTAGCGGTGGCGGCCATGGCAGGACTAGCGCTGTTCTCGGCCGCCAGCAGATCCGTGTTACCGGCGGTGCTGCCGTCCAGCGACTTAATGGTCGTACATCCGGCGGTGAGGGGACTGATGATCCGAGAGCCGAGGTTCGTCGCCGACGTCGATGGGTCGTGGGTCAACGACGATGATGAATGTCCTGCGTCGAGCGAACCAACCGATGTCGATTTGGTTAACGTACTCTGATTCGGACAATGCCACGACGAGCTGGCACAAGATGGCAGTATGCCGTTGGTCTGGTGAGTACCACTGTACACCGATCCCTCGGTACTCGGCTCCAGACTAGGAGACTTACTGGCGCGAGGACTAGCGTTCCTGATCACTGACGTGTGACCATTAGTCAGCTGTTGTTGTTGCTGCTGTTGCTGCTGTTTGCAGTCCATTATCACCGACGTGGTGCCCACCACTTTGGGGAGCGAATTCTGGCTGTACCGGTCCAGGTCGGCTCGATACTGCGAGCAGGGTGAGTTGGCTTCGTGTGACGTCGTACTGCAGGCTGCCAGGAGGCCGTCGTTGTTCAGCAGCGAGTTCGACCCGTAGAAGGTCCCCGTCCGGAAAGCGTCGCCGAACGTGCCGTTGACACGAGCGAACTTCTCGCCGGCGTAATCCGAGTACTTCCTTAGATCGGCCTCGTACCGGGTCAGTTCGTCGTCGTAATGGCCGCGTTTGGTCAGATCGAGGCTGTATCCCCCGACGGCGGCGTCGTAACCGTATTTAGTCATGTCGTAGCCATACTTGGCCGTCTGGGCGACGAAGTCCGAGTAACCATTACCGTGGTACTGTAGCGTATGTTGGTACTGTCTCGGCTCCAGGTAGTACCCGGCTGCTGTGTAGTTGTGTTTATCGGCGTCGAGCCTAAAGCCGTCCGTGGCCGGGTACATGGTACTAGCCAGTGTCGGGTAGCTGGATCTGTAGAGATCGGCGTCGAAGGTGAAGTTCTGACTACCGTACGGGTACATAAATTCGGTCTTCATGTCTGTGCCATTAGGCTGACAGGTCGGATAGCCGTTGAGGCTCGGGTATGGCGAATAGCCGTTAATACCGTTGTACACCTCTCTGTAAGGCGTCTTACGTTTACGTCCAGCCTGTAGGTAGTCGCGAAGCTGGTTCTTCGACTTTTTACACTTCGGTGATTTACTCTTCGTGTACTCCTCCTCCTCTAGCGCCGCTCCTAAGCCCGATGGGTCGGCGTCTATGATGGGATAAGGAAGTTTGAACTCGGAGCCTCGTTTGCCGACCAGATCCTTGCCTTCGTCTTCACTGAAACAGGGCGTGAAAACGTGTATTTGATAACAAGACAAAACACACAAATAGCGAATACACACACACACACATACACATATATATATATATATATATATAATTGATGCTATTTTACGGCCAGCTTTGTGTACATTACAAGGTAAATAGACCAAGCAACCTCCTAAAGTAAGGAAACGAAGTGAAAGATAAAACACACTAGAGACGTCACTCAGTCTAGATTTGAACACAGTGCCAGAGGTCTGTGACCAACCGCACTACTGTTACCTTAAAACGTATATATGTGGTTATATATATTGATAGTGTATTGATATGCGTTACAGAGTAAAGACAGATATTCCTGTCTATGTTAATTTCCCCCTTATGTATCTCTGTAATAGAATATTTATCTTATGTACTATTATATATACTTACGTCAGATGTCTGTGAGTACAGATAACAAAATCAGGTTTACTGTTTTTGTAGATTACTTTAGAACTCGTTTGTAGCCAAATCCAACGGAAATCTTTTGTCATCAATCGATAGGCAATCAAACCGGAACTCCCTGTTTTTATCACTGATAAAAAAGAGTTATATATATATATATATGTGTGTGTGTGTGTGTGTGTGTGTGTAGTTATTATTAAAGTCACCAGTAATTAGCTATCACTAACAAAGATATACTAACATTCTTGATGAGCAGCAGCATAATACGTCATGTCATCTGGATGGATGAGATCATAGCCTCCTTTGTCTAATAACTCTCTATCAGAATATCCAAACAACACTTTACCTCTGAGAAAACCACAAACAAACAACAGCATGTCATCAAATATCTACAAATAATTTAGCTCACAATCAAAAGTATTTCACATGCAAACCACAATTTTTTTTTCCCAAAATACGTTAATTAAATGCCAATGTTAGTTTCTTGTGGATTTGCTGCTCTTGCTGGTTTAATTTTCGACAAGATATATAATATTTATTAGACGAGTATCTCTAATTTTTTTAATAACGAGATACTGGACAAAAATCTACATGAGCCTCAAACGTAACTGATTTTATTCTGTAACGTAGGATCAGGTTTTTGAAACATATATTCACCAATTCATGCATGCATTATCACACCAGCTAATTTCTAATTTCTTGAAAATAAAATTCACAGAAAACGCAATTATTCCATGAAGACCTTTATATTTAAATTTTAGACAACAGAAAATATCCAAACAATAAACCTAATCATCTCACCTAGGGTCCATAGATATGGGAGACATGTCCATTTTGTGTTTTGTCTTAAACGTATAATCTCGCGGCGGTACATCAAGTAATGGCAGCGGACCAAAAGGACAACAAATGGCAAATAATGCCAATGGTGGTTCATCATTATTCTTTATATTTTGACTGTGGAGCAGCTTAATACGACCAGAAATCTCTAATGTCTGCAACATGAATATATATAATGAAGACGATTATTAGTATTTGTCATAATAAATCAGGACATTGTAAATAATATTTGTCATGTCAACTTCATTTCTTTCTTGGCAATCAAATATTCGGCCATTGGAATACAAATATTTTGTATCTACACCTTTCATGTTTATGTGTTTGCCGGTGTCTATGGATCTACAAAATACAAAGATTCTCTCTCTCTCTCTCTCTCTCTGTGTTCAGACAAATCAAGCTGTTTACAAAATCCCAGAAGTTAGGACAAGAAATACGAGGCCTAGAATCGTATCTGCCAGGCGACAGTCTGAAGTTTAGACAGGTCACATTATCTCTCCAAACGTTTTCTGTATGTCACAAGACGGAGACCATGTAACTTCGGACTAGAACATAATGTCACTTTGACACCGTGATGACAGTTGTCACAGTACCGACATGAGGCCTTCAGATCCGGCGTCACAAGTATTCGACGCCAGACGGGCACCCGGCGTCACCTTTACCGTCGCTATTCGACGACGGTAAATGACAAGAGACACTGGTTCCGACGGCCAGACATCAGGTACGCCCTCCGTCGGTGAAAGGGGGTAATTTGTTCACCTGAACTGACCACAATAACAAGACGAGACGCGCACACTAGCGCCATCGTCTACCTTGATGTCTCTCATCCTAACGGCTGCTAGTCAGGAGAGAGCGTCCACGTGATCAAAACACCAGATCACAGATCAAAGATCCCGCTAATTCGAAGCCGAAACGGTGACCTTGACTACGTGACCCCCGTCTGGCAGCATCTCGGCGCCACACAATCGCGGATCGGGGAGAGCAAATGAGACTAACTAGATCTCGCTCTGTAGTCTGCTCCTCGCTAACTATCCAGACGTCGGAAGTTATCCAGATCAAATTCTCCGGTCGACTTCTCGGAGTCCTCGGCATAATATCATAACTCATCCCCCGTCCGGATTATCTTGATTCCGAAATTTAGACGGGAGTGTTTAGATCCTGACTAAAATTAATACTAGCCGATAATCTGAAGGGGAAAAACTGGCCACGTCACTTCCGGTGCTAATGAGTGGAAACAGGGACGACCGGTTCCTGGCTGTAGAGGGGGGGGGGGTCTTCCGGGACACGTAAACTTGTGTGTTACGATCTAATCACCATTTTGGCATATCCCTTACGTGAAAATGTTCGGATCACGTGAGGGGGCGCTCGGGAGAGATCTTGGATGATAACGAGTGTGGATATCTGGAAGATGGTTATCATGGGGGTTATGACATCATGACAGTAGTAGATGGGGGGAGGGGTTAAAAACCAAGACACAGCTCTCGATGGCGATGATAAACAGTGATAATCTCTACAAATTCCGTCATTACCACGGCGAAAAGTTGGAATTATCACAATAATTATCTGATTATCACGTTATATCAAATTACGGCATGTTTCACCTTCAATCCAACCCCCCGCACATACCCTCCGTCTATCCGGGTGTGTACGCTGTGTGTGTGTGTGTGTGTGTGTGTGTGTGTGTGTGTGTGTGTGTGTGTGTCACCGGGGTACGGCCGTTCCAATCGATACGCAGTTCAAAAGGGTACCCCTCTGAAGTCAATTCATAACAAGAGATTTTTGTTTATTCTAAATTAATTATTTTCTATGATATCGTTTCATTATTCACATAATCCATTATTTGTCGAAATTAATCAATTAGCGCGATAACAATAACTAACAGCAACAATAACAATAGCCCGCGGCTAGATTATATCTCATGTTATATAATAGTGCATTAGTGAAGTACATTTCTAAATATTAGTATGTCAACGAATAACATGTCAATAAATTATTTTAGGGACTTATTACACTATACAAACTGTAAACAACGTATAGACGCATACAAATAATATACAAGTTACAGCGTCTGTCTACAAGAAATTATCTATACTTTAAAAAAACTATACAAGACAAGGACTGTATACAACTTATGGAATCTGTCTACAAAAGACAGAGTATGCACAAGACTATGACTGTAAAGAAGACAAGGACAGCATGTAAGTTATGAATTATATATACAAGAGACAGATTGTACAATGACAAAGTCTGTAAACAATACAAAGACTGGACGCAGGTTGCGGGGAGAGAAATATATATTATAAAGAGAAAGACTATGGAAGGCTCATACTGCTTATAATACAGATACTCTATCCAAGAAAAGGAGACTGTATACCACAGACTGCATAACACACACACGCACACACTCATACAAACATACAAACCCAAACAACTTACGATAAAGCCTGATGTGTTGTCCAACAAACAACGAAATCTGACAGTAAAACATCGCTGTAGGTAGCCACTGTTTTCTGAAAGCAAAACAAATTGAAAAACAACTAATTAGCATTGTAAAATATCCATTCATAATTAGGTAACCATGACAACAATATGGGCGGGTTTTTACTATTAATATCCCAATTGTTTTAACCATTTTTGTAACCATGACAATAATATATATAATACAACTGCTACACCGAGCGTGTATATGATGTTTTGTAACTACTGCAATTGACAGATTTTTTTTTTTATACTTGTCGTTAATTAGATCCATTGAAATAACTCATGGTGTTTGTAATCATATGTCAACATTGACACATATTAAATTACATGTTTTTTTTATAAACAACAGTCTGAAAGTACATTATCTGTTAATGCCGAATGTGTTTCACTTGCTTTTTTTGTAAGCGCAACATTTTTTGAAACAATTTATTTGTTCATTATCACTATACAACTTTTCATTTGCTTGTAACTAACTGCATGTGTAAACATCATAATGTGCTTTAAATATTTATATCTTATGAATTTTGTTTACTGTTTATCTTTGTATCCATGACATACGTTTGAACGTTATTTATTCAATGGTACTACACAACAACTATTTGATATGTTTCAACCAGTTTCAACCATATATATATATATATATATATATATATATATATATATATATATATATATTGGTTATGAGAGTGACAGTAGCCGATGCTGTAGTTTGGGTATATTTAAGTTAAATGTTCCGATGGGCGTGTTACAATGGCGTCGCACCTGACATGGCAATTTGATCAATTTACACCGTAATATGTCTGTCCCGGTGTCGAGCGTTAGCTACCTGTAATTACCTGACCACTAACAGAGATATAATGATGGCTAAATGATGGCACAGACTGTCCCCTGGCCAGCTCACACCATTACTTCACTAATGATGGAAACCGCCAAATAGTAACATGTGTTTCTCCTACAACATGTTGTGGGCCAGCCACCCAGACAGCTAAATGTTAGTATTGGAGAACAACTGCTACACCGAGCTTTGTGTTTATATATGTGTGGGTGTTTGTACAACGGGATGAGGGGGTGTTATGGAATCTAGAGATGATTATACATGTATAAATAAGAAAATAAAGATGTTCATTGTGTGTGTGTGTGTGTGTGTGTGTGTGTGTGTGTGTGTGTGTGTGTGTGTGTGTGTGTGTGTGTGTGTGTGTGTGTGTGCTTCTATGTTTATAAACAAGATCCATTTATACAAAGCACCAAATTAACTACTACTTCTTCAAATCCCAGAACCATTCAATGTCATATTGGGCTGTCTTCACACACGCACGCACACACAATCATACACGGGCGCGCGAGAGCCAGAACACCCGTCATCGTTTCTCGATTGCTAATGTAATCATCATCATCATCATCACCACCATCGTCATCACCATCATCCCAAAATGACATCAAATATTAACCAAGTCAGTTGCCATGGCCGTTTGCTCTTTGGCACTACCAGTTTCTTGACTATGTTTACAGCCGACCCAGCTTACTCACCAATAAACTGACCACCAACATGCGCCCTGTCCTCGGCCATGTTCGGCCAACAAACTAACCACCCAAAGAGAGCCGAGAAGAGCTCCCGCACAGATGAATTATGGCGGAACAATTATTTGGTGAGTTGGACGGGCGGTCTCCCGGTTTTAATTACTCGTATATTGCCTTTAAATAATGCATGCGTAATTGAGTGGATGTCGCCGCCTGCGAGTACCCTTGAGAGGCGGCGAGGCCACACCTCCTCGCGCGGACAGCGCGGCGCGGGGACGTGAAAGACGCCATAACGGACGCCATTTTTCTTGCCTCGTTTTCACGCCAGGATCGTTGCGAAACAAGAGTCATCGAGCGAACAACAGTTCACAGCGGGTAGTCCCGTACTTGAGGCTGAAGGTCCACAGGCGGGTACGAGCCTCTCGGGGCTGGGGGTACGTTCTGTGACCATTCACGCCACTCGGGACCATTATTAAGGAGATACCCCCCGGTTCGTCCATCTGTATAGAGGAGTCGTGTACTCGTACGAGTCGCGGGTACCAAATGAGTACATGCAGATGGTAGGGATGCAACTCTCTGTCTGAATCGAACACCCGGTACGATCACGTGGCTATGTGTCGTACAGGAGAAGGTAACTTAAAATACAGATTATGAATTACTGTCATTACTTCCTCAATTCTCTTTACTGATCATGTAAGAATGTTGATCCAAATAAAGGTTAAACGCAGAACATTTACAAATGCGAATTATGCAACAAGCTCATCTTAGAAATTGTATAAACGGTATAATTATTTCCAATAAATTTATTCTTAATGTTTGACGTTATTCATCCGACAATAAACAAACAAATCCGTAGATGAGGATTTTTTATTTAATACATCACAGAAAGGTGTAATGATTATTAAAAATCTCTGATAATGATACTATTTATATAGCTGCCCACACCAAATTTTTTTTACTGGTAAGTGAAGCTGGTTGTGTATATGTTAAACGCAATGTCGAAGTTTCTTTGTTGCGCCTGCGCATCATCTACAAACTATCTCTATGTGCATAAGCCATCTTAAAAGATGCCATCTAACGCGATGTCAGTCAAATTAAATGTGCGTAACTATAATTGTATAATAACCAGGTCCCTCATTATGATGTATCCAACGTGCACCGTGTTCCATTACACTCCCGCGATCCGGCTCGGGAAGGGCGGGTGTTGGCGGGGGGTGTTAAGGACGCATGACAGATGCGACATAGGACATACACGTGTACACCATTCGTGAAGCTCTAAGCCAGAATCTCCACTAATGGATTGTTAGCTTAACCCAGGTGCGCTATCGAATCATTAATGATACTTGGATTACAAAAAAGTCGATGTGTTCTGCTGCCGGCTTCTATATAGAGGCCACAGAGTATCACATCTGTAAAATCTCTCGCGTTACACAGAACTTATAGAGCTAGCCACTGGTTCTAATGATAAACAGACCATCCTCCTGTTGATAAAGTAGAGAACTGCTGGCTCAGGCTAAAAGAGCCGCTTTATTTGTACTTTCTGAGAAACAGGGAGAAAGGGATACCGTTCGGGGGGGGGGGATGTTGGAGGAATCTGTGATAGATATCTTGATAACAAATATTTGCCACATGCTTGTTGATTTAATACCTAGCACTTGTTCGTCGAGATAATTTATAAGTCGTTTTAATATTATTTCCTCAATTAATATGAAACATATAACATTCTTAGAATAATCAAACAATAATCTTAATACAGGTTATATTTTTTCTTTATAAGTCAACAAAACATTGCTCTAATCGCAGTAACATTAGAGCTTCCTAATTTGTTTCGCCAAATATGAAGAAGCTGATTATCTATAATAACATTATAATTATAGTTTTATGGGTGTATAGATTTCTGAAAGCATAGGTAAATATATATATATATATATATATATATATAAAACAGAGTCTCTTTTTATGCTAAACAATTCATTGTATTATGTGAAATGATTATATATTAATATATTTGCTAACCTGGCAACAATACTTGATGTAGTGATAGATCCTGTTGATCCTGGGTTAACTGTGAACGCCAGTTGAGTTGAGATTTGAACTCTTCACGGTCTTCTGAATGTATTAACTCTAACGCACTCTGGTGGATGATGTCGGACTGATGGATAAGAAACAATAACTTGACATCATTACATATAACTATTACGGGATGTAAAGGGGGGGGGGGGCGAATAGGCGGGCAGACAGGCAGACTGATTGACTGATAGACAGACAGCATTTCAAACAGTTGAGGGAGATTTGACAGTGTACATCCACACGCGCGCACACTCATACACACGGGGAGGGGGTGTGAAGAGAGAGAGAAAGAGAGAGAGAGCTCTAGTTAATGACCAGGTAAGCCATTTAGACAGGTATAACAGAGGCGATGGACATCAGACTCGGTAATACTCTGTCAATTAGGGCGACATTTAGCTGGAATTGACATCGAATTAGTTATATAACTATTGTGGGCAGGCTAATGTGGACTCTATCACATATAGACGCACGCACACATGACAGAGAGAGAGAGAGAGAGAGAGAGAGAGAGAGACCTATAAATAACAAAGAAATATTGTATATATAATATCCATATTGCCAAACTCAACCGACAACTATTACATTTAGCCGAGCCGTTATCTTCCATCAAGACACCGTACTGTTCACCACACCTACCCTCCCCCGGGGCACCTCCCATCCCACCCACAAATATCCAACAACAGCCCACAATGAGAAACCACTCTCTCAGCCGCGAATCTCAAACAATCTGCTCCATTTCTGCTCAATTACACACAATCTGCTTCGTCTTAGTCGGAGTGGAATCATTGGGGCTCGGGATGAGGAAAGGATAGAGGTAGAAAGAGGGGGAGAGAGGGAGAGGGGAGAGAGATTGGGAGGGGAAGTTTTGAGTCAGTCAGTCAGTCAGTGAGTCAGTCAGTCAGTCAGTCAGTCAGTCAGTCAGTTGATTGAGCGTTTGAGTGAGTGAGTGAGTGAGTGAGTGAGTGAGTGAGTGAGTGAGTGAGATATATACAAAGGGGGAGAGGGGAAGATAGAGGGAGAAAGTGAGAGTGGAAGAGAGAGAGAGAGAGAGAAATGAAAAGGGGAAATGAGAAAGGAAGTGAGAAAGATGTGGATAGAACTATGAGAAAGCTAAGAGGAGAAAGGAAAACAACGAAAAGGAGAGGGGGATTGGAAGGTGAGGGGAAAACTTGTAAATGACCCCCCCCCACACACACACACAAACAAACACACACACACACACACACACAGAGAGAGAGAGAGAGAGAGAGAGAGAGAGAGAGATCCTTGTTGGCCAATCATTAACAATTACCAGTAATTTCATCCAATATAGCCGGAGTCTTAACCATATCTTAGCCGCTGCTATTCACACGTCATTGTCATCAACTATTAATTTGTTAGCCAACAATTACTTTAGCTGGAAAGCTTATGGCTAGTTGGTTGGCTACAATATGGTAATATTGCATACAAGCTTTAAAGCCGTACTCCCTTCCAATGTAATATTTACCGCCGTTTAGGACTCTTTTGCGAACAGACACACACAGACACACACACAGAGAGAGAGTGTGTGTGTGTGAGAGACAGAGAGAGAGAGAGAGAGAGAGAGAGAGAGAGAACAAAGAAACAAACACACATTCACTTTTATTTATATAGATAAGATAGACCACAGGGAGGTGATGGGTAACGGAGTTTGTCAACAAAGGTGATAATATCTTAGACCGGGGGGGGGGGGATCTCACTCACTCGCTCATTTACTAGTTCACTCTCCATCAATATTTTGCCTACAGACTATTCTTTAACTCAAACAGCAAATTTCCTTGTGTACAGATGTATACCTGTAAGCTAGCTTGTTGACACAATTACAAATGTCATATTTAATGCGATGATCAACTAGATACTATCGATTAATTAGTATCCTCATAGTCATAAGGTACTAATACATCAGGTATGTTGACACCTTTGATGCGCTGACACATTATATAAACTCACAACTAGATACAGCGACTGGCTGGGTACGCTAATATACTGATTATATTGATAAGTAGGATACATTGATACACTGAGTGTACTGATACACCGCGTATGCTAACACAGCAGCTACCCTGATACGGCGGGTAAAATAATAATAATATTAATTACAATAATAATAATAGAGTGGGATTATGCCTGAATATGTTGCAAAGCTAAATTTAAAAAAGGTTAAAAATAATGTTATATTAGTGTTATATTAATTTGACCCAAAGATTCCCAACACCTGATCTCCGGAGCGGGCTTTGAAGGTTTAATTCCAGCAATGACTATATGGAGTGTCCGTGAGTTAGTAGGCAAGAAGTATGACACCCAACATGCCACACCCACGTATAATCAGATGTGCATAGCATCTTCGTGCTCTATCATAGCATTATAATGTCATTACATCGGCAGAATGGGGGCGAAGAAACGTCCGCAAATAAATCAGAGGGGAAGGGGTGAATATTTACCCTCACCCCAAAACCTAAAACTCCACCCATCCCGACACACACACACACACCACACAACATTACAGAGAGAGAGAGGAGAGAGAGAATGGCGGCTCCAAACATCAGCCATTCGGTGGTAGCCCTAACGGGAGGGGTCCTCCAACGTCTCGCTCAAAGCTAGCCAAATCCGATCAGCCTATTGATTGGAGAGATTCAGTAGGGGCTGTGTGTGACGGCCGGTAGGATTCCGTCGGCTTGCCCGGGCCACATTAGACATAATTACTAGCCATCTGTGAGTGGCTAGTGTTGCCAGTCGATCGTGTGACTGGCTGCCATTAGAGCGGCGCTGGCCGACGGTAGATTGAGTTAGACAGGATTGCTGTGTCCGTCTATCCGGGTCTAGGGGGCCCCCGCCATCGGCTGTCCCACCGACTGACGAGACGCTAGCGGTCGGGTATACACGGCTACGGTGGGTCGGTCACCGGAGTTTGGTTTGGGTCGACTGATAACGTGCTGCCGTCTGGTTGTGGTTGTTGTTGTTATTGTTGTGGGTTGTTGTGAAGATGATCGTGATGGTTGTAATTGTTGTTATTGTTATGGTTGTGGTGGCTGTTGTTATGACGGTAGTAGTTATGTCGTTAAGCTGATTACGGTGGTGATGGTTGTCGTGATATTTGTTGTTGTTGTTGTTGTGCTCGTGTTGTGACTGTTATAATGGTCGTCATCGTAATCGCGGTAGTGGTGGGTGTAATAGTTGTAGCAGTGGTGATAATTGCGGAAGTCGTGATTGTAGTACCGGTATTGGTAGTGGTAGCTTTATGGGATGATGGTGGTGGTGATTAGTGGTTTGGGTGTTGGTGGTAGTGGTGTTGGTGCTGTTGTTCGTGTTGTTTTGTTGTTCTTATTGTTAGCAGTGGTGGATGTTGTTATTATTGGTGGTGGTGGTGAGTGTAGTAATCCAATTATTTGGTGGTATCGATTGCGGTAGTTGTGACAACTGCCGTGGTAGTGGCTATGCTACTGTTGCTTTTAATTGTGATAGTGCTAGAGGTAGAGGTAGCGATTGTGGTGGAAGTAGTGCTGTTGTTGCTACAGTTTGTGGTGCTGGTGGTAATGGTTGTGGCTGAGGCAGCGATGACGATGTATTATTGTGGTGAATAGCACCGAATCAGCACACCAAATACGGCAGCCGGCTAGAACGTAACTAAGTTTATTCGTCGCTCTCAAACCTTTGACACAGACAGATGAGCCGACAAGAGTGAGCTAATGCATAGAGAGATAAAATTATGTCCCCGCGTGATGTCGCCACCGTTTCAGACCAAGATACGCATTCCAGCTGTTGGAACCAGAAGTAAAAGAAACAACTTCAAATCATAAAACATTCGCAATCCTTTCGTGGCCACAGAATGGCTTGGTAATGTCGGACCTCGTCACAGTGTTCACGTGTAGACTGTCAAGAATAGATAGTTTCCTCTGTAATGTAGGTAGCATCCTTATTAAATACTCAATTCTATATATCTTCAAGGCGCTATACCTACCTTTATACCTTTTTTTTTATTTTATAGTAATTTACCAAATAAATACTATAGATAATCATTAATTAATTTCATCGACATCGTATATAATATTCAATCCTCTTTCTCTCCTACCCCGCCCCAAAATTAGAATATAATACAAAAAAAGACGGGGGAGAGAGAGAGAGAGAGAGAGAGAGAGAGAGAGAGAGAGAAAGAAGGGAAGAGATCATCAGAAACATGAAGAAGACGAAAAACGTTAGAACGAATCTGTCGAGGTCGGAAACTCACCTGATGAAATCCCAAGTACTGCTCGACCGTTCTGGAGGCAAAAAATACCTCGCCATCGCAACTCACAACGAACAGGAAACCGCTCAAAGCCTGCAGAAAGCAAGACACGATAGAAACAATAGTCAGTATTGAAATATAGCCACGATGTTACATCTATAAGTCACTCATCAATCATCAGGCAGGCTGTAGCAGTCTGTTAGCTAGTGATTTCTATCGATATGGTCCAACTGATAGCAACAAAGGGCGGATATTTCTTCGGCGTTTTACCGCTTCCTTTCAATTGAATTTCGATGCGCGACATATTTATGGAAAATAAATTTCCAAATGTCATATTAAACAGTAGAAGCTAAAGGTACCATTGTTGGCAAAATGTGGTACAGGAGTATACGGTGTTGCGGTGTGTGTGTGTGTGTGTGTGTGTGTAACTGCAGATTTGTGTATAATTTTCCTTCCATACACAATTATATGCAGGCATATATATATATATATATATATATATATATATATATATATACAAGCTTAAAATATGCACTCCGACAGAAAATTAAAACTTGCTCCTGCGGATGGCTACTTGGACTTTCGGCTCATATAACTAAGAGTATAGAATAATATTTTAATGAGTAAGCATCATAGTCCCAATTTAGTGCCATTTAAGACTGTTTTATCAGAATACACACAGAACACACACAAACAAACAAACATACACACATTCGCTTTTTAATGTAATATATATATATATATATATATATATATGAGAGAGAGAGAGAGAGAGAGGGGGTGTACGCATGTATAAAAGAATAGTTAATATACCTGTAGGACACTATCAGTATCGGTAAAACCAGGTTCGGAGTACAGATGATGATGTGACAAAGCATGTCTATGACCTTCCAAAGCGTATCTCTCATGTACTGCCGCTGTAAGTAAAAAAAAAAAGAATATATAATAATGATTACAATATAGACACCTTATAGACATGATATGATGGGGAGTAATACAAACACAATACATAAAAACCTTTATACTAAATGTTACTTATCACTTACGACTACAGATCTGTTTTCTTCAATCTGATTTTACATTACTCTTACAGCAACATTAATAAACAACATAAACTACTACTACATCCACTATTTATATTACCACTATTTCTACTACTTCTACTACTGATGTTGTCATTGTTGTTGTTGTTGCTGCTGCTGCTGTTGTTTCTACGGCTACTATTACTATTAATAAAGGCATAGTTGTAAAGCTCCCACTATTATGTAATACGTTCCAGACATTATACAATGAGAGGTTTCTTTAAACGTCTTTAACACAAATAATTGTTTAAAATTCAATAGCAGTGGAATTATTTTACCTAGAATGATCAAACCTTTGTAACTGTTTGCAATAGAGCAGCCATTGGGTTGTACTTTATAAGCTCTGGAATCCAGTATTGTCTGATAATTCCTAACAATTGATTCAAAAATGGTGAATGTCCCATCATAAGTTGTCTCTTTTTTTTAGCGTATCCCCAAGACATGATGTCGTTTAGATGCTGACTAGTGTACTCAGATGATATTTTATCACGGCATTAGTGCCCCTTATTAGTGGATAATTGATTAAATGGGATATATTTCTCTGACCTGGTGTGACTCTGTTTGTTGTAACGTATAGGCTATAGTATTTAAGCTTTATAATCTGTAAAAAGTGGACTGTAACATGTAGTTAATAGATTGAATAATTTACCATTAAGATTATAACATTATACCAATAGATTTCAGGGTGTTACAAGTCGGCTGTAACATCTAAAGGGGGCCCTATGCCGTGGAAATGGGTTGTATGGTTTTGCAGCCGATTGGTGGTGTAAAAGATTTGCTCTTAACATGCTTTAGATGTATTATTCAGCGATTCTGCTTCATTCATCCATCTCTATACACTACCAGATGTGAGTTCTATCACATGGGATGGGATATAACACATAGACTGTGAACAAAATTATAAAGCAAAAACAGCACTCAGAATGAATGATTTCTTAAGCCTTGCCGCTGGTTACACCCGAGACAAATGACCGAGGGGTGATCCCGTAAAAAAACAATTGCACAGACAAACAAACACACAGAGAGAGAGAGAGAGAGAGCGCGGGGGGGGAGGAGAAATCGACTGAAACCACAGTCCACTATCAGATTCGAGATCAGCTGATGTCCAATACGAACAATGAATTTAAAAATATTTAAACTTTTTAAAAATAGCTATATGGGAGAAGTTATAATGAAATTATAAGTAATCATTGTTGTAAATCTGAGCATTATTTTATTATAATATTCATTTTGGTTCATATTTAGTTCATAATTGGTAAAGTAGCTGTTAAATGTTGTTTAGCAGAATGTGACTGGAATCAAAATAACGACTTTCTAAAAGTTAAGTGGGATACATTTAGTTATGGATTTATCAATAATAATAATAATAATAATAATAATAATAATAATAATGGTATGTATATAATTAAACTGAAATTGTCAGTTTTTGTTTGATTTAAATAATAAGCCGTTGTTGTCTCTTATGGAGCTCTCTGTACCACAGATGGCTAACTACTAAATATGCTGATGTGAAGAAAATTATTTCTGATACTGTCATCTAAATCTTTCCCTTCCTATTGACCTCTAACTCTTCACGTGTCACGTCAGAACGGTTTCCTTTGTTATAATTAGCCTTTAATCAAAGGATTTGTGGCCAGTAAGTTCTGTCAGCATCGAGATACCGCCATGGACGAGCACTTGAAGGTGAACTAAGCCAATTAAAGCGTGGAAATCTTCAACTCGTAAAAGGTCCATGACCACTGAAGAGCGAAATTTCTCGATGTAACACATAATGAGGCAGGAGTTTGTTCGGCGATTATTATTTAATCTAATGTTCGACGGCTGGTACGGTCGGTGTATGGCCAAAGTTGAAAGCTAAACTGAATGTATTTGCGGAAGTAACAATGGCCACGTTCTATGTGACAGTAATCCCATCAAAGAAGCGGAGAAGTGCTGTGGGCAATTTTCCTGTCACCGCCACTGCTGGCGGGGCAGAGAGTGCGCCGGGTTAACATTCGGCTTTCGACGGCCAAGACATCTCATAATGGACGCTGACAACTGATTCGGGGCACACGGTCAGGGCACACGAACGCCATCGAGCCGAGTCGGAGGCTTTAATTGAGGGCAAATGTTTCGGACATTTTGACCGCAAAAGGTCAAAGACTGCCGGTTATGCGTTGTCAGTGCAGAGGTGTGAGGAATGGCCTCGGTGGACCGCGCACTTGATGGGATCCTATCGGGAGTAGCATCTGTTACGATCGACGAAAACGACCAAGGGTCGCTCTTGCCAACGGTGGCACGCTCAGTTCTTCACCTCGGTATCAAGAGAACGTTGTGTAAGAGAACGAGGTGCAGTGGCAGGTCGCTGTTTTCGGTGATTGAGGTGAAGCGGCACGGACTCTGAAGGGGACTTTAATGCCACCAGGCGGCCACTCTGGGTAAGCCTTCGACTGTAATTTGCTTCCGATCACCAGCGACCTCATTGAGCCTCTAACCCACCAGCGGTGACCAGCTGCCCATCGTCATCTGCTGTCCTGTTCAAAGCACAGATAAACCAACAAACATAACCCTCCCTCTCTCTTCAACAACAACAAACACTTGCTCAGTAGGCGATAAATCAGCAGTTGAGTACACTTATGGCCGGACCATTGAGGGTGTAACACTATTAAGTGGCTATCGAGTGAATGCGTTTTAATTCGTGTACTAATATTAACGCTGTAGTAATGGCCTACTAATCAGAGGTTCCAGGGTTTTCGCTGAAGACAAAAAGACGTGACACCGCCCTACATGGCCATTGTTTGAACAATACGCTTCCAGTCTGCTACGGTCCAGTGACTATCGGGTTTCGTGGCTAGATTTCCCTTCGACTGTTTATTCGCTATAATAAATTATTCCTCTAATGGTTACTGCATCAAGCAGCACACCACCCCCCTCTCTGTATGAAATGTGCAGGTGTCTTCTTCTGTGTGGCAGAAAGTTTAAACAATATCGTAATCACTTGTAGACGAACTAAGAAAACCAGAACTTGAAAAGCACACCTCTGACGCATCTTCGACGGTTAAAGGGCTCTTAAAATACTGCCGAGTCTCTGATAAATGACAGCCACTCGACATAATAATCACTTAGAACGAGCGGTATTTGTTAAAGACGACGAGTGTTTTTCAGTGTAAACAAATTGTCCGCCGACAATTACCAGAGGTCGAGGGAGCATCGTCGAGGTGATTGGTTTAGCAAACACGACAACGAACACGATCACGTTGAGGAAGGGGGGGGTGCCGGCGAAGAGGAACAAATTATGGTCTACCGGGACTTTTAACGGAGTAAGAGACGAGCATTACAACTTCATCGAGAAGCTCAAACTCCAAGTGGAACGCAACTCGTGTAATAACAACATCAAACCACTGACCCATGCCGTAACCCGAAGAACGTTCGCTTTTTGTCGATCTGCGTCTGCCGTCTTCGCCAGACATATAGGAACACCTAGCTGCTACTCGTCAGATGTTTACGGGGTAATGGTAATAGATCGGAGTTTGTTGTGGTACCAACGCCGGACGTACACAGACCCTCGCCGTCGCCAATTAAAACATCACTCGCCAGGATGTCGGCCAAAGCTGAAATGCAGCCTTCTCGAGGATCAAATTGCCGTCCCTCTTCTCACCAACATGTTGTAGTCTAATTTGAGTCCATACCGAGTTTCTTTTGGGTTTGCGGGGGGGAGGGCTTACATTTTACACAATGACAAAGGCCAACCTCTGCTCATGACGGTATGTTTTACCGCATAAAGTAGTGATCTCTTTTGTGCGCGCTTTTTCCCTTTTTTATATTAAAAATTTCATATTTTTTTTACTTTTAAAGAATTTTTTTCTTTGCCTACTCATATTATTTATTTTTTATATAGCTTTGAAGCATTGTAATAATACGAAACTGCGTCATGTTGTGCAATAATCAGTTGAGGAATTTTCCAGGAATCACCACTATTTATCGGCAAAACTATTGTAAATTATGAAAAGGAATCACAAATTGACTACCGAACAATGACAACAAACATAAACCTGATGCAAACAAAAATATCCCCCCTCACCGACGAAGTCAGCATTATATGTGGAATTTGTCTAAATAACTAAACGGGGTGCCTCCGTGTTCTAGCGGTAGCGTGTTGGACCACAGATCACTACCACCCGTGTTCGAATCCCGGCGTGGGCATATCTGAAGCTTGTTTCGTCTCATTACCTTTGGAGGTCGCTCGGCCCATTTAGCCTAACTTGTGCACAAAAGTGGCCGTAAAACATCAATCATCATCATCATCTAAATAACTAAACACGTTATGAAAAACTGGAAAACGCCAGAGACCCAATCTGTATCGTCCCATTCACCATTAACAAACCAATAACATCTTCAACAATAACAACAATAAAAAATAATAGCAACAACAACAGCAACACACATGGCTGACTGGCAGCGAGCCATTTTAATTAATTCTGTTTCCCACGATTTCCCATTAAGAATAGCTCCGCCTTTGACACAGAGTTGTGGCAGTATTTTCGCTGTTCTCTATCGATTTGTTTTATTATACCGCACAAGAGCAAACGCACAGGAACAAAACGTCCTCACGTCGTCAGCGACATTATAATAAAGCTATAGAGGGAGCTACTGGTGATGTTGATAATCAGCTGTGGGTTTTGTAATATTTTTTTTGGTGGGTGTTTGTTTTTCCAGAAATGTTTTTCTCGTTTATTTTGTCGTCCACGGATATTGACATTTGTTGATGTTAAAAAATGATTTTGTCCACGACCTAACTGTCTGTTTACGTTGTCAGCCATCAAAACGCTGTCAGTTCTCAACTACAACAGGAGGTGGGGGCACTGAGAAAAGTAAAACCGCCGACTAAACACCACAGTGTTAAATCACAGTGATAGACTATATACCACAGTAACAACCCGCAATGTGGCAGAACACACACAGGCGTGTGCACATAGACATACACACACATGCACATACGCACACGCATTGACAAATCGCACAGATATGTAACACAACAAAACTAAATTAAACATCACAGTGACATATTACAATGTAATACCCTACCACAGTGACCAACCACACACTCCACGCTGATAAATTAAAACACACCAAAATGAAACATCATATTGATAAACGAATACGTCACACCAGACCACAGTGTCACAACACGCCAGACGTGTCACGCCATACTACAGTGTCACACCACACAACAGTGACACACAACTGGGACAGAATAAAGACAGAAAAAGCTTCTAATGTAGAGGAAGAGGAGGGTGGTGAGAGTGCCGACTAGTAGCACACCTTGTTGGTACTTAATGACAGGTAAATACTGTACTGTCCTCATGTAATCAGCATCACTCCCGGACACCTTGTACTGTTAACACACACGCGCGCGCGCCCGCGCACACACGCACTCACACACTCACACCTGAGGCCCATACTGTGCTGTATCTTCAGTCTGGTTCACCAGATGGAAGGCTCTAATCCTTCAAAATTACAGACACACACACACATACACAGAAAAAGAGGGTGTAGCACCACCTATCTGGTCATGTTTTTTTCCCCGGTCACAGACACGGTGTAATGATAGTAACAATATTAATGCTAACACTGTCTAGATCTACCAATACCAAAATGTACCTTTGACATGCTATCTGACGCTGGACAGAGCCAGATATCAGATAGTTAGAGTACAGTAGTTGTTTCGGTCATCGTACCCCCCCCCTCCTCTGTGTATATGTATGGGGGTAGTTTTCTATCGTGCTAGGTGGGAAAACGCTAGGGGGTATTTACAACCTCTAGTCGGAGACTAATCCCACATTTCCATAACCACTGAATCAATAGCTAAACTTGAGTTTTAAACGAAATCAGTCGTACCATTTAGGCCGAATATACTATTTACTTTTGCTACTGCCGTACTTATAGTGAAAAATAGAATGAATTTTGTTATACATTGTTCATTTCAACACATTTAGGTGACGACGGTTTCGCCAAATTTCTGCAAAAATGAATTACGTCACGAAATTGTGTTACCCTATCTCTATGTAAGCAATAAATCCATCTCTCATATATTATATATATATATATATATATATATATATATATATATATATATATATATATATATAAAAACCTTTATTTCCTTTGTTCAACCGCTCAGTCCAAACATTGCTGTTGATACGACAAAGTATTAGCACAGAGTAAACCATACTGTTAGAAGAGTAAACAGTGACGTGTGCCTGATGACATAGAGGTGGTTACTAACAAAATAATTACTGTGCAAACAGCTTAAAATCATCTTTATTCAACTACAGTTATTAATTTGGATTCATATTCTTACTTCTGTGGAGAGATAACTAAATAATTCCTTCACACAAACAAACAAGCAAACACACACACACACTCTCATTCACTCACGTTTATTTCCCTTGTTATACCGCCAAGTCCAAGCTTTGTTATTATCACCATAGAGTACTAGAACAAGGACAGAGTAAACAAGACTGTTAACAGAGTAAACAATGACCTGTACATGGTGACGGAGGGGTGATAAGTGTTACCAGCATTAAATGGTCATTGGGTAAATATCTTAGAATAAACTATAGCTAAAAATAATTATTACTTCATATTCATATTTTTATATACGTGGATAAAGAGCTAAATGTTACCTTACACAAACACACAGAGAGAGAGGGGGGAGAGAGAGATTGGTGATTGATGTTTTACGGCCACTTTTGTGCACATGGTAGGCTAAATGGGCCGAGCAACCTCCAAAGATAATGAGGCGAAGTGAAAGACGAAACAACCTTCAGATATGCCCACGCTGATATTCGAACACGGGTGGTAGTGATCTGTGGTCCAACACACTAACGCTAGACCACGGAGGCGCCACGAGAGAGAGAGAGAGAGAGAGAGAGACCCAAATTGAGAGAGAGAGAAATTCAGAGAGAAAGAGAGAGAGAGAGAAACAGAGAGAGAGAGAGAGAGAGAGAGAGAGAGAGAGAGAGAGAGAGAGCACCGATTCATATTGCGACATGTTTCACCTGGACACATGGCGATCTGATATCAAAGAGAGCCACCATCACGTACGACATGCGAGCTGAACTGGAATACAAGCTGGTACGGTAAGCAGTGAAACAGAAAAAAAACACCACAAACGCAAAAAAATAAACCAACAAACGGACAGATATTACGTTACTCTAAATTTCGAACGCTCACCAACGCCATACAACTCTATGGGCTGGTCCCGTGGACGCTATCACCGAGACAATGTCTATTCCATACGAGTATGGTTGGAGCATAAATGACGCCATTGCATGACGAAGTGTAATATGGCGGAGATAACTTGCGCTGGTACTGTCCGAATTTCATTAAGTACAATTACAAGCTCGTTTAGATAGGCAGAGGTCATGTTTAGGGGCGCCGAGACACTGTGTTACGGGTATAGACATATAGGGGCTGAGGACAACGTTGAGGCTTTTGTGTTACTGATCTAACAATGACAACTGGCCCGCAACAGCTGTAAACCAAACAAAATCGTCAATATATATATATATATATATATATATATATATATATCCTTTTAAAATTAAACACAAATAACAAGCTATTAACAGCTGTTAATCTCTGGCGATTATCACACAACCATAATGATAGGAACTGTTTTAAATATTCGCCATGATAGCTCACTGATAGAGTATTGGACTAGAATGAGTGAGATTCCCGATTCTAATCTACCAACTGGTCGCTTGTCCTTTATTCGTCTATGGACCAGTAGCTGATAATTGTCGGTTATGGATATAATTAACATTCGGAAATATCATACTCCAATGTGAAGTTGAAGGCCATACCGTATTGTACATGTCCCATAAATCAGCGCCACACGATGCTCTACGAATAGAGCAGTCATCTATGAACACAATCCACGAAGTTCTTAGAGCATCTAAAATAGATTAACTACAAACATCGGCGAAAGCAGACAAAACATCAGCCAGTGGACGTATCCATGTACTTCTAGAAGGACTTCATAATCTATCCCCGGACCTCAACTGAAACAATAAATTTGTCTTCTTTCGCTCTGTAGCAATTTCCTCTGAAGTCGAACTCCGGTCCCAAGAGAGAGAGAAGGGGTGGAGTGGGTGGGTGGATGGAGAGATAGAGGGAGAGACGGGGATAAACGGAGAGATACAGAGAAACGCTCATATACCCGCTCTCCCTTCCCACCCCATTAAATGAACCCACCCCTCAACCATCCCAGTGCTCTCGTCAGTAGAAGATCCGGGGGGATAAAACCTGTCAGCGCCGCTATCGGCTGTCTTTATCGTTCAATTCCGGAGCCGGCATTCGGCCGACGAGGAAGAAATTTGTCTTAATTTACAAACAATTTCCCCATAATGGGATATGAATTCTAGATGATCGGTCTGACGTAGGGCTCTGGTCTCCAGTGGTCTTCCGGCCGATAGACGGCAGTACTTGACGCGGCCACGACGAGACGAGTGGTCCGGGTTCTCTGGTACTAGCCCTGTCTGACCTCTAGACTTCAAGTAAAATAAGGTTCTGAGGCTGTGACGAGAACTACTGATGTCTGGGGACGACGGGGCCTTTCTCATATAGTAATGGTAATGTGTAATATTGTCCCTTGTCATTATTCTGATACAGACACACACACACACACACACACACAGAGAGAGAGAGAGAGAGAGAGAGAGAGAGAGACAGATAAAAAGATAGACAAACAGCCAGCCAGACAGTTAGACAAACAGACAGACAGACATACAGACAGACAGACAGACAGACAGACAGACAGACAGACAGACACACACACACACACACACAATGAATGAATAAAAATGTGAATAAATAAAAGAAAGAACGGAAAATTATATGAAATGGCGAAAAGAGGCGTATGAATAAACGAACGATTAAATGAAAGAAGGAATAAATTTTTATTATTGAACTGGAATTTCTGCAATATGTAATGATAAAGGATATAATATAATATAACATGGCCCATGGACATCTCTAATCAATCAGCGTTGTAAATTAATTAATTGGTGGGAAAATACAATGAATTCAATTAATTAAAAATACACCCTGGCTTAGTAAGCTTGTTCCTTGGCGGTAAATGACAAATAAATTTCACTTGAGTAACATAACAACATTAATAGTATATAATAGGATACATTGTAATTGCGCTTATTACTAACATAATAAAGGCATAAATGGTTATAATAATATAATATAATATAATATAATATAATATTAGTATAGTATAGTATAGTATAGTATAGTATAGTATAGTATAGTATAGTATAGTATAGTATAGTATAGTATAGTATAGTATAGTATAGTATAGTATAGTATAGTACAATATAATATAGTATAATATTTGTATAATATTGTATAATATAAATAAAACCACAAATGAAGAAATAAACAAATGAAGGGATGATCAAATCATGATAGAATGTGAGTAAATGTAGACAAATTACTTAAGAAAAGATTACTGAGGAGAAGTTAAGAAAATTTACATCAAATCAGCCAAGATTGACCTTTTGTTGTGACTTTTATCGTTAGTTGTGAGGTCCGTGTGTGTTGTGTGTTTAGGAACTAACTCGATGTCTACAGGCTAACACTAGTGTGTGTGTGTGTGTGTGTGTGTGTGTGTGTGTGTGTGTGTGTGTGTGTGTGTGTGTGTGTGTGTGTGTGTGTGTGCGTTAGTAGGAAGAAGTAACTCGATGTTAGCATCTCTAAACACCTGAGGTGATGACAGATCATCAGCTCACAAAGCAGATACAACGGAGTTGGCCAACACCTGAGACCAGAGCAGTCAGAAGACAGTTCTGTCATCGTACACCTCAGATCTGGGATGAGAGAAATGGCGATGATGTTGATAATGATGATCATGATGATTATGATGATGATGATGCCGACGACGATGAAGACAGAGGTAATGATGACAAGACTAAAAACACAAAGGACAGGTGAACCAGAAGACAAGAAGACATGTTCATCCCCCCCTCCCCCCCACTGCACCTTGTTGATGTTCGCGTGTGTTTTACCAGGTTAAATGGAGCTTTCCGTTTCATGTTAGTGAAGGAGAAAATGTATAATGATATAGGTGTATAGGTTTGTTTCTCTCTCTCTCTCTCTCTGTATCTATCTATCTATCTATCTATCTACCTATCTATCTATCTATCTATCTATCTATCTATCTATCTATCTGGCTATCTCTCTCTCTCTCTCTCTATATATATATATATATATATATATATATATATATATATATAACTTTCTTTGTGGGGGCGGGGGGGGGTTTGGATTGAGTATGGATGGTGAGACTATTTTCCCTAGTTTGAGCAGAAAGCTGCCTTGATCTTGGTATGTCAGTATATATTAAATGTTTCTGCATCAGAAATATTAAGTGACGCAAGTAAATAGTAAATTATATTAACCAGAGACAAATCACCTCGAAAGCTATTGATTTCTCCAGATTTCTAGTTCCACAGATTCGAAAGACCATAGAGATAGGTTAAAAAGCATTTAAACTAATAAAAGGACATATATTTTTATTAGTACTACTTCCCATTCGCTGTATCAAACTAAAAACGTAATTTTCCTATACATCTCCAGGACAGGGTTTGTTACTCCCAATAACAAACATGCCACTATCACCGTCTATTTAAGTTTACAAGAATTGGAAAACCATTAATGTAAACTATGTTTGAGGGATTTAATGGTCAGTTTTCCGTATTCTTCCAACAGTACACATAAATGTATATCACTATAATATGATAATAATACCCTACCTATCCCTAGCATCGGAATAAAAGTATAGGATTTCCTTATTAATAGATTAATTAGATTTCATATTTGCTTCGTTATTATATTAATTATCAATTATACTATGAGTATCAAATAGCAGGTATTGAGATTTAACTCAGTTGTAAATAATATAATATAATTATATATATATATATATATATATATATATATATATATATATATATATATTAAAACAACAAACAAAACAAATACACGGACGGGGAATACCCTAAATGACGTATTCATCATAGGTATATTAGTTACACCCCTACTCCAGCCCATTATAGCCGTCGACCCATTTCCCCGCCCGACCCTCGGATATGTAATAGAGAAATAACAAATGTCGGTCCGCTTAAATTGTGCCACACAATGGCACCTAATACATGTATCAAGTCTATAATCATACAGTGGCTGAAAAATGATGTGCTACAACTCTTGACTGTCAAAGTGTCAGAAGGCGTGACCCCGACATCAGCAGCCCCTTACCCACGGGTGCACCATCCACCATATACACATAGACATTGATTGGTGTCGTTAATTCACCTGGATAAGGTGTCACTGTAACAAGACTTAATGCGCACACATGGACACACACACAGACACATACGCACACACACACGCACAGAGACAGAGAGAGAGAGAGAGCAAAACAAGTTCCCGGTAGACAGAAACACATTGGTTTGGTAACACGCACGCACGCACGCATGCACGCACGCACGCACGCACGTGTGTGTGTGTGTGTGTGTGTGTGTGTGTGTGTGTGTGTGTGTGTGTGTGTGTGTGTGTGTGTGTGCGTGTGTCATTATGTTTATAAATATGAACATAAATACCATATAACCTCTAGCAGACGCACAATGGTTTATCATATGGTTAATTTGTATACATTTAGAAGATTTAGTAGTGAATACTGTAAAACCAGAATGACGATGTGTATATCCCATATAGACTATAAGGCCACTTTTGCTATTTAAATAATTCCTTACTGCTGCTGTAGATCACATTACTTGCAGGTTACGATGAATCACGGTTGGCATATCTAAGCACAGGGTTAGTATTCAGAAAATGGGCTGCGTTTCTGTTATAAACTTTGCGGCTATTGATGCATATGAAGCCATCAGGCAAAAGGGAAAAAACCCATCACCACAACATTTTTCGCCACTAAATATAACCGAGCACCCTGGTCTACCGGCCTTACTATTTCCCATCCTGTGTGTCTGTGATACCAATCTCAGTTTTGTTGAAAGCCAATATAGAGAGATCTAGAACCGTCGTCTCTTTGAAAATAAACTCAGTCAGACAGAGACTATCAGTGCCGTCCACCTGGTCTCTCTCTATCTCTCTCTCTCTCAGTGCGCTGGGTCTTTCCGCCATTTTGATGTCTCTATTTCGACGTAAACCTATCGTCCCTGGAGTCGAGAGATACCAACAGCGCCAAACGAAGCCGGTGGGAACGTATGTGGGGGAGGAGCGGGAGATGGGTAGGGAGGGGGGAGATTTTACAGAAAGCTAATGTGGGGCAACATTCGACGCAGCTTAGACATCTTTTTCTGGTGACAGCCGGAATAAAAACCAGTCATCTGTGACATCACGAGTCGAGCGTGACGTCCTTTCCTGGGAACGGTATCACGTGAACTCAACTGGCAGTGACCAATAAAGGGCCGTCCCGTGGTCTGGTACCTACCTTCTGTCTGCCGTTTTAGAGCGGTATATCTAGCAGACGACCATCCGCAGTCGTCTGGCCAACTCCCATCTTGATTTCCTGTCCCCATTCACTACCTGAAACGTGGCCTTGTATTGTAGCGATAACGGCCCCGGATTACCGGCTGACAGACAGATAGAGAAACAGACAGACAGACAGACAGACAGGGAAAGTGGGGAGGGCTGGGAAACACTCAACCCCTCCACCAAATGAAGTCCTCGTTCAGATGTAATCCGGTAGGGGCCGCTTCCGTGTCGCCATAATTAGAAAACAATTAAACGGGGCAGCGAGATGCGACAGCCAGTAATGCGTCATGGGAAGAGACTCCAACTCGAGTGGCTGGTTCCTGGGACGAGCGTAGGAACCAACGAACCAACCAACCAGCCAACCAGCCAGCGAACGGGTCGATTCGCCCTCACTTTGCCGATTTCCAATTCCGGACGGTAACGCGACAAAAGCCTGGCCGGGCACCGCCTCGAAGCGACGTCTGGCGGATGATCAATGAATCTTAATTATGGGAAAATATCTGCTGACGACAATCAGAAGGAATTCACCTGTGTTTCCAATCTCATTCATCAGGCAAATAACAAGAGACGACAATTGCCCCAGCGACTCGCTGACTGCCACTGAAGAGAGGGGACGACGATGTTTTGCCCGTCGGTTCTAAAGCCGACGAGGAACTGCTTGTTCTTTGGTACCGCATCGATGCCATACTGACATAAAGCCAGGCCGGCCGGTTCGAATGGCGCACAATACGGCCTAATTCAGCCGCTCCAGTTCATTGTTCCAGAATAGCATTGTCTCCTGGAGAAAAGTCCGATAATGGCTCAAATATCTGCTTATCTCGAAAAGTGGATTATCTTAATGTAAAACCGCCGATCGGTTACGTACATTTATGATTCACCGACGTGAGCATTCCAAGCCGCAAAGGCGAGGGGGGCGGCGTTCGTGATGGGATTATTTATTAAAAGAAATTCTCCTCCCACCCCCACAAAAAAGAGTGAAAGAGAAATGGCCAGAAGAAAGATGTTCAATAAACGAATGCGCGGCATTCTTTGATGATCTATGCCTGCCGACAACCAGCACTAAGAGGGATCCACTTCGGCTGGCGGAGAATTGAAAATCGCACACAAATAGAATAATACCAATGCAGACTAGATCCCATTTTGAGGCTTTCAAGCGACCGCAGTACCCGGCGGAGTCATTTCCAGCAATGGTACACTGATCTATGGTCGACTAACATGCAAACCGCCGCCCGATAATCCTACGGCAGAGATACACATGTACGGTGGCTCTTTCCTTCCGACATATTCCTCTCTCGCCCATTGTCTTTCCCCTTTCAAACGTCGCGAGAGAGAGAAAGCGGGGGGGGGGGAGGAGGACAAACGGCCCAGCAGCGGTGGTTGTTGTCTTTTTTCCCTCTTCCATCCTTTTTGCCGCTTCTCAATGCTGGATCTCGGCTTTGAGAGATGTCTTTCGGGTTACTTTTCCAGCGTCGAAAGTCACGCGCAGACAATGGGCCGGCGACCGACCGACCGATGCGGCGGGTCGCTTCTTGGCTATGTTTCACGGCGGACATTAAGCACACCTTTACAACAATAAATGTCATACATTTGTCACGGGCCCTTTCAGGGCGCTGCACGCTGGAGAATGCCGGTCTAAGTGTCTCACCGTCCCGTCACAGCCGACCAGTCAATAACCTCCGGGGCCCACCGGCTTCTCTTGTCATAATACATACACGGCAGTGCCATTTCGAGCAATTGTTCGAGCCGATAAATCTCAAAATGCCAATATTTCCTTTTTGCCCATCTCTCTCTCTCTCTCTCTCTCTCTCTCTCTCTGCCTCTCACATCCTCTCTCTCTCTCTCTCTCTCTCTTAAATGCTTCCGTATTTAGCCCCTTTTTATTCTCTGTCTGTCTGTCTGTCTGTCTGTCTGTCTGCTCTGTCTGTCTGATTTTATTATTGTTTTAATTTATATATATATATATATATATATATATATATATATATATATATATATATATATTATATTCATCTACTCACCCACCCACTAACTCACCCACTCTCCATTCAAATCCTGTCAGCCTTCCTGACGACCTGACAACATTTATAAAGCAGCCGTCCAGCTGACCCATACAGAGAGCGTATAGCCAATAATTAGGTTTTTAAGTCGACACTTGTTCGAGTCAGTTTCGGAGATTTTTTCCCTTCTCTTTTCTTTTCTTGTAAAGATTTCTGCCGTCGGAAGCTAATGAAATTCAAACTGGACATTAGCGGCCGTCGTGAGGCGCCAATAACTCACGACCAGTTTGGGGACGAACAACGGTCCCGCCATCTCCGCTCGCTGACCCACAAACAACAATTGAGGTAATTAGTCGTGCTCCGGCATTGGGCGTCCGGGCACACATGCAATCGTGTCATTGTTCATCGTGACACCCCTGTCATTGGATGCTCTTCCCTATCTGTTGGCTCGACGGGCTGCCCAGCGGGTAGACGAGGGACGCCCCGGTGTCGGCGTATTGTCCGCCGGCCCAACAGACCGACGGACTTTACATCTGGCGTGATAAGCTTGTCATGCAATACTGGTATTTGTGTCAATGTTGCGCTATTGGTAGTGAAGGAGTCGGCGGCCAGCGTACGCATGAGTTAGTGAGTTGGAGTGAGTGAGTGAGTGAGTGAGTGAGTGAGTGAGTGAGTGAGTGAGTGAGTGAGTGAGTGAGTGAGTGAGTGGTGGTGGTGGTGGTGGTGAGTGAGTGAGTGAGTGAGTGAGTGAGTGAGTGAGTGAGTGAGTGAGTGAGTGAGTGAGTGAGTGAGTGAGTGAGTGAGTGAGTGAGTGAGTGAGTGAGTGAGTGAGTGAGTGAGTGAGTGGGGGGAGGAGTGAGAATCGGGGGTGAATGAGTGAGTGAATATATATAATATATATATATATATATATATATATATATATATATATATATATATATGAAATAGTAGTGCTTAGAGTGGGTGGTGTTTATAAATGTCTATGACTTGCTGGATAGTTTATCATAAACCCTTAAAAGAACGAACACATGAAGACGTTTTAGCACGCACGTACACATGCACACATGTAAACATACCCACAAACACGCGTAATAAACGCACGCTTACACCAAGCATGCAATAATTCATGAATTCATGAACGGGCGGACACGCAAGCACATGATGACTTCAGAACATAAATGAAATTAAACGAAAATTGAATTTAAACCAAAAAATAAATAAACAGAAAGATAACCCTACCCCAAGCAAACAAATCAACAATGCAAGTCAATTATCACAGACTATTTTCATTTGCGTAAAAAATAAGTAAATATTTTTTACGACAATCACGGAAACAGTTACTCGATATCGTTAAGTGGTCTGTCGATGTCAACACAAATCTTTTGCTACTTTGTCCATATTTTACGCCGAATTAATCTCTAAAATGGACTCGTGTCATTAACCAGCGCAAAAACGAAACTGCGTCATTACGAATATCGACGAAGAATCGAAGACACCCATCCCGTGGGTACCGAACCAGGAACTTGGACTCGCTCTCTCAATTAAGGCGACAAAATGTGAGGTGAACATTTTCTATTTTGCTCCCGTCAACGAACGATAGCGGATCAATAGTTACCAATTAGTGCAGATTAGCGTTAATTCTCTGTACGGATATTTTGCCGTTCGCGTTTTGATCCCTATCTCAGTCGAGCTATCAGATAGAATCTGGCTTAATGACTGGTCACATTTTGTCGGCAAAACACTTCGCCATGAACCGATTCACCGACTGGCGGGCGATAATACGGGGCGAAAACGGGGGCTCCGTCAATTATAGGGCTCGAGGGCCGATAAGGCTTAGAGCTTATCGGTCGGCGATCTGTTCCCCGGATCGGTTCGGGATATGTGGATGCGGAGAAAGTTGGGTGGATGGGGATGAGGTTGGCGTCGCGGAGGGAACAATCCCCGGTCTGAACCGCCCCGAATCTCATCGTACCTTTCTCTCAAACGAGATAGGAGCGAAATTCGACGTTGGGTCGAATGGTAATCAATATAACTGGAGCCCGTTGCTAGGCACCTCCACATCGGATAGATTTCAGCTTGTTTGGCAGCCAATAACTGATAGTGTCCGGTGTGATTACAGCTTGAATCATACTCTCTCTCTCTCTCTCTCTCTCTCTCTCTCTCTATCCGGCTATCGTTAATATAAATCAGAACCGTCCCCGGTCGAACCTTAGCGCCAAACCTGACCAGTTCTATTGTCATGGATCTATTGTTCCAGTGGCAAACATTACCTACACAATGTCCGCTGACTTTGACCAGGCCAACATAATTCCCATGACCTCTCGCCGACAATAAAACTGCCACGCTGGTCCGCGTAAAAATTTTACAAAATTATTTACGATACATTGACATGATGTGGAGGAAGGTGAGTTGGAGAGAGATTGAGAGAGAGAGAGAGAGAGAGAGAGAGAATTTATTTTCCAGTTCATAGAAAAATAAGCACCCACTCACACAAACACATTCTCGCACGCACACTGACTGCCGGACATGAATTACTTGACAGGCATTAAAAATGGTGCTACCTTAATATACAACATGCACCAATAAGACGGGTTAGGATTATTGGTGGGAGAGAACTCTCCAATCGGAAGGAGCACACTGAAAATTAATTCTTAACCGGGGGGGGGGGCACCGACAGCTACATCCCGGTTAAGTTGATCAGAAGGTCTCTTCCACTGATGATGCCCTCTACTGGAAGCCAACTGCTGCACTCCCGATGACCACCCACTAGTCATAATTATAATGGACACGACGGCGGAGAAATTGATTTTAATATTAGGCCTTTCCGATGACGACGAAACAGGTTTATCATCGGACAAAACATTGGATAAGCATGTTTATTAGATTTCTGGCCGAGAATTGGCGAGGCAAATCGGTGGCATGGACCTGCCTATCAACAGAAAGCCGCAGCCTTAGCCCGCGGACAAAGCCGCGACTGATTCCTCTCCTTACGGGGTCTCATTCACCCCTCCCTCGACAACCCACCGGATGCCCAGTGCTACTTGGGAATTGCTAATCAGAAAACTTCATAAATTTTAGATGCAATTTCGTGGAATATAGAAACAGCGCTCTAAAACGGCCAACATTTCATTACGACGGGGGTGGAGTGAGACGGGGGGAGGGTGGAGCGATTGATCAGGGGGTGGAGTGGTAATGCCGTCGACGGCGGGGGTACTGACAACAAAATTAAGTGGCTCGCCTCTGCCCGGCTAGACCCGACCCTCACAATGTGACAACTGCTCCAGACGGCAATACATCATACAAAGATGGCGGCGCGCAACTTGGAAGGCATTATCTAGACTGGAGCAAAACATAATTAAAGGACAGAGCCGCCGCCTCGCAACCCACGACGCGATGTGACCAAGCAAGTTCGGGTCGGTTCAGTCGGACGCGCTTTTCTCCTATGATTTTTTCCTCCCCTTCTCTTCTTCCACCTACTTCTTTCTGGGTTCAAGTCGGCCCGCCGCCTGTGGCCGAGTGATGAATAACCCATCAGAATTCCAGAAGAGCGCCGATCCCGTGGAAATCTCTCGACCAATCAAATTATGGTACGCCGGCATCAGACGCCGGCCCCGGCTCGTATCGGGAGGGAAATGGATGCTGTATGGATGGGACTCGGCCCCAGGCAGAGCATCAATCATTCAGCCAAAGTGGTCGGCCAATTTCCGGGACTTCCAACATAATCTAGATGCTCTGTACATTCCCGGCCATCGAGATACGGCGGCGCCCGGTCTGTTCTCGGTAAAGCCATCTCGTTGCCAAAAGCGGCTCCGTTGCCATGGCAGTAGGCGACCAAACAAGTCGACGGTGTCTTGTCTTAGCTCCATCCCGTCTGTCCGATCTCATCCAATCTCAAACCAGCCTACGGCCATAAGTAGGGATCATCGTCATAACGATAACCACATAGTCATTGACATTATTAAATATAAATCGTTTACATATTAAACAGCACAATGTCTCTAAATGAAAATGTTACATCAGAGATATATTAATACAATTATTATGTACAGTTGTTGTAGTAATTAGGTGGCAATTAATAATATCCAATAGCTTATGATTATCATCAGTACTAGTAGTAGTACTATTACATATAACAATAGCAATAATGATAATTATTAATAATAGCAATAGTAGTAGTAATTGTAGTAGTAATACTACCAGAAGTAGTAGAATTAGTAGCAGTAATAGTAGTAATAGTAGTGGTAGTAGTAGTAGTAGTTGCTGTTTTTTGTTATTCGTGTTGTTATAAGAACAGTAGTTGTAATAATGCACAAATTAATAATACCAGTTATAGTATTAGTAGTAGTGGTAGTAGTAGTAGTAACAGTAGTAGAAATAATAGTAGTATTAGTTGTGGAACTTATAATAGTAAGAACAACATTAATAAAGATAGTGGTAGAAGCAGTATATTAAAATTATTATCAGTAGTACTTCTATTATTACCACTACCATTTAAAAATAATCTCAAACATTTATCAGCATGACAAGTCCAATTATGTGGTTTTACATTGGGCATAAGCCCGTAATCCGCTGGGAGTCCACCAGTAGAACACAGTAGAAAAATATAGACACTGTGACAACGTCACCATAAAATGTTGACTTCGTCAGCAGAAACAGCCGACAATGGGGACATTGCATGTTTGGGGCTGACGAATGACATAACTGGGGACTGGACACAGAGAGATAGATATCCTTACGGAGTACGACGTCCAACTAAAAACCTCGCCCCGGGATCTCCTGGGGACATTATCAGGGCCAGCAAACCAGCCCCGTGTTAGCTCGACTGTGACGACGATGTTAACTTATGGACCAGCCACGTACCAACCATCCGAACGAGCCGACCAGCCAGTTGATCGACCAGCCTACTAACCGGTCATCCCATATCATAGTGAGCTAACGGTTTGTTCGGAATGCAATGCCATTCCAATGCGAGCGCCACCGCCTTCGGCCACCAGCCGGCGCTTAACGCGGTCTAATTGTGCGGCAGAAATTCATGAGTGGGGCACCGCCTCGACAATGATCCTCCCATTGTATCGTCGCCGCGGAGTGCCTCTTGACAACACTTGACCCTGAATGTCAACGAGCGATCCCCGCTGACTGTACGGCCGTCGATCGCGAAATACGCCACAAAAGGCTGGTCAACTGACGGCCCATAGCGCTATAGAAGCCCTCGTCCCGCCATCGGCCCGCCGCTAGACGTAATTGAAGCTTATTAGCCACAGGCATTAAATTTCTGTTGTGCACACTGTGTAAGCGATGATTTAATGGAGCAGATGAATGAGAAATGAGCGCCCATCGTTAACTGGCGGTCCACGGTCAACGCGCCAAAAACTGCTCGCAGACGACCGGATCGAGAGCTCTCAACGATGTGCCAACGAACGTTCGTTGTGTACTCACCGCAACCGAAGCAAATCGCGAACACATTAAAATATTCCACCGCATCGTAGGCCTTAATCCACAACGTGAAGACCAGTTGCTTATATTCCACATTAAAGAGCGGGCAATACCGATTTGAAACGTTGATGGCCCGAAACTTGACGGTCGTTCAAAAATCCCCGACAGAACAAACCCAAGTTGCGTCCACGCCATCCTTTCTCAACTGGCCGAGCAGCCGATGGAAACTGGCGCTAAATACTGTCGTGTTTCTAACTTTTACAAAAGAGTGCTTGCATGCCGCATGCAAACCATACGTGAAACAGTCGCTTTATTTGGTAGGCACATTTAGCCGAGGAATTAATTAGCCGCACAAACAAACGGCCGCCCGAAGATGTTGCGTGTTGACATGACAAAGTTGCCGCTCGGCTGTGACAGACTTTAATCACGGCCGCGGCCCATCGATGTTATGATTCTACATCATGGCGAATATCCGAAGTAAACACACGCGGGCAGACAACGGTAATGGACGGGGCCGAGAGCGGCTAATCTGCTTATTTCGTGAAGTGGCACAACGCCTAAACCGAACGGTTAGACGGGGCCCGAGAGGATGGCGGACGAGTAATTATCAGGTGAAAGCGAATCTCTCAAGACACGATCGCTTCATGAAGAGACAACCTTTTCATAGATGGCCAACATCTCACTCACTATTTATGGCGCCGACTATGTGTAACCGTACGGAGAAACGAAATCAACATTTACAGCACCGACTAAACACAGAACGAGCCATAAAGATTTGCTAGGCCGAACGTAGACGTCGTATTCCGCAGCAAGCGTAACACATACACATTTAGACATTTACGGTCGGGGTTAGGCTAACTCGGTCGAACGAGATCAAAGCAGCGGAAAACGGCTACATTTTATGACTACTTCTGAGTGAGGAAACATAAAAACTGGTGTTGATTATTTGGTGTTATTACATCTGATGGAATGAGAAACAATGCTCGGTGTGGACGTCCGCACAGTTCAAGCATCATAAACCGACAACTTAATTTTCAACTGAAAGTCTTTTACAGGAAGAAAAAAACACTCAGCAATCGTCAACTGGGCCAAATCTGGATACCAATATAGTGTCGTCACTCGTCTACATACACAATAGAGCAATCAGCTAGTGGATGAAATGTTGGCACAGATTTAGTGTAGTCGGACCAAATAACAAAAGTTTAAAGTTGACATCATGGCATGGAAATGGCAGAATCGAAATGTTAAAGAATTTCTCCTACTGATGATGAACCATTCACAGATTCGAATGATCATAGAACAGTAGACTAGCCATACAATATAACACAGATTGATAGCTCTGTTAATCTACCCATACCGTAGTGGGCTGGGTATTATGTTCGAATGTCCGCTCGACACTTGGCAAAATAACGTACAGCCTGACGAGGACTGAACTGACCCGACCCGATTGGCCAGTTTCAAGCGAAATGCCGGCTTATGGCGGCCCGTCGAAATGAGAACAGATAGAGTTCTCGCCTTCATTACTTGGTGGCCGTATTCTGAAGATGAGAATTAAGTGGAGGTTTGCATGTCAGTGGACACTCTTCGAGATGAAATTCTTCTGATGGTAGGAGGCAGGGTGGTGGGGGCGAGAACATCCACCAAGAACAGCATCAAGAAGAAGAAAAATTAACGCTGCGGCGGGTCAGTTTCATGAAGTCGAATCAAGCACTGAGCTGGTGCATGACCTCGGTGAGGGCGTCCGGGTGGTGCTTGAAGCTTTGGGGGCGAGGGCTATAGGGAGATGGGTGGTACTGGTAATGCCGGTGGTGATGCTAGCACATCAACATACGGTGAGGTGATTAGATGGGGCTACACTGTCAGGACATAAACAAGATATCGATTCTTTTACTGGGCCCCGATCTCGACAACAAATGTATTTTTGTTATTGTTAACAGAGCGCGGAATAGACAAAGACGTGCACTCGCTACTCCGCCCATGAGTTATAACGGGTCTATAGAAATGGACAGTTGTCGGCCAATAAACAACGGGCTTTAAGACTAATGCTCGATTGCCGGCCACTAGTCTCTCTCTCGCTCTCCCTAACTCTCTCTCTCTCTCTCTCTGTGTGTGTGTGTGTGTGTGTCCGTCCCTTCACTCGGTCACCAACAAACAAACCAACCAACAATCCAGAGATTAACCCCGGCTTACGAGAACGAGTGCCGGAATCTGTCAAACAGAAATCTCTTCCCGGTCCCCGGTAAACAGCCATAAGGTCAACAGCACGGAGCCGAGCCACACTTCTGTTCCGGTTATCTCCGAGATAAAATCAATCGAATCCTTTCTGCCAGCGAACAAAGAACGGCGTGGAATCGTTCCACTCCGTCGTCTCCGTGCGATGTGAATTGCTCCGATGGCAGCATCTGATAAATGGAGTTCACATCTCAAGTCGGCCATCATGAAGCGTTCTCCTAGCTCGCATGTCCCCACTTCATCTCTTCCACTGACATTCACTCTACCTGAAGTCGGACACGGTGTTCTGACGTAAATGGCATCGAACGAGATGACGACGAGAGCCGGGGATGGCTTTAGTAGAGTATGAGGCAAGAGATTTTGATTAATAAATATCCGGAAGGCCGTCTGAGGCGACTAAAACGTATCCAAACTACGCAATACTGACAATTGACTGTCGCTATGACAACAGACCCTACGGCTAATGGCGTTACTGACGTCAGTGTTGCACGTATGACGTAATAATGTTAGCTGCTTAATTCCGTCGTTTCCCGCAAAGTAATCCGAATGCTGTCTAATCTTGCTAAAACATTGTTAGTTCGATAACAACAAAGTCCTATAAAGAATAAGCTTGTCCTGAATGACAGACAATGCTGCGACAATATATAAAGAGGCGAAACGTGAGAATGTGTTCAGTGAAAAAACAATCATACGGAAATAGCGCAATAGTTGTTTTCGTTATAGAAAACAGTAAAAAAAAGAACGCCAACTCGAAATGTTTCGAAATAAAATGGTTATATGACGTACGCTGATGACATCAAAGATCAACGAAATGTTGACTTTTATGAGCGACAGAAATAAGGTGGACAAGAATATAAATAAAGTTTTAAAATTATGTTACGCATTGTTATAAGACGTGACGGGTCTGAAAACTGTAACAATAGTTGTTAATTAGTACTAAACTGGGTCTTAACGGTTCAGTCGCAGAAGCAGTGGACCAGAAACTTGAAGCTTCTCGGTTCGAACTCCGTCAACCACGACCGCTGGTTGACTTACCAACAAGAGAATTGCTCACATCGGACGGTGATGGAACTTCATGTAGATTGTAGATTATTGTTTGGATGGCGTCTGTAATTGGCAGCTAAAGTTGGCATTAAACAGGTCATAGTGGGAGGATGGATAGGATGCCAGCCAGTATGTCGTTTATCTCAACATCATCTTTATATAAGATCATATCGAGTTCAGTTCGGTAATAAATACACAAGTAACATTAGCTCTAAGCTATTAATGAAACATAAATAACATGGCAACACGATTAGGGTGTGAAACATGGGAAAATATAATAGAATTTATAACATCTGAATATTATTCCGGGTGATTTTCGATGGATCGAAAACGTGTCAATAATAAGATATTACTAAAACTACATCACTGTATTAAATTATCGCTAAGTACAATGAACACAAGGAATATCCTGGACGTTATCAGTCTTTAATCGAATATATTGCAATTAATAGCTTTTTAGTGCCATATATATTGACATGAGACAGTATGATAATAATAATAATAATAATAATATGCGTCAAATAAAGATAGTATAATGGTTGGTCTGGATCACAAAAATTGTAGTAATTGTAGTAATAGTAGCAAAGTCATTGTACAAATAGACTTTCCCATCTTATCAAAATATTTATTGCAATCTGTCCAGGTATGCGTTCGATTTATATTTTGTCTGCAGGTTGTTTAATCTAATTATCTCATTTCCTAAAGGTACCACCCCCTAGGGTCATTCCAGATTACATTACATTTTTTTAATAATTACAAGGTCGTCATAAAGGCAAATGAACTTTACCCATGGTAGCGACCTGTACAATAAGATATCGTTACCAACTACCCTTGGTTTATGTGCTTAGTAGCTGTCAACTATAGTAGCGTAATCAACAACATAATCCTTGACTGCCCAACTAGATGTACGAGTCACCTAAAGATCATTTACAAATCAGTAGCCGGATTCTGTTCCCGAACCTAGAACCTCCCAGTTTCAAAATCTATTCCATAACCACCAATTATTAACGATGTCCGCATCTAAACCCGTGACAAATGTAGACCTGGACTAGAAATGAAGACATCATAATTGTGTGAAAATGTTAATAAGTCACTGTCGAACATTAAATAAGACCAAACCGGTTATGACGAGCACTGAGATTCACTAGCCCGACGGCTAGCGGCTTCCCTCACCCATACCAAACCCCGGGGCATCCACCACGAGTCAATAATCACGCACTTGATTTATTTAGGCCACAACAACAACACCTATTGAATGGACTCATCACCTGGGACTTAACCCATCCTCTCCTTCTCTCTCTTTCTCTCTCCTCTCACTGTCTCACCTACACCAAGTCTCGCTATCCGTCCCCGGTGTCGTGCCATCTAATTCAATTCACAAAGACCGACGGCTTAATCAGGAGACACTGAACAACATCCACGTCCTTAACGCGCCATAGTTGGACTTTTAGCGGGAAGTGATGCGGAATAAATCGATCACGGCGAACAAAATGACTCCACACTTGGTTACACTCCGCTGGGCAAGTGGGGGTGGGGGGGATGCCCGATTTTTGTACGGCCAAGTGTTGTTCGATTGTTTCAGCATGTGACTGTTCATCGCGTATGGCATCAAGTCGGCCGACTTGGAGAGGGATGGGCAAGGTTTGTGGGCACTCATCAAACCGTCTTGATGGGGAAATTGTTTAGACATTTCTTGGGCGGATTTTACATGAGGAAGGCGGGTCATAGCGGACGGCCCCCGGGCGATAAGAGTTCTGTCATCCGATAGAACGCGTCGGCTTAGCGCGTTAATGATTAACGCTAACACTTAATCACAATGGAGACATTTGACAGAAAACATATGGTCCCTGAATGGGTCTACCAGCTCGTGAAATCTGAAACAATCCAGTCCCGTCGTGATTTGGTGCTTGGTTATTTTGAGCACACAACCAAAGGCGTAGAAACCTCCATACACACACACATACACACGCGCGAGTCTTAATATTGAAAGCTGCTACTCTATATGTAGTTTCTCGATGAGCCAAGATCAATAACCCACTCTTGCAATCCGAAACAACATATCAGATGTTTTAGGTTAACGTTTTCGAAAAACGAAGGTTTCAACACACCAACAAAGAAATAAATAAACAAACGGACAAACACTGCCCGCCAACGAGGACAAATGTCTTCTGGTGTTTCGATATTTAATTGCCACTGGAGTGAAGCAATCCTTTTTAAGAGCATCGACAAAGAGTGGCAATAAATTGTTGTACTCGAAAATGACCACAAACAAAAACTTGCCCCCGAAATAATGCGTTCGCACACAGGAAATGAAAACAACATCTCACCTTGTGGGAAAGTTATAATGTCGCAAAAAAATTAACACGGCCATGTGAATTTAAATACACCCCGACTATCAACCAATAAGAAATCACGCACACAGAGTCCAAGCCAAACGTATCACACGCTGGCTTGACACTTTCGCTAGTTACACTGATTAAACACATTGACAGGCTGGGAGTAAATTTGGTAGGGTCTAACATTTTTATCCCACGTTACCCGGACTGATTTACGACCGAGGCCAAAACAGATTTCCTGCCAAATTATAGATATTAAGTGGACAAAAAAGTACTTTCTCCAGTATCTGCCTGGCACTCATTTGGACAAGTTGTTATGGTTTTGCTGACAGACGTTTGGGCATTTCGGGGGGAGGGTTGGTAGTCTATGCACTTTGTTAGTGCGTGATTTATTGCCTCGAATGACAGAAGGAACGATGCCAATAGAACGTGTTGATACCCTGCGAGCAAAGTAGGCACATAGGAACGGCTAATGTACGTGTACAAAGCTCATGAGCGCTGCCCGATGTCATATGTATAAACAAAACGCGAGAACATTGCTATATTTCCGAGATTCTTCATTCACAAGAATCTAAAGAGAGAGAAACAGAGAAATATTATATAAGACTAACAGATAACAGCCCCAGACATTCCTTAAGGAACACCAACATATAAGCCACTAAAGAGACCCGGCCTGACAGTTAGCGGCAATTATATACTTTTATTGGAGTGATGACCTAATGTCAGTCTGATACCGTACAACAGAGACCGGTTGCTGATGGCGTAACACGTACATTTACAGGCTCATTATTTCGTCTGTTACACCTAACCGAGCCAAGCCGGGTCCCTTTTGTTTACCAACTTCCTTTGGTCTGATTCGGTTCTCTCTCCACATAGAGATATAGATAGAAAAATAGAGAGAGGCAGATAGAGAGAACTCGCTTCTTTCGGAGTTTGATGATGATCAACAAAAGATGTCGGTGGCACTTTCTGATGTTTCGTGACGCCACTAACGGGCACACACATACAGGAAGAGAACCGACAATGGATGGCGTGACGTCGAGTTACGTAACATCATGCCCGCCGACCGACGACAACCGGACGATGAGCGGGCCCGAGCCCCGCCGGTATGGGGTACCCGGTGGCCATCACGGTACAGCCCTGGGCCTGGCGTGTCCATGGCGTGACTGGCCGAGCCCCGCCGGGCCCGAAACACGTATAGCTTCTTCGTCGGCCGGACAAGCTCCTAATGATCGTCTTCAATGGTCGGCTTCATATCGGTAATGGCCATATTCAGCGGATAGTAGCCACCAGATGGAGTACGAGGCGGTGTGTGTGTGTGTGGTGTGTGTGTGTGTGTGTGTCACAAGTCGGCGACAAGTGTTAATAGCAAGAGAGAATACACTAGAAACGTGTGGCCAACTCACGCTGAGTCGGGGCTGATGTACTCACGCAATCTCCGTAATCTATTAGAGGTTTCGCTATTTAAGGGGATCCAAATAGGAAGTAGGTGGGAGTTGTCGCGGGGGGTGGGGGGCTATTACGGGGCGGGAGAAGGGCGTCTCGGATGGCTTACGGGTGAGGCGGTCAGTTCACGTGACGGATAGATGGGGGGTCAGGTTAAGGAGAATGGTCTGTTTGGTGCCGGACATGTCAGCCAGTCACCTAACACCCATCAAAACACGACATATTGCACACACATATCGGACACGTGAGCTTCTCGATAACATTGTCAGAGGTTGTCTGTCCCTCAAAACAATTCTGTACTAAAGGTATCTTGTTTTGGCTGTCCACCCCATGGTATGTGTTATAATATTACATGGCTAACACCGGATACTTTGATTAAGACTTTTATTAAGATGTCACTCAGCGGCACACAGATTGAAAATGTTGGATTAACATGACAGACACGTAAACAGATACGGAGAAAGATGTAAACATTTACATGTGCCATGTGTTCTCATGTTACTAGGCGGAATATACAGCTTGAATATAAGTGCAAATATGTTTGGCTGTTATTATTGGGGAAACATCAGCATACGCAAGACACATAACATCATTTCATTAATTGGTAAAACTATCACCAGTTAACACCTATCGTTTCCAGCAAACATCAGCCAATACCAGCCTCACCAACCAAGATACCAGAGAGGGACTGGGCCAAAGTAATATTCATAACCGTGAAAGTCTGATTAGCATTTCAACAACGATGCCTCAGCCATTACCAACCGACGCTAGCCAACATCAGCCCTCACCAGCCAACACCACCATTACCAGCCAATACCAACCAACACTAGTCATCAACTGATATCAGCCATCACCAGACTTCACCGGTCAACATCAGCCAGCGCCAACCATCACCCGTCAATTCCAACCAACACCAGCCAACAACACCCATTACCAGCCAACACCAGCCAACATATCATGCAATGTTACCATAAACCGTCGAGTCTTACTTAGCACCACACCAATGCCAGAAGGACGATGGCTAGCGTGACAACAAGCTCCAACATTAACAATGTTTTACCATGACCTTGGTTTGAATGGTCAGTCTCCATCAGATTATACATTAATACGACTAGTCTCAGCACCAATGCAGTATCTGGTAACCATATACGGCTACATAACATATACCAATGTTTATCATGGTGGGGTCAGTGAACACCAAAGGGTTCATACTGTTTGACCGAAGTTGTTTTTTTAGTCTGTATGATTTAGTAGCTAGTTTTTTTAGCCATTGTAGAATTAACACTCAGGATAGACTAAATACTAACGAAGTTTGTTTCACAACTTTGGGGCTATTTGCAGCCTCAAGAAATAATAAACTATTTCTTTACGATGTATCCATAGTAACTAACTGTTTCAGAACCATTGCCTTCTACCAATCCAACTCCCTGATAACCCATTAATTGTTTACCAAGGTATCATGGCAATAGCCATAATACAGTAGTCTTTACTCACGCCCAAAATGCACTACTTCTACTGTTCCAAACACGCATTCGTAGTTTCCTTTAAGGCTACTTCCATTTACATTTCCAGTCTTTGTTCCTCAACTCGCCGTATTCGGCTGCCATTTTCTAAGCGAGGACGGGACTTTGCTGAGGTAATGAGATTTAATATTTAATTTTCGCCACTATCTGGCGTCGATGCCGAGGGGGTGGTTTGCATGAAAGCCCGGGCTGCGCCCCGTCGGTGTGGCCGCAATATGATACAGTGTCAATTTTAGTGCCCGGCCAAGTGACTGATGGTCGGAAGGGGGAGTCTGAGAGCCGCCACAGTGGCTGGCTCCGGACCCCTGCCAGGTGTGTTGACATCGCTGTTAAGTAAATTGTCCACAACTTCTCGCCACAGGTGTAATTACCGCCGGAGGGCATCGCCGCCGCTCCAGCCCGACTGCCGGGCACTTTGTGCGCGTCCCGCGGGCAATATCGTTGTCTGTGCCAGACACGCCCTCGTGGGCGAGCATAGCACGGCGAACCGAGGAAACCTGAGTGGCGCGCTGACGCTGAGCCGGGGTTGTGTGTAGGACAATGATCGCCACCGGGAACGGGTCCGTGTACCCTACACGCAACGAGCAATCGCCAACCGAATATATTGTCCCGCTAATTGTTCATTTTCATACGCCACGAACAAACTGACGAACGGAACTCCGGCCAACGGCGAGAATACCTGCCGACAGTATACCACGTAATAACACCGCACTGGTACCCGTCCGAAGGCCAGCAATAAGCCAGGCCATAATGTACACGAAAACGCGTGCTAATTACCCGGGCGAACAGAATGCGACAATATTCAAGACGCGCCCGTCGGTCGTCATACGGTGTCAAACGCTCTAAAAGCCCCGCTGATGGATGGCTCGCGGCGGGTGTCTGGAGATCGAATTTCACGGCGAAGCCGGAGAAGTGATTTGTAAAAATATTAAAAAGAAATAATGCTTACGCTTCACACGTCGGGTCGCAGGCGGTGAGCGGTCAGGTGTGGCTTACCACGGTAACAGACGTCCGTGTACGGTTGTCAGTCGACAACCCGACAACAACAACGACAACAACGACAACGACGGATGGAGAAAAAAATCCCGACCCATCTCGATAGCCACCCGACACCTTAAAACTAAACTAGCTTTAATCAGTCCGAAGTGGGTTTAACTTAGCGTACAGACGACTCCATCAAATTCAATCATGTCGACGGTATACGTCGACGTCCCGGACGACATGTCGCAGCATGAAGCCAAATATCTTTGGCTAATTAGCACAAGGACGTTCGTTTCTCAGTAAAAAAGAGGCTTAAAATGTGCGAAGAAGCATGATGTGTTTTCTAAAGAAATAGTCGAGGTACCAAAATAATTGATTCATCTATGATACTGTCCAATGTTATAAAATTATAATAATAATAATGCTGATAATAATAATAATAATAATATTGATAACACTAATGGCTGGATCTTATAGTATAGTGAATAACATGGCCAGAAGACACTTCACGGTGGCAATAATAATTATACCAATTAATACGACGACGAAACATAAATAAATATGATCACGAAGACAACAATGAAAGAAGGAAGAGTGGCTAGGTTAGGATTAGATCGTACTAGATTAGAGTACAATAGTGAAACATTTACTCCGTATTCGTTATAATGGTAACGGAAATAGCAGCAACAACAGCACTGGCAGCAGCAGAAGTATCAGTAAAAGCATACAGTCTTGAATAACACATATTCATTTGCAGAATATATGCTCTTAATGCTTTGAAATACCAGCCTGTTTTATTATTTATATTTCAGTAGAGGAATTTTATCATTACTATTATTATTATTATTATTTTCCAATTTACCTTAAAGCTGTTATCTGTATCCGTAATATCAACGCCTATACGATTACATTAAAATGTATACCTAATTTATTATTCAATTGCCAGATCAGAATCAAATTATTTCTCGGGTTCGTGGTGACCTTCCGAATACCATTTTCTGGCTGAGACTGTCGGCCAGCAGTTAACGCCGTAATTAGGACATATTAGTAACGAGCTAGTAGCATCTTCTAAACTATATTACCTGTAATCGAACCGACTGTTAGCTGTAATAGACCATCTAGTGGCCCTTCATTACCATGAGAGTGGCTGTTAATTGCTCTCCGCTGATTACGGTCATTACCAGTTAGCGAGAACAATGGCCAGATTTTCACCTGGATAAAGCCGCTCGATATTGGAGCCAGGCAGCCTACTAGCTATCCCAAGTAGCCAGGGCTATCAATGACCCGCTGTACCTGGTGACAAGGTGACCAGATCTATAGATAACTCCCAGACTAGGCTATTAGATTTGCGGCAGATTTCGACCGAGAGTCCAATGTTAGTTCGTTGTTCGTTGGCAGTATCTGGGGAGGTTGTCAACGGCGTGCCATACACGAGGTACCAGGCCATTAAAGGTAGCCGCCGCCACCAAACGGCGTCTGGAGTCGACAAGAGAGCCCACCCCACCCCCTCCCAAACAAAATAAAAAAATAGCCATATAACCGACATGTACGCTGAAATCTGATATGCCGGCCGCTGACAATTGTTCCCCGACCTCCCACCCAGGGTAATGACCAAAATTAATAACATTGTTACGATCTCTGTGAACAATGGCCATCTGATGGCGCAACAAATACGGCGGTGGTCCAGCTATCTGACCAGGTAACTAACTCACCTCAACATCGTTTTAGACAGGTAACTCCGCTATCGATTCAGTCTCACCGTCCACTCAGTGTCGGTGCCTTTTCCGCCCAAAACAAAAGTCGCAGCCGAACGAGCAATAGTTCGCGGAGCGAGAATATTTCTGTCTGGGCAAGTTTCATTGTACGAGAGCTGTCAATTATGTCAGTTTTGTCATCTGTCATTTTCTCCAGATCAGCCTTTATAAGGCTGAAATCTGATTCCTTTGCGGAATGATTAATTGTTAAGACATTTAATATTTATTTACAACAGCCCGACACACACACACATACTCAAAAACGTGTGTGTGTGTATATATATATATATATATATATAATGCATATATATGTGTGTGTGTGTGTGTGTGTGTGTGTGTGTGTGTGTGTGTGTGTGTGTGTGTGTGTGTGTGTGTGTGTGTGTGTGTGTGTGTGTGTGTGTGTGTGTGTGTGTGTTCCTAAATTGTTCTCATAAAAAATAAATTATTTCATGGTAGAAAATCCTAGTAGGTTGATATAAGATGATATACTCAATTCGAAAGCGACACTGTATATACAAAATTAAAAAACAAATTACAGCCACACATATAGAGAGACTATGGGGGGGGGGGTTCACCCACCTGGCAAGTTATTTATAATGGTGGACACTGGGGTTACTTATGAATGACTTTAAGTTAATTACCCATTTGTACGTCAATTTTACGAGTAGTTCTGTAATTCTATAAGCTTACTGGTGCAACTCTATAAAATATCACAGTAACGTCAGCTAGACATGTCATTCAAAGGTACATACTAAGAGAACAACTCTAATTCTCTAATGAATATTCAACTAATCACACACACACACACACATACACGCACGCGCAAAACAACTAAACACAGTCCATTAATTTTAGTGTAAAAATCGATATCATGCTAGTCATACAACAAATCAGAACATAACACTCTTCACATCTCCAACGATAACAGCAGCAATAACAACAATAATAACAACAATAACAACAACATCTGAAGCTGTCTACTTACCGGAGAAGTACGCCTTAGTCCTCAGATAACTGACAGCTAGCCGTAGAACAGATAACTTGTCTAACTTTGATATAACACTCTGTTCAAAGGGTAGCAGGCTAGCCAGATGGTCTAGTTCGGAGTTCAGACGTTCTCGATGCCGTTTTGAAGGGTTACTTTTTGGCGGATCCTTCATCGGTGGCTTAACGCTGGAAGTAAACAAAAACGCAACACTGGATAACATCGCCCCATTACGCCTAAACACTGAAGCATCGTAATGAAACCGGTTTAAAGGTCACCTGTAAATTAATTTAATGAATGGGATATATCTCATGCCAGAACAATGAAACGTTTTTATGGCCTAGTTGCCAGTGCGGTCGGTTACATATTTCTAGCACCTATGTTCAAACCCCGAATGGGCTATGTCTGAATACTGTTTCATCTTTCACGTCGACTCTTTACCTTTGAATGTCGTTTTTAGCCTACCGTGTTGTACAGCCGTGGCCGTAAAGCAGCAACCTTTACATTTTCATAACAGAACAATGAGTTGAACGTGATTTCGCCAGGTTTGGCTGTCATATCCATGAGTTTCGTTATCAATAAATCAGAAGGTGATTGACTGATGAAGTTTAATCACAAATCCATATTGTCAAACAATGATAATCAGATAATCAGGGCGAGACATGGCACAGGATCAAGCAATGTACAGGTCATACCAAAGGTGTATTCCATGTCATGACACAGCTCAAGACAAGGAATGGGGTGATGCAAGATAATGCAATGGCAAGGAAAAAGTTAAGGCAAAATTTTGAGCAAGATATAGACCAAGGCAAGGTAAGGTACGGACCAATGCATGACATACGCCAAAATCAAGCATAGGCCAAGGTAAAATATAGGCCAAAGCAATGTACATGGCAAAGCAAAAAAAAAGCCAAGACAAAATACATAAACCAATGCAATGTGTAAGTTAAAGCAACGTTTAAGTAAAGGCAGAGTAAAGGACGAGATAAATCCAAATACAGGCAAATATCAAATACAGCCCTAGGTAAGGTTTATACGAAGGCAAAAGATAGGCCTTGGTAAGCATAAAAACGAAAGCAATATATACGGAAAAACACAGTATAACACAAGTTAAGTAACATACGAAATCAATGTACAGGCAAGGGATAAGCCGAAGCAATCAAAAAGATGAGGGCAAACTCTAGGCCACAGTAAGGTACAGTGGGCCAAGGCAATGAAGACCATCGTTGATGGAGCACCAAAGCGACTGGAGTTGACGGGATGACTTTGTCAGCTCGTCGTGAAGATAATGTACGCTTTATTGACGTCACGATGAATGGAAGAAGTCGGCATAAAGAGCGCCGTGACAGATACGAAGTGTTTCGCCACTAATCAGCGCCGAACACCTACAATGGCTTCATTTGCTCTAGCTGACAGCACGGCCGCTCGGCTCTCGGTCTCCAGCCGTCGGATGGCAGCCACGCCTTGACAATTGAATATGATTTAATTGGAAGAAACCTCCGAAAACGGTAAGACAACAATAGCGGTTAATATCAATCGTTGGCAGCGAGCTATAGGCGAGGAAAAAACAGCAGCCCATTGTTCGGCCGTCCTCAGAAATCACTGAGCTTCAATTTTCCAATCGATACCAATGGCTGGCAGTGAAACGTGGCCGGGCTGTGTCACATCGCTCATGGTTGGTTAAAAACGGCACAAATCAAAGTTGACAGCAACCATCGGTGGCCACCAACGCTGCTACAAAGGTTCAGAGAGAGAGAGAGAGAGAGAGAGAGAGCACAAATCGTATAAGCCGAATGGAGAAAAAAAGAAGAAAACGGGGCAATATCGCAAAATTCCATAAAAGATGGCTTGCATCAGCGATGTTCCCCTGACAGTACCTCATTGTTCCTCCTCACGGTGAACGACCAACAAAAAGCTTTGTATACTGGTACAAGTATCCGATACACGTTGACAACAATCTCTGCTCTCGGTTGTTTCCATGAAGCTTCCGGGTTAAGCGACTGCCTCCGGGAAGAACCTCACAAAACTCCCAACACCTTCTCGTTGTATGTCACGTGTTCTCCAAAGATGAGACGGGACAGTGACGTATTGGTTAACGGGGAGGGTGTGTCTTTGGGTGGTCGCCTGTCCATGAACCTGCAGTCCGCCGTATACTGACCACACTGATCACGGTGCCATGGCCGGATGGTTGGCTTCTGATAGACCCAAAAGACATGTCAGATGTTATTACGCCTAATGCGATGATAATGAGCTGGGTATAAGTTACGAAGCCGGCCACGTGACGACGCCATCCATCCCGCCACGAAAGAATGAACGCCGAATTAAAGCTTCGAAACACCATCATTAACAAACGCCATGTGAGTTAATGAGTAAGTGAGGGGGTAAAGTGAGTGAGTGAGTGAGTGAGTGGTATTAGCTTCTGCACTGGTCAGTCTTGAAAATGTATGGCCATGGGAAACTAACTAGGGAACCATTAAACAAACATTGCGATTACTGTGATTCGAACTGTTATCACGCGCTTTGCACTGCGGCGCCCTATCCGGTGCGCTAACGGAAAGCCCTGAATAGTCGCCGTAGATGACCCCATAGTGAACCGGTCGTGTCAGTGCTGGGGTCAACCAATCCCTCGCTGATGACCACTTCGTCGGCAAACAAACCGGGAATGGTGTGAATGCGGCTCGGCCGTACACCGCAATCAAATGACCACAACTAGTAATTATAAACTACGCTGGTACATCATGACGTACAATGTTTGTGGCAGCGAGTAAGGTGTTTCGGCTCTCACCTATCCGGTTATTCTGCTAATCTACAAACAGTGACATGAATGTTACACCGGACGTGCTGCCGAGCTGCGAAATACAGAGCCATTAGCACACGTTTAGTGCAATTTACTCATCATACTGCCCACAGCTGAGAACTAGACAGTGTTAGACAGTCACCAAACAGCAAGACACACCACTGGTAGTCGTGTATAGTTGTCACCACCGCCACCAAACAAAAAGGACATAAGGAAGCAGTTTTGCTGTCTAAATGTTTTGTTAAATGTTTGGCTTTGTTTTATCAAGTGGTCTTTGTTTTATTTGCCTGCGTCATTTAGGAATCTGCGAATAAATGAAAATATTAACTATCATCTTCCTTTTTGAGTGTAGCAACTACCTGATACTTCGCTAGAAACTAACGAAAAATTATTGAGTAGGCTCTTACCAAACGGCTTTCAGTACCAACGACAGCAAAAATTATTATAGCATGGTTATGCGCCGTCTAAACGAGTTCGGTAAGTCGGGGGCTGCAATACACTTACAGAGGGGATCGGTATTACGAACCAAAAACGACTTCTCCGCCTTAAACATGTGTCGGTATAATTGTCTCATGGGGACATGCCGTCTTATTCCGTCCACGGTCGTCGTCTGTCACCTACACAGCCCCGGGGCTACGGCGGCGACACCACTCAGGTAGTTTACTAGTTGTCAATTAGGAAATGCAAACTAACGGTAAAGCCGCTGGAAATTACCAGTTAATAACTGTAGTTGTTATTCAGCGGCTCGACGCATAGGGCGGCCCGCCGGACGGGCGCGTTAACGAAAGCAGAAGCGCCATCCCGTATCGCTCGACAGACTCTTCATTAACGGCGATGCCCTCGGGGGCCACGTCCCAAATCTGTCGCCTAATCCCGTCAGCGGCGGCCACCAATTGACTCCTGCCTCCCGGGGAACCGACGGGGATCACGGGCACAATTGCCTTGCGCGCAGCTCGTTCGCCATTCTCGGCCCATCATCAAAGGATGGCTCGACCGGGATCCGGAGAGCGCTAGAGGGGGGCCCCGTTGGGCCGGGCGAGAGGAGACGTAGCCCGTTGGGTTAGAGCTTTTGTTTACCTCTTTTGTTGTATTCGCCGCAACTAATTGAATAGTAATGAGGCTGGATGATGTTTGTTTTCATGGTTTTTGTCACCGGGGTGTCGCAATGGCGAAACGCTCGATAATTATCGGATAATACGTGTTTACGTGAAATCAATTTCGAGATGTGTGACAGGTTTTACTAATTGATGGTACTTGATCGGGTGTAGATGTTAATTGTCGTTCAATCTAGTTAATAAACGTTACTACAGACGAACAACAAGACCTACTCCCTGTTATATGGCATATCTGATTATAACATTAATCGCCTTCAGCGAATTCAGAATAGTGCAGCTCGCATTGTAACAAATACTAGAAAATATATTCATATCGCCCCAATTCTTCAAAAACTACATTGGCTACCTGTTAGACAGCGTATCCATTTTAAGATTCTGTTAATAACTTATAAATCTATTAATGATATGGCGCCAGAATACCTGTGTTTCTGGTTTCCATTAGAAAGTTATCCCGAAAACTTAGGTCATCCAGTCAGATACTATTGCAGGTGCCAGTGTCTCGGCTCAAGTAATATGGTGATTGTGCGTTTAGTGTTGCAGCCCCCACTTTGTGGAATAAGTTGCCGGCAAATATTAGAAATGCGTCGACTCTTGGAAATTTTAAGTCTCTTCTAAAAACACACCTATTTAAGGTCGCTTTCACAGATAAATAATTATTATCTTTTAAATCATTACAGGGTTTTTACAGACATTATTTGGGGTATTATTATATTACATATTTTTTGTACAGCACCTTTGAATGGCTCCTGCTAGTAAGGGCGCTTTATTAAATATACACTATTATTATTATTATACCAAAGACAAATGGATACTGAAAATTAATGACAAATATGAATCTTAAAAACGATAAATGGAAAGTTATCTGAAATCCCAAAATCTATCCGCTTTGAGGCAAATAATACTTCGTAACTAATAATAACTGTTTCATCAGTGCAGCAACTCGTTAGACCATATACCTAACAGCGGCGTGTCCAGTTCGTGGACATCATCAAAGCTGGTACACTCCAAGTGATTTAGCTACGTCACAAAGCACTTTATAACGTCATTACTACAGCGGAAATATGCTTCGGACCAGAATTCCAACGACAGGCGGTAATCTGGCGTAACAGCTCAAATCGGACAATAAGAAAGTCCAATTTGGCTTTCGTGCGACTTTTCGTTGGAAGTCAAACCAGTATTATCGACTCACTGCTGGACGATGTATCAGTGTGCATGCGTGCATGTATGCATGTATGCATGTATGCGTGCATGTATGCGTGCGTGCGTGCATGTATGTGTGCGTGCATGTATGCGTGCATGTATGTGTGCGTGCATATATGCGTGCGTGCATATATGCGTGCATGCATGCGTGCGTGCGTGCGTGTGTGTACCAGGCCATGTCCAAAGCGTAGCGACAGTCTTCAGCCGAGGCGGGAGTCATCCCAAGGCGATGGCAGCGCATTTTTTTGCTCCGCATCATGACATGATGGAGACGATTACTATTGGCATGATAAGGACAAGTTGATCGTTGAGCATGCAATGCCGCCAGATAACGCGCCAACTTTCCCACTGGTTTTCATGACTCGCCTATCGCCTCCCGTCACAAACCAGCCTGAAGCACCAGAAATTAAAACAACTCGCACACGAGTTAGTTGGGAACAATGATAAAGTGTTCCTCGCGCTATCCAGCTGTTTACATGAAGAGGAAGACCCGCAAAGCTTGCCACATCACGCCATGGAAAAATCCTATAATGTTACAGCCTATCAGCCACACCTATTTCTAGCTCTCTCATGTGTGTGTGTGTGTGTGTGTGTGTGTGTGTGTGTGTGTGTGTGTGTGTGTGTGTGTGTGTGTGTGTGTGTGTGTGTGTGTAATTCGAGTAGAATAAGCGGTTTAAATAAAATGACAAATGTTTCGTTCCACTCTTACAATCAATCACTTAGTCAACTTGGAAAGCTCTTTCCAACAGGTGAAGAAACTATATATGTAGAAATAAGCGTAATCATTTAAAATACATACACACTTAACTGTACACAAGGCGAAGTGAATGATTTCTTGAATTCGCCTTCTCAAACGGCTGGCCAACAACTAATGAATAACCCACATATCGCCGAATCAATGGACATTCTCTACTGACCACGTACTACACGGAAATAATTTCTAACACCTACAATACACAATAGCCAGCTTGTCACTTGAAATTGAATTCCATTGTGTCAGCGGCCCGCTCCATATTGTTAGGTGTAATTGTGTGCTTGTGGTCGAGGTACTGTTTCGGACCTCTAATACCACGTGCTGGCCAACGGTGCCCTTTGATTTCGAGCTAGTTTAACATGTCAGAGTAAATATTGGTGACGGGAGCTAGCCCCCTGACCTAAATGACCAGGTACCCTTCTCCTTCCTTTGATGATCGGCAAGGGGACAGAAGAAAGGCATCGTTGGCCAAGTATTCCGTTCGAAAGTGACGACGTGGAATACAATGGGAAGACGGCGAGTTGGCAGACGCGGTTGTCGATGCTCTAATCATCGCCCCTTCCTCGTTTTTATCGTCCCCGCCTCAGACATGCCACAAACGATTCCATTTCTTTTGCTTGAGCAGGTTTTTATTGCCGGTCTTAAGTAATGTTTTGTGTGCGCGGATTCTCACACGTATTGTTCGCCGACCATCTGAGGAATGACTCACTGGGGCTGGTCCAGTAGACAACACGCCGACGGTACTGGCCGCTGGTCGATGGTATATGCGGTCGTGGCTCGGAAGAAATCAACTGGAAGGGATCATCACACGGTCAACGACGAAACAACTGGTGGTCAGTTGAAACTTCAAACAACAATCAACTTCTTGTTTACGTGAATCAACTTTTGGCGCTCGGCTTAGCACACCTCATCAATACTGAACTGAACTTCAAGCAGTCGATGGGCCAGACCAAGCCATGGTCCCATCCGCTGTTAGTCACCTATAGTTCGAACAGCCAGCGACCATGCGATCTTTGATGCCATGGCTGGCATCATTAGGAAGTGCGACAAAGAAGCTTTGTGAACTCCACATCAAGAACATAGTACTGAGAGAACATTCGGGCCGTATCCCTGTAAGCAGCCGCCTATCGCCAACTACTGATCGTGAAATCTTACCGAGCCACTTCCAACTAGACCTTAGAAAGTCGTCTTTGGTTACGAACGTTAATGTTGTTAATTACGAACGAGGCATAATGCTTCATACCACATAGATAACGCCGAAGATGGCTATCCCTACAGCATACACATAATAATCAATAATTCAGCATCAACCAACCAATTATAAAGCATGTGGCTTTAATGAAATCTTAATTATACTTCAAGTTTAGCGAACTATCTGTGTTACTGAGTCAGAGAAAACTAGTGAGAAAATATATTACCAGCGGTGAGTTTATTTCCACGTAGAGGGGGTATATTCAGTAGTAAATACAAAACGTGATCTAATTAGAATATAAAATACGAGATATTTTCCGAGCTGATGTGATGTACATCGTGTTGAAATACAGGTGGAAAAGTGATGACAACAATATTTGAAGTGAATAAACAAGTGGGACAAATAGATTGGTGGTTCAACAGTGATTGGATTAAATCAGACAAACGATTCCTATCGTAGGTCATTAAATAAATAAATGGCTGAATTTATCTATAAGACATCTCAAGCCATCTGATAGAAACATCGCCAATACATCAATCGCCATTATCATAATCATCATGGTCATCATGATTATCATCATAATTTGTTAGTCATACCGATGTCTTGCATCAAGCGCAAGATTGCCGAACGTTTTGGATCACATCACCAAAACTTTGGGACCATATACATCCAAATAGTCAGGCAACAGGGTATTCCTCAAAACACAATTATTTTGTATTGCTTTAATGTTCTAGAACTTCCTTGTTTTACAGTGTCATTCTAACACCTTATTGGGACGGTTCTCAGAAGACCTGAATATATACGCCGATTGTTAATTATTTATCAAATAAAATTAAGACCGTGTCCGTGTACACACACACACACACATACATACATACACATGATTACAATCCATAGTCACTGACGACCATTCACTTGGATAGACGTCACTATCTGCCGAGAAATATCTACCCGATTGTCGACCAAATTACCATGATGTGTTATATAAGGCCATTTATTGCCGAAAGACGGCGCATATAAAATAAATTTACCCACGAAAAAGACAACATTACTAATTCTGCAATTAGGTAACATGTCCATTTAAGCCAGTCGGAGCAGACGACGCAAAGAAATCAGAGCACGGCGTTGTAAGATATATGGGACAACAAATGACTCAAATTTCTCCCTCCGGGCAACCTACCATGATGACTTTACCTGGTGGGCTGAGGACCATCACCCAAACGTGGTGTTTCTGGGTGAATTATGACGGCTGAAAACATAGCAAAACGAGCGCCCAGGTAAGTTAACCCAGAAGAGGAGACCTTCGCAGGGTGGTCGCTTTGTCGCCGACCATGAAATAACATGCCAACGCTAAAACACGACCACTTCCACGAGTGTCGGCCACCGCTAAAGTACACAAGCCGTGGGACTCTCTAAATACTTTCACTTAATAAGTGACTACGGCCGAGATATATTGATAATAATGACACAAAGGAACAGTACATCCACATGACGACGGCCGTATAAATCACGGCCGAAAATGGATTGTTTTCGGCTGTACGAAGCTTTGTTCATCAATCTGCTCCAAGTATAATGGTAATTTATAGTAGATGGCGATTATTTGAGCTAGTTTAGGGAAAAAATACCCAGACAACAAGTAATGTGGCTGTTATTAGCTAGCCACGTCACAGGTGTGTAATAATGCCTTACAAGGTGATAATTATTGCCGGGAAAAGGTTTTTTACTATTATAATTTTTATTTGCCAATGTCTGCTGTAATTCGCATGTACTAACACCTATGCATGCCCTATATAGCATGAAATTTACATAAACTGTCGTTATTTATTTATTTTAATCTAAATGAAATTTATGTAAAATATCCAATCGACTGAGAATATCCTAATGACATTTACATTCGTAAAAACTGGCGCAAATGTGCTTGAAAAATATTTCAGAATTATTAATTAATTATCTACGACAGGTTTACGCAATTTTTACGAAAACTCCAGTGCGGAGCTGACCAGTAATTAAGGCATAATACCAAATGAGTAATAAAACAGTAAGTCATATGTCTAGCATCCCTCCATCTAAAATTCATAAATATGTCACGAGCGTAATGCCGCCGGCTACACCAAACCTGTCCACTACAAGCCTAAAGTGAGGCAAATTGTCCAAATTTATCATCACTGGTGTGACACCAGGGAGTGCTAAATGAACAAGCTGGTAATTAACAACCGGCAATTAATATGTAACATATGGATGGACCATGCTTCAGCTTGGCGAATATTCACTTCAGCAAAAACCGCTTAACACCGTTCCCGAGGGATATTTAATTAGCGTTCGGTAAATGGTGACATAATAATTGATAAAGCTAAATATTACAGCAGCGAAGTTAAATAAATACTTGTTAAATACTAAAGCTGAAATATGTTATAATAATAATAATAATGAATATTATTATTATTACTATTATTTAAGATATAAGAAGTCATATTGTCTTCGAAATATAAATTGATTTTCCTAGCTATCATATTTAATTCCCTATTTACCAAGACATTGGTGCTACTTTTCCTATTTTGGGGCATATTTTTTTTCTTCTTAGTTTTAAATGAAAGAGAAATGTTCTCTTTAATACACAGTTATTCTTACATCTATAGTTTACACGGAGTACACATGATCTTACTACTGTATTCGTGTTAGCCAGAGAATTCCATGATTTCATGTCGGTTGCCATCGCCAGACCAGCGATGTTGCGTGTTGCCACGACGTCCAGCTCCAGTCACACAATGCAATATTCCAGGCAGCCATATTGTAAATAAATCAATGAGAAATAAAACACGTTTCTGGACGAGTACAGCGACTAGATTCTGGCTGATCGTTCAGACTGTAAAACGCATTATTAGCGTGCAGTATGATGGAGATTAAAAGTGCAGTCGTGTTTTCCTTTTTTAAGCATAATATGATGAGTGTAGACAATTATAATTCTAGAACTAGGGTTAAACATATGAAGCAATAACAAGAAAAATAATAAGAATAGTAAATTGATGAAGTATCTTAGATGAAATTGGAAATTATTTTAGCTAAAAAAAACTATGGAAATTATGAAATCATGGAATTCTCTGGCTAACACGAATACAGTAGTAAGATCACGTGTACTCCATGTAAACTATAGATGTAAGAATAACTGTGTATTAAAGAGAACATTTCCCTTTCATTTAAAACTAAGAAAATAAGCTTTGGATTTATTTATTTATATACATAACAAGTAAAATTATGAAACTAGCCAAAAATCTATAAGTTGAGATATTTTTCACAAACTATTAAATATATTGCTACAAACGGATAACAATGGTAATTTTATTGACTTTTTTTATTATTTTCCATCAGCATAATAATGACAATTAAAACTAATAATAAATATATTTTATTTCAATATGCAGTTGCACCTAAAATTGTATCAATCTTTTCAAAGCAAATCAAGCACAACTCAATATTGGACAGTTGAGGTACAGCATTAACAAGCAATATCATGATTAGTACTATTTTTATGTGGATAATGATTAATCACACATTAAAATGATGAACAAGAGACAGGTTCTGTAATTGATGAGCCATTTAGGATATATGATGGTATTAACTGACTGAAGCTTTTAAAAGAAATCATGTTCGTTTCTGATAATTTTATACAAAATTACACTTAAGTGATGCATTTAAGATGGAACAAATTGTATATGTGATGACTGAACACTGTGATGCATTTTTAGGTTGAGCTTGGTAGTTGTTCTAAACTGAAACACTCTGGTAAGAGAGAGAAGATGCTGGATTTGATAATTTTTGTATCGCTGTTAGTAAAACCACCTATATGTTCTAACTCAGTGGTGGCAAAATAAAGCAACAATTTTTCCTTCAGTGAGGCAAGAAATCAAAACAGTAATCATAATCCCAGTTAGCTTGGATAAATTGTCATGATTAATGATCTCTAAAATGATGATGGTTATTTAGCAGTGATACTTACGTTTTGACACTCCTACGTCGCCTCTTAGTTGCATACATAGTGGTTGAAACCCCGACGTCTAACATATAAGAAGATCAGATGGGCATGCGACAAAATGATGTTCGATGAGGATGTTACTTGTGTGCGCGCTTATCCTACACGTGTGACACACTTCAGCACTTTACGCAGTAATCAAGCCAAGTTTTCTCACTAAGCCCCTCTCATGATTAGTGAATTGCTTTTGCTAAAAGATGATTTTGTGGAGAGACACATGGGACATGCACAAAAATCGAGTTACATTACTGGCCTAATCACAGATGACAACGATGCCACAAATTATCCTGCATGTGCCCGAAAACTTCAAAAACACACTATCCACTGCTTCCTTTAACTGGGTAACCCCTTAACAATATATGCCGGGTTCAGAGAGCCTCATTCATGCTGAAGTTAGCAGGCGTCGTGGATGAGTTGTGCGGACGGACGACATGGCGCACCTACCTGGTAGCAAGCTCCGCCTTCCTTGTGCAAAGCAGCCAATCCCAGCCAACGGACAGCCCGCTCATATGGGAATGCATCACCACCATGCAAATGTTGGCCACACTTCATATCAACAGAAGCACCCGTCAAAAACAAGTGTGCCCTCGCTTTGGTGACCGGCCCTCATAACGAAGACATCTGGAGTTAGATTAAAGATATAACCTGTAAAAAGGATGCACAAAGAAAAATGCTTTGTTCCAATTGTCAACTAAAGAGATTCACATGGCTTCTGAAGGACTCGGTCATTTTCAGTAATTATTATCACCCATTCCAGTGACAAGCCTTGTCTTGTATTGTCAAACAATATAATGACTCTCATTTCTAATTATAGCTCAGTGTGTTTGCAGCTTTTCCTTTTCACAGGTATGCTAGCTGTGATCATTACCTAATTGGCATCGCCATAACAAAGGATATAACAATAGAAAAGCAATAGTCAAGCAGAGTGAGTTGTTAGTTTCTTATTATTAAGAGTTGTTATTTTATACTAAAAAAGACTAAAAAGGCAGAAATGTTATCACTAAGATTAAAGTTTCAGCTTATAATGTAACATATACGTATAGCAGGTGTGAAATGTCTAGGATTTAAAGTTTTAAACTGTATCACTTACAAAATATGTATCGTCATGATCAATTTGAGTAATGAAGCGCAATGGTCTTTTACTATCTCCAAATTTCAGGGATGTGCTGAAAACCAGAAGAAAAAAGATTAAGGAATAGCAAAATAGTAATATTGAATCTTGGCGACTCTTTTCATAAACAATTTCGTGTTAGTATAAACAATTCTTACTTTACACTGGAAATAAAATTACTGAAAATGGAATGTTATTATTTAGCCTTCCATGTGGAGTTACAATATAGCACATCCATCTAACAGTTATTTATCATCTACAATTTAAAGTTTTTGAAGCGATATCACTTACACAGTGCTCACCATCATGAGAGAGGTTCATCCTGTAAGACAATTTATAAAAAAAACAGTCATAACAAATAGTGAAGGTATATTATTATTGTGATACACCAATATGTCATCACTTTCACCAAACAGTCACATGATTCTGGTGATGATAGACCATTAAGAACAGCTTAAACCAAATAAACCAATCTTTTATATATTAGATAAGTTTTGCTATCATGTCATGTATAATAAGAAGAGATAAAACAACTTTGGAGTATATAGTAGAATCTATATTAACAAAATTACCACAGTTTCCACACTGTTCAATTTCCTCAACTTCCTTCGGGCATTCAGCTATTTGAGTATGAAGCCTTTTCTTTAAGTATACAGTGATTAAAGCTGACCATGTACTGCTGAGTGGGCTGAGACATGTGGAGCTAGAAAGGACATCTCCAAAATCCTAAACGATGCAGGTGAGAGTCAAGCATCAAGACTGTAAACAATCAAGAATCAATAACAGTATTACATACATAACACCTTACTTTGGCAATCCATTAGCACAGTGAATAGTGCTCTGTACTACTGATGACCAGGCTTTGGGTTCAAATGTTAGTGTTATAGGTGTTTGTGGCACGTTTCCCAGAGCAGTCTGCCCTAAACCATTTGTCTCAGGTGTTATCAGCACTGAGGCTAAAAAAATTGCTCACTGACAGCACCTTACTGGCTGTGCTAGAACAACATTACTTTAATACCAAATGATTTTGATCAAACATGCACTTCAACTCAAAGACTAAGAATGGCAAATGAATACTCCAGCTCTTAATAAACAAAAAATACCATCATACACTAAAAGACAAAATGCAATGTATTCTTTACTTTAAATAAATACATATTTCAAGTTATTAACTTTAAAACACCAAGAAAACCAATTAAGGATCTTTAACGCCTAAACCAGTTTTTCTGATCAAATGTCTAATGCCATAATGCTATATGTAACAAAGTGTCATGTGAGACACAGATAATATGATCTCTGGGTGCCTTTATAAATAAAGTGACAAACAATATATCACATTACGTAAAAATAAACTTACACAGAGCTTGTTAATGGAAATTGTCAATATTCAGGATGTACCTTTCTGTTTCAATACACCAACCTGAAATATAAAAACACACACTGCATCCTGTAATATAATAACTTGCACAATGAGATATGTACACATTCTTCATTAGTGACAGCTTTTAAACTCAAATTTTCATGAGTAATTAACCTGAATAATTAAGCTGATCTTTTCATATTTGTCTATTTGGACTGTTAACAAAATATGGCAAAATTATTCAGGTGTTAAGAAGCTTTGTTGAAAGCTATCAGAACAGATTACCTTACAACAGCAGAAAGTTCTTCATTCATAGTTTGTTCACATATATAGCTGGTTACAGGTGTAATGAGAGATGAAGATGAGATGTTTATCACTGCAAGCTTACCTGAGAGAAAAATGTGCTGATGAACCATGGGTGTCTGACAGACAGTTAACTCTATACCATAGCAAAACACTAGAAAAGCAAACAATTTTTAGCACATTATCACCCCGTAGCCTGTCAAAGAAATGACAGATTTCACAGAGCAGTTATCTTCAAGTGTTAAGCCACACTGAGTTTTTTTTTCTTCCATGAAAAGAAAGTAAAGGTAATATTTTATTTCAGGTTCACAGTTTCCATGTTAGACATCTGTCTAATTATTGTTTGTTGAATAAAACAAAATAATAAATCAGTCAGCCAACATGAATATGTTTAAATGTGTCATCCACTTATGACAGGTAATGGGGTGAAGTGATAGATGAAACACCCTTCAGACATGGCTAAGCTGGTATCTAAACAAGGGCACTATAGATCTGTGGCTAACTGTGCTATCACGGCAACATATTGCTACTATTAAATAAAACAGTTACATAAACACTTGATAAGTGACTGCCCTAAAGAAAGATCACCTTCTAGCAACAATGTGAATGATATGCAGTGTCTCACAACAAACTGATTATCTTCTAATTGTTATGATACATTCATGATATAAATACTGTTGACATATCCTACCACGTTAGTGTTCTCACTGGTGCATAGGAGTCTGCTTTAAGGGAAATAATGACCTGTGTGTGTGTGTGTGTGTGTGTGTGTGTGTGTGTGTGTGTGTGTGTGTGTGTGTGTGTGTGTGATGATGATGATGATGATGATGAGTAGGTGCCAAGATCCCAATATTCAGGTTGCTATTCTACACCTCTGCAAAGCAATCAACAAACAAGGTATAAAGATAACAGTGTAGTATGTGAATATATTTTAAAGTCTCACATCAAATTATCAAATCTTACTAAAACATGTAAGTTTCCTGTCAACAAATTGTGGCTAATTAACATTAGATTGATGTGCTGTATAGTTCTGACACCTACTCGTTATGTATTCAGTGGAGCATGTCAAAAACATGACTATTACATTGTAGACAGTGGACTGACAGTATCTGATAGTGGACTGATAGTGGACTGACAGTATCTGATATTGGAACGACAGTATCTGACTGTGGACTGACAGTGGACTAATGATATCTAATTGTTGAATGATAGTGGATTAACAATAGCTGTTAGTGTACTGATAGTGGACTACCAATAACTATTTGCTGAGTGGGAGTGGACTGACACCAGCCGATAGTGGACTGATAGTGGACTGAGAGTAGTAAATGGTCGACTGATAGTGGACTGAAAACAACTGATGATGGGCTGGCAGCAGCTGATGGTGGGCTGGCAGTGAGCTTATGTTAGTTGATGGTCAACTGACAATGACCTGACATAAAATGATGGTTGATTGACAGGTATTGATGGTAATTAACAATTAACTGATAGTGGACTGACAGTAGCTGATAGTTAACTGGCATAGTATCAATAACAGAAGAAAAAAAGATGATTATAAGGAGACTCTTACTGTATTATTATCAATCATATTCATAATCAATACATTTACTTATAAATTTCAGGTCAATGACTAACTTTCAGCCAACTCGTTACAACCAGATGACTATCTAATGATGATGATGATGATGATGATGAAGATTGATGTTTTATGGCCACTTTTTTATACATGGTAAGCTAATTGGGCAGAGCGACCTCCAAAGGTAAAGAAGCGAAGTCAAGTCAGATATGCCCATGCCAAGATTCAAACTCAGGTGGTAGTGATCTGTGGTCCAACACACTAGTGTTTATACCAAGGTGGTGCCCTAGTAGATATCTAAATCAGTACATTACAGAATAGTCTCACTTCACAACCATCCCCCTAAATCACAAATCATCCATCGCTGTCCTGTGGTCATATGCTAGAGATGGCCCAGAGCTAAAGCAATGGACTAGAAACTGGGAAGTTCTGGGTTCAAATCTGCCAAATGGCTATTGGCCTATCACGTCATTACTCACTGACTTGGCCATAACTCAGTTGTTGACTGGAGGGTGATTACTGTATATTAAGTGATTGCTGTAGATTATGTGATTTTTGTAGATCAGGTGACTGTAGTAGATTATGTGACAATTAGAAAAGCTACACCCCCAAGAGGTAAAGTTATCAGTAGATTATATTATTCCACATCAAGAGGACAAATGGAAAACAAATAATGTCCTTAACTTTAGTTAATACACTCCTTTTTAATGTTAGGTGCTAATCACTAAAAAAAACATTTTCAAGTAACATTTAAAGTATCATTGTACAGGATTTTTGTGTGGTAGTATAAGACACAAGTAACATGACACATTTATTATAAAGAAATTTGTTTTTAAATGTCTATTTTAAATCGTTTTTGTTTGTTTGTTTGTTTCCTTTAAGAGCATACATGTCATGGAGTTTTGAAAATGGAGGTTAACCAGCCTAAATACAATAGCTGATAATGCAGTATGATCAACTATGTAATAATAATATTAATAATAACAACATAACTAATAATATTTTTTTTAATAATGTGTGATGAAGAAACTTTATTCTCTTAGTTTACTGATTCATATTAGTCATAGTGTACAATTATTTTAAGGGCAGTATTTGGTAGCACTCCAACACCTGATTCAAATACACTTATGACAAATACATTTTATCATACATTTTGTAATATGTCAAGTGACATCGTAGCAACGCACTTCACACTGCCACCTGAAAAATGAACCAAATTAACCTAGTTACTCTCTCTCTCTCTCTCTCTATTCTTATATATATATATATATATATATATATATATATATATATATATATATTACCTATAAAAAGGGTCTGTATGATACCAATTCAACTGGACTAATAATGCCCAATACCACTCCCTTACACAGTCCACCGATTTAAGCAAGTCACACGTCTAACAAAACCAATTCTCATTCGGTTATCATGGTGACATCATTATGCTCTGAAGTCCTAATAAACATCTTCCGGTCCAAGCCCGATGAACACACACACACACACACACACATAATACTGATGAAAAGAGCTTCAGGAACAACGAGAGCCAAACCGTAATTACATCAATATTTTTCTATGACGGCCGCCCGTCGATGGCCTCTAATTGAAAGCCAATAATGGATTATGTTCCCTTTTCAAGTCGCTTCGTAGGTCACCAAATCTGCTTAGGGCATCATAATGAGGCGAGTGAGCGCCGGTCTGTGAGCCGATCAGGCCCGTCGACTATAGGGCCGGACTGTCCCAACCGTCTGGGAGGAGATGATGACGACGACAAAATAGGATTTAATTCGCCGCCAGTGTGTGTGTGTGTGTCTGTTCTTAACCCGGAGAATGGAGACGGGAAATGACGGCTGGATGAGTGGTACGCTCGGACTATACAGCTTCAGGTTGATGTGTCCCGATATGAGAGTGTACTGGCCATAATAAGCGAGCCCTGGTCGTCCGTCTCATTAAGACCAATATCAACTCGGGCTCCAGCCGTAATGTGTCAGGTCTATACGGACAATTTGGGTGCTTAGTGAGTATGACTGAGCAGTTGAATCGGTGAGTTTGTCTGTGAGCAGTTTGTTAAGGACGAGGGGAGACGGGCACAGGTATAAGAGTCGAATTCGAACCGATAATCGGGAGATTTCCAGCACATTGCTCTGTACCACTGAGCTATATGAACGCCTCCCCTCTCCCCAACAAGTGTTATGGATGCATGGTAAATATTTCGGCCATTGTGAAGACCGATTAACATGGAGTGGAGTACTGCGGGTAGCCGAGGGGGAAAATGACTGCTCGTCAAACCATCGGAGATGAAAAGCTTGCTGAACGGGACATCGGCGACGAGGGCTTTTTGTAGCGATGACAAGCCTCACGAGGCACAACGCCCCTGCAATACGGATGGGTCAGGGGAAATGACCCGGGCCGAGTGGGCCGCTTTCACCGAGATTGGCCATACTCTGTAATTTCTTGGCAAGGAGCCCCGGGGCAGGTGGCTGGCGAGGGCCGGGCCGCGCACTTCTCCTCCTCCGGTGGCGCAACAGAGAAAATCAGTGAGATTCGCGGCCTACTTAAGGCCATATGTTAGCGGGCGCCTTCCCGCTGCGCGAAGAGCGCTATTTACATGGTATTTGACTTGGTGAATGTCAATAAACATGACAGCAGTACATTATAAGGTAGTGCTCGGCCGACCCGATGTTCCCATCAGCGGCGCTGTTATGTGTATTCGCGCCGAGCATTAGACGAGAGTGTCGCGCACAAAGGGCTGAAAATAATGACGACTGAATGGCTCGATTCGGCGAGAAGTGTCTGAAGGGTCTTAACCGCGCCATGGGGTCGCTCCTTCGGACAGACACCGACGACCCCCCCCCCCCGCAGCATGAAGCATCCACCGAAATATCGGTGTATCAATCTGTAGTGAGGAACAATATGTTGACAGAACATATGTCACCTGATGGCTTAAAGGGTCTACTACTGCTGCTGCTGCTGCTACGCCACCATAAGATGCAATGACACACGATAGCACAACATCCTTAGAGCAAGACGTCCTATCATAAGCCCTCTTACTGGTAGAAAGTGAACAAATTATACTGGTATATACAGTGGGTCGCTACGACAAACTATCCTCGAGCAAGCAGATCACATCTGATATCTATCTAGTGACTCTAATTTTCGAGAGAGAAAGAGAGACAGACCAAACGGCGAACAAAGATCTGACTGCAGTTATGTGATGCTGATAGGCAAAGTCAGATCCTGGCTCAGACTAGCACCACGATCTTGATGACGAGTCCATGCCAAGACAGCGAGCGGCCGAGAGCCGTGATCTAATCAAACTCTATAATGACTAGACGCTGCTCAATCGAATCTCGCATACTTCTTTCATCGCCTTATGTCTGTTGAGGTCGAGTCAAGAAGACACCTGACCACAAAACCACCATTCTGTGGTATCGATGAGTAAGACTTTGTTTACCAGTTGCTAGGTGAGATGTGGGGGAAGCGTCTTATAATGTAACCGCTACCAGAAACATGACCTTTCTCTCTAAAATTAATGCATGGCTTACATTTTGCCCATCGATGACGCACAACAATGGAAAGGAAGTTTCTCGAGTCAGATTCACTTTTAATCGCTGAATCACGCATTAAAAATCCTAATATGTAAATAATCATTCGATGATGTGCAGCGATGCTGTGGGCATCCGGTGTGGGCAGAGGATCACTTCGGATCACATGCGAGCGTTGTTATCAGAACTCGGTGTTCGCATTAGCATTTTATAGTCACATCCTGTCAGATAAGGAAAATATGTAATGTCGGTAAACTGATCAGTAAACCATCTCAAGGGCACACTTGGTACAGTAATAACGAAGGTGAGGAAATGATCTTAGCCTAGCAACCTAGCAACAACAACAAACATTTATTGATGTAAATGTCAATGATGATAAGACGGCTTCCTTGTTTTTCAGTATTTTTTTCACACAAACGTTAATTAATTTAATGACCACTTAGAATCATTCAGCGAATAAAACTAGTTATGTAAAACAAACGAGAATTACACGACTAGAGACTTAAATATGTTTAAAAGATATTCACTAACCAGACAAAATATGTTTTTGTCTTTAATAGAATATATTAATTGACTATTTATCAGTAATCAAGGAACCTATGAGCTACGGTATGGTTTCGCGATATATAACAAACCTTTCAGTTTCACATTCTCTCATCGTCGTATGAATGATAATTATTTGGGTTTAAAAATACATTTAAAGATGATATCGCAGTTTAAAACCTATTTGTATACACGCCAACTGTGACATACAACAGTTACATACCGAAACACGGAGGTAAAACAATCAGACAAAATAAGAATTGAAAATATTTACCAAATATCAAGACGCCTTATCAAAAGTCGACAGAAGCCAACTTGGTCAACCAGAAAACGCGGACTGGTATCCCACAATAAGAATTATGAACGTTCCCACACCACTATACAGAAGCGAACAAAACAGCGAACGCAATCGCAATGGAGGATAACATCCACGGAAGTCCTTAAATAGAGAGCGGCATAATTAGAGACATGCACTCCGTATCACACACGGACACACGACGGACACTCGTTAAAGGGACATTAGCACCAACAATGGACTCTAAGATTTGCATGTTGGCAATAAGTCTGGGATTCAGATGCCGTTAATTCACTGGGCCGAGCCATACGCGGAGAGCTTCAGCAAATCACACCGCAAATGAAGAAAGACCCGAGGGCAAAGCCGGAATAAATCAATTTGTTCTGGCTTCCTTCGCCGCGGCGATGTCCACCGCGTTATGTCCACACGGGACAAATCATAAAAGGCCGGTCATTATGACCTTATTTAGATGATTACGACGTAAAGGACAACCTCTGATGAAAACATGAGAAGTTTTGTGCAAATTGTTTACATCAGTGAGTGCACGGTTCACCACGTTCATCGAATCCAGAAGAGTCCATTTGTATGACTTTGATATGATCTGTGTATTGTACAATATTAGTGATCATTGACAATGTCGAGGTTAATGATGTAATCTATCTGCCATCGGAATGAGCAACATTAACCTTCTGTGTGGCAGATATAAATAATCATAAATTTAATGAAAGACTGCCAGTAGAATGGGATTTCAGCATTTTATGTAAATCAATTGATTCTACAATGGCTAAAAAAAGGTTTATTTCATTCACCGAATTGGTATTAAACAAAGACATTATCCATCGCAAACATTACACATCACAAACATTGCACGTCACAAAAACATTACCCATAAAAAAAAATGTAACACATAGCAAACATTCAACTTCACATACACTATGCATAACATACATTACACATTGCACATTACAAACAATAAACATTATATTCATCACAAATATTATGTATTAGATAAGTTACACAAAACCTTTTTTAATGCAAATAAATTTTTTTACACAGCGGTCTATGTCTTTATTTAATCCAATGTTAGCCTCAACTAGCCATGGAGTATGTGTGTTTAGCTGTGAATCATAGCCAAGTAATCCCTGGAATTGAGTACTCAGTTATGGATGAATCAAGTAATGAGATCATCAGCAAGTAAATGGATCCAAAACTAAGTCTATCTATTTTCTAACCTAACCCTCTTGCAATGTTCTATTATGTTCCATTATCTGCACACACAAAAGTAATAACAAAAAAGTCAATATCTAAATGATTTGTTTTTTTCTTTGATCCAGAGATTTTTATTTAGATATCATAGTTAAATAAGGTTATATATATTTGATTGATTATCTGTCAGTTCTGTTCTGCATCAAAATATCATTGACAAATTTCAGCCCATCTAGTCAGATACTATAATTCCTGTATATTAACAAGAATCATATGCCAGTTGCCCAGTTAATGTAGTGGTCTTCTCTCTGTGAAACATATTGTCATAGACAATTATAATTATGTCATCTTTTGAAGATGTTAAAGCTCTTCTTAAGAGCCAACTGTTGAGAGTGGATCCTCCAAAGTAAATTACATGTTTCTTTAAACATTTGGTACTTGTGAATGGCTTCTGTTAGTAAGAGTGTTTTATTAAATTAAAAGTAGTAGTAATAGTAGTAGTAGTAGTAGTAGTAGTAGTAGTAGTCACTTGCTCAAATTACAGTGTAACAATCCACACACACGCACGCACACACACACACACACACACACACACACACACACATATATATATATATATATATATATATATATAGAGAGAGAGAGAGAGAGAGAGAGAGTATACATATCCTTTCCCACCTTCGTGTACTATAATCAATACTTTAAGACATCCTATGTTTTCAAATATATACGTTCAGTGATATGTTTGTTTATTTAATCACAAATTTCTATGTCTTGTGTGTGTGCGTGTATGCGTGTATGCGTGTGTGCGTGCGTGTGTTCGAGCGTGCGGGCATGGATCCATAAATATACATGTTTATCTATATACAATTCCAAATATTTAACTATGTGATGAACAGAGACAGTTGCTAATCACATCAAAGGGTCCCATTAAGAGCCGATGATCACTTGTCACTCATACTGGGATAAATACATCATGTTAAATGATCATTCTATAACATTAATAACGCCCTCGACGTGGCTGGAGCCTCGGACTAGGTGACAAGTCACACAAACACCATCAGCACATTTGAGATATAGTGAGACACAAAACATGGCCGTGGTCGACGAGCAGCTAATGTGATGAAAAACTCAACAAAAAAATGGACGGATCAAATCCCTGGGGCCGTCATCAAACATCGGCTAATCACACATTAACAGTCGGCTCTTTTGAAGAGACGACGGCAAGGCGTCCAGATTCGGCACAACATCCACAAGTACACGCCCACCCGATATGAAGACGGCTACCCGTTTCTGGCGGCCCGGGGCTAAAGCTAAACAAGGGGCTCCCTAGTCACCTGGGACAGTGTCCCCTTCCCAGGGGAGAGCTATGCCCCCCTGGCTAGCGTGGTCACAGATACTTGTAACTGGACTTTGGTGGGCGGCGTACTACAAGTAAATTAAAAGGACCCAGTTTTCTATGTCGATTAGCATTTTACGGTAATTGTTCAATCGACCATCTGATGTTAAGTGTGTGGACTATAGACTGGGACACTGTGGCATAGTCAAGAGTTGTCCTGCTGATATTGTTGTCCTACGAAAGGTTGTCCCATTGTGGGGGAAATGTTTTGGTTTCAGTAGTTCTAAAAAAAACATAATTCGTTCTGATGTAACCAGATGCTAAAGATACTAAAGCCTATAAAACTCTCATTTTGTTAGAGGAAAAATATGTCGTCTCACATACATAAACATTATATTTATTGCTGCCTAACAAGCTTCAGGATTTAATTAATCATTACAGGTCACTGGGTCATCTGTAGATGTTCAGTAGCCGATAATAACTGAATTTAGTTGTAATGTGTAACCATTGGTAGACATGAATTGATATTAATTACAGTTTTTAATAATTGAAACCTAAATAAACTAAATAATTGTGAATCTCTCTCTCTCTCTCTCTCTCTCTCTGGCTCGCTCGATATCTTACACACACATACACACGCGGGCGCGCACACACGCACACATAAATACGCACATACACACACTGACAGAGACGGATAGAGTGTATCAATGAGATAAAGGGGGGGGGGTATTGATGAAGAAGATGACGCTGTCAGTATCTTCTAGGAATCGTTTTGATAAGTAGAGGTTTTGTTCCGGTTTTGCAGCATGTTGTCAGTATAACAGTTATCACTCTTACTGATGGTTATCGTAAAGTAGCCGCTACTATAACAAAACTTAATTTAATTTGAATTGGTTACTCAGAGAGTACTACGTCAGATTTGTCTTAAAAACTGTTTAACTTGTGACATCAGTCATCATAATGAGGCCCCGAAATCAAGCCTCAAAAACAGCTTTTCTCGAGAAACGATCGCATTTCATCAGTTTGATAAATTACAGTAGGACAGCGCTAGACATATCCGTTTACCAACAGATGACAAAATACTTGTCTACATTGAGAAATATCAGTCTATATACGTGGAGCAATATGGTTCTGAAACAGTCACTTGTCCGGAAATGAAAAGCCGCAACATCCATTGCTTTCTCGCGCTATGTAAGCTTTAGCGTCTGTGTTTGTATGTGTGCCTCCGTGCGCGCGCGCGTGTGTGTGTGTGTGTGTCGGTGTGTGTTAAATGGGCGTTAAAAATGACTAGCTCAGACAACTGAAAGGTCATCAGTCAGTTTGATCAACGCACACATATTTCGCTAACAACAGTCACATTAAAATATTCAATTGCTTCAGAAGTGAATCACATAACTGTCACTGGGGTGGGGGGTCTATTTGCCGCAGTGGGGAGGGTGCCACTCGACCGCAACTCTGATCTCAATGACAACTATATAATATCGTTCTAAGATTACATCCCCGGGTCTTGTGCCAGGCTCAACAATACACAGCGTCGCAGGATCGCTCAATATCGCCCAATATGGGGCGTTATATAATGTTTTAAAAAAACCACCGCAAACAAATGGAGGAGCAGACTGAAATCATATATCGCAGTTAACAAAATGATCAACATCAATCAAACCGGTACCGCATAAAGTCGTCTCCCGTCCGAACGGCACCCAGTAAAACTAACCGAAATAGAACGACCGCAGTCCTCCCCCACAATATAAGTGCCGGTAACTGCCACTAGATGTCACCGCGTCAAACAACACCACGACGGCTAAAACAACTGAAATGGCGGTCGGCAAAAGACGGTCGGGTGGAATTCGAGAAATGTCGCCGAGAAAGCGACACCCATCGTCAAAGTGAAAACCTAGAAGTGACAAAAATCACCGAGAATCGCCGTCGACGACGATGATGGCGCTGGTGTCCCATCTTCTTGGCACAATGATTGTCGTGTAACCGAAACAGGAAATCGCGAAGGACTATGGGAAATCAGCGACCCCTGACCCGACCCGGTGACACGGCGGCGTACCTAACAACTGGAAAACCCCAGAACGGAGGTCGATTTCAGATTGAATTGATTAGACGCTCCGACTTCGGCCCGAGGTGGTACAGGAGGTAAGAGGAGCCAACTGAGGGTAGTGGGTTTTGGTTTAATTTTTTGCGGCTTTTATCGGAAACATGACGACTCTAATCGGAGAATCGAGTTACAGGTGTCAAGTTCACTAGAAGGCATTGACGTTATCATGTTATTTGGGGTTGGATACCAGACGACAGTTTGTGGCGGTGAGACGGACGGGGCCATCTGATGTAAAGACAATCGAATGACGGGTGAGGTTAGTTAGCTAGTTAGTTAACGGGTCTCCTTCTCTCTCTCTAACTTTTAACCCATGACGAGATAGAGATAACGAGACGAAGGTCGGTTACTGTCATTAGTACCGAGGTTATTCGGTAGGCGGCACACTAGGAGATGGGTACTTACCTCGCTATCTGTAACTTTGCATGGGCTTCTTCCTGAGAATGAGTTCAGTTTGGGAGTGTTTTGTGTTTTCGCCTCCGTACTGATCACGTTTGAGATATATGGCCGAGAATGTGATCGACAAGATCGAATCGGGGCGTTTTTCTTCTCTTGGTGAATGAAACATCGCATAGACATAGATAACGCAGCAAATAGAACTACCAATTGCGTTTTGATATTGTCCCTCGTTTCCGGTTTGCTTCACAATCCAACGCCGAAACATTATCACTCTGTTCTGAATATATAAAAACATTGGTGGTTGTAGTGGATGATTGTGTACAATATTGATTCAATGCAAATTAACCGAAAGCAGCGCAAATACTCTACTTCCCATCCATTGACGATGTCTAGGATTGATGACGTAACTACCTTAATAATATATGTTCTGTATTATTATCCAATAAGCGGTAACTAGATACGTCAGGCCAAAGCCTTTTTTGTTGATTGTCAAATAATAATAACGATATATTTATGGTATACACCACTAATCGGGATAGATAACAGTATTGACAATTTAGACGTATTAATAATAATAATAATAATAATAATAAAGTGATAAAAACAGACAAAAAAAGTTGTATGTGAAGAAAACATACACCGATAAATGTTAATATAACATTACCGCTACACATTATTTTGCAGTAGATTCCATAATTATTGACACTCTACACGTGATTGCAGCGAAACAAATATATCTGGTTTAAATAATCACAACTTTGAATTTCCTAGATTGTCGATTAATAACTGGCCAGCTTAATTTTTTACATTATGTGGTGTCATAATATTTCAAGAATGGTAAATAAATCCACGTGTTTCTAGGTGTACCTGCACTAAAAAAGTGGACATATGTAATACTTCACAATTCTCAGCTGTAAATAGGCTAACTGGTAAATACAACGTTCAACGTGATTATTTCAGTTAGTTTTGTTACAAAAATGATAACATAAAATAAAGTCGGATTAGAAATAAATCTGGGATGTTCCACAGACGAAACAAAATCATTTCATGTTTTCAATTATTATTTAACCCCGCCACAACCCTACCAATAAACGCAGATGTGCCGAAAACGATGTCTACATCTATAACTACGCTCAACCAGGTATCAAAATAATTGTATGTATTCGCGCATTTTTCATCACCTTTATCCACGGTGCCAGAGTGCGCTATTTAGATAAACCCGTTTTTATATTTCGTGGACTTGGTTGTTTCTTTATTATTTTTCTAATCCATAATTATCGGCCTTCTCGTCTCTACAACTCCCCTCGGAGTGATAATCATCAATTACAGGTGATTACTCAACAACCTTCTCGGCTTGTGCTCACATAGTCTGGCCGGCAGATGTCAGCACTCGCAAAATGGGAAACATGCAAATGTCACATTTACTTCAGGATCGATAAAGCGACATGGCTCCCGGCAACGTAGTTATGAGACATACTTCTCCACGTCGGAAATGATTACCGAGATCTAAGGTGGGTAAGGAGTTTTTCTTCTCCGGCATTGGACTAACCTGTTTCTCCACAGCGGCAGACGATTGATAGACACGCGGAGCTGGCAACTATACAAAGACCGCGCTTTCATTAGTTTCGTATATAATACGATGCGTTTTATGTTCCTAGAATTGTTTGGTAAAGTGGCCGTATCTCTCTCTATCGATAGTTTAATGTGTGTGGAAATTAATATACTGGGCTGATCAAATGAGTGAAAATTATTGTTTTTGGTCAAGTGTAGAAAATGTTTATTACGCAACTAAGAATTAACCGGGCAAAGGCGATTCCATTTTTTTATTATGCTGTGTAATTTATCGATTTGTTAATATTTTTTTCTAAAATAACTTTTTGACAACTGCTGATGACAGGAAGATTAATGATCGCCAAAAACATCTAAAGCTTATAATAATCTTGTCTCCGAGGACTTAAGCCCGCCGATGGTCCACAAAACGTTTGTTTTCACTTGTCAAAAAGCCATCTGTGGGTCATAGGTCAACGACGAGGAGTTGTGTTGCCCTTTCAAGTGATTAGCCAATTTTCCTGCGCTCTCTGTCTCTCTCTCTCTCTCTCTCTCTCTCTCTCACTCTTTCTCTCTCTCTCTCTCACTAACTGGTGTGCTTTTCCATGGAAGATTGAAACAAAAACGGTCTGGATGCACAAATCAAAGAATGAATCCCAATTTATAAAATTTGTCTCATGTGTATGGCCTATTTGATTGCGCATTAAAGAGCAGAAAATATGACCTGTAATTTTCTTCAGGCAGCCAATCCGTTATGTCTTTTGACAGACCAATCCCATATAGTGTATAACTGTCGGCTAATGAATTACACCAAGCCTGGTCAGCCGTTAACGATTGGTCAGAGGGAATAGTGAAGATTAACCTGGTTTAGTCTCCCTGAAGGCGGCGCGGATTAATTCTATAAATAATGCCCTGTGCTCATTTCATTATGGATGCCCGTAATGACACGGCTGCTTCTATACAGTCGAAGTAAAGTGCGTGTTAGATTAATGGCATTACGTACAGTCAAACTACCTAGACCCTGTGCACAGGGTTTTCCCTAGCTCGAAATTGTTACCCGGGTGTAATATGTGTTATATGAAGACCCAAAAATAAAAGGCAAGGTGCGTATTTATTGCGCAAGTGATATAGTGGAGAAAACACGGAACGGGAATATAAAACACAATCGGCAGAATAGTTCCGCTTATTCAAGAAGTAAACGCTTAACATTATGTATTTCCAGTTTTGTTTAGGAGAATTTATATGGAAGGTAAGAAACCACGGCAAATGTATTTCTGGAAGATCACAAATTTATCTGAATTAGCTAGCTCGTAATTTTGACCCAAAAGCCCGTTTAGTCGGAAACAAATATCGCCAAATTCGGAATCAACATCAGCACAGCTCAAAACCGCCATTAAGCCACTAGCATAGCATCGTCTACCATAGTGGTGGACGTGCAAGGAATAACGCCTTCTTTTCAGTTGGCTTATTAAGGCCTATTTTACTAACATCCTCTCCAGCTAATGTCACCAACAGTAAGACTCAGGCGAATCCCCCCCCCCGAAATAACAACAACAACATCCTCCCCCCCCTCCCGCCCCCGCCGTTCCTGACCGAGCCAAGTTTTTGTCGGCACCTGAGATCCGTATATACCAGATGGACAATAACCAGTAATGGCGTAGGTTGAGGTTTGTTTCAGCATCCCAGTTGGCACCAACCACCGGCGCCTTAACAACGACGCCGAGTCGAGCCGAGTGAAAACTGAAAGCCGCTTTATACAAAGCTTTAAATGCGCTCCCATTAGCCGTAATGGCGACGTTACATTGAGTTGGCAGTCGGGCCGGGACAGCCATAATGGCGGCTAGGAGCTGAATGGAGCCGGAGTCGGCTGAAGCTCCCGTCGGTGGATAGGAAGTGGCACAGAAATCGTCCCCTTTTCGCCATCTCTGCCATTATTCGGCCGAGGAAATTGATGACAGACATCGTGGCACCGGAGCCATTCTAGCCGATGGAAATCATTCTAAGCCAGCTAGGAATATCTCGACACACAGCCTGTCACCTGTCGTCTGCCAACTAAACGCCTTATGTTCTGAGCTGCACGTTTTATTTCTCCGTTTTAACAAGGGACTCTTCAGTTTACTTCTGGTCCCCGTGTTTTGTAGTCTGTGCATGAATGTTAGTTGTTTTGTTGCAATTTTTTAATTGTCCGGTGCTTCGCTTTATTGTCTTTTCGAATTATTTTGATATTGGCGCTTTCTTTTACGAACTGGTAAATGTCGGTACCTTGCGTTATTTGTTTGGCAGACATTTGAGGATGAAACGGTCCTATTCAATGTATTCATCATATTGAATATTTACATTAATTCTATCAATGAAATCCTGTTATTATGCTGAAAAGGAAAGTACCGAAACTAGTTATATATATATATATATATATATATATATATATATATTAACAAGAATATGTTTTTAAATAGGTGACTCTATTCTGTGACTGATTGTAATAAATTGCTATTGCTGTGATAATAATAAAACCTATGATAAAGTCATGGTAAAAACAAACAACTAATTCATAATTGAAAATAATCCTTTATCAGAAACGTCTTTAATTTCCTTTTGAATCAGGAAAGAAACATGGCATTAGGCAATTCCTTACTTAACCTATTCCACGATTTGACTCAATTAACACTTATAAAGAAACCGTCCCCCTCCTATCATGTAATGCGCGTCGATATTAATTCTTATGTCGATTACGTGGTAAATATTTCGCGACAATTGTTCACGAGAATTCATTTATTATACTACGGAATCGTCAGGTGAAAGGAAGGTGTGAAATTCATTGTACTTGATTTATATGCGTACAACCTTTGACCTCTGCGTGAATGTGCGTGCGTGCATGCGTGCGTGTTTCCGCTGTCAGGTTAAGGCGTGCAGACCGTTAAGGCGTTCGTTTCCACCCTTCCACGTGTCAGTGTTTCGTTTCAAATATATCACTTTGGCTAATAAACCATTGGATTTCAGTTGTTTATTATAGCTGCTCGTTCTGTTCACATGTTATGCTCATATATTTCGACTAACCAGCTTTCTTTCTTCTTCCTTTATGAAAGTGTTGCCTTTTTCATTATTTGACTTTTTCCCCCGTAAAAAACATTCTATTCAGAGTTAATGCGCCGATAAATTAATCCGCTAAGGGAATTAAATCGAAACTAATTTTACGGCACGTTGGCTTTATAAAACTACACTTAAAAGGGGACTATTGGCAATATATTAAAATAATTTGGTTCACTTGCCCAATATTTATAGCCAGATCTGTGGAAGATTATCATTTCACACTGCGTGGATCAGTCACATTTATCTTCATCAAAATGTGCCTGATTTATCAGTTTGTATCTTCCTATCACAATAAACCAAAGTTACTCTGACCTTCGTTCACGTGTCTTCTCCATCTGAACAATTCAAACTGAAAACTAAAAAATGGCTGGTGAAATCGGGTAAATGCCGAAAGAATCAGTTTAGATTATTTTTAGCCAGTGAAGGGCGTGAATATAAAATATATCGATTAATGATTCGTTTATTCCGTGCGAATTCATTAAATTGTAATAAATCGAGGATATTTTGTTAACGAATAATATGATTGAATTATTGACTTGTTCTATAAAGCATAATTCAGATAAACAAAAAACTAAGGAAGGACATGTGATATTTATAGATCACAATCTGTTAACATGGAAATAACCAAGTTTCTTTATTGTGATAAATTATTGCTGACGGCAATAAGCTGATACGTGACAATTTTAAATTGTTTGTTGATAAATTGAGAATTTCTTTTAAAAAATCAATACAAATCCTAATTAAAATAAATATGAAGGGTAACGTTTTTCTATTACAACACCGGAAAGAGGAAGAAGAATATCATACAACCGGATATATTCAGAGAGAGAGAGAGAGAGAGAGAAAAGAGAGAGAGAGAGAGAGAGAGAGAGAGAGAGAGAGACTCACACAGACACGGGCACATAACGTATATGGGAACTGAGGCAGTAACTTAAACTTCTCTAAAACCCTTTCTCAATCGACGTATAATTTGTCACATCAAAGCCGGCTATAATGTTGAGACAGATGTCCACCGTAGAACGAAACAACTTCTTCGCATGCAACGACTGGCTACCGCAAATAATAGTTATTTATTTTAATATTTCATTGCCTCGTTCTAGTCTTACCTGAACTAATTCTACACGCCGTCCCCGATTTGAGAAGGATTAATTAGAGTGGGCGACTTCAATGTCAACAAATAGATTTGACAGTGATGGTGATGAAATGAGGTGCTGGTTGTATTGAACTGGGTGTTGCTAGTGGTGGTGATGTTGTTGCTGGTGGTGTTGCAGGTGGTGGTCGTGTTGCAGATGGTCGTGGGTGGTGGGTGTTTTGTTGTGTAGGTACTATTTTACGCCTACATAGTGATTAAGCTGTTGGTTTGTTTTAGAGGCTCGGTGTTACTCTGCACGAAAGTGATTTTTGGTTGATTTTAACCGAATTGAAGATGTCTCCGGGGACACTTATCTCGGTAGATAGAGGGGGAAGCTCGGGGTAAGAATACATTGGATAGGAAGGCGTAAGCTAACAGCAATAATTAGTGCTAATTATACCTATGAATTGACGACTTACAGCTTTTAAAGAGATCTAGAGAGCTAATGGCCAACATATGCCACTCTTCTGTATCTGTGTACGTCCTTTACCATGCCTGATATAAATACTGTGATAATTATTGTTCTGATTATTATTAGTAGTAATAATAATAATAATAATAACACTAGTAGTAGTAATAGTAGTAGTATTGATATATTTACTCTAATATAATTTTAAGCATTTCGGCACACAATGTTATTGTTGTTGTTCCTGTTATTGTTGCCGCTGCTAGTATTGTTTGTGTTGTGTTGCGTAATATTTCTCTTGGTAAAATCTGAATTCCTTCAGGGCTTCTGCTTTCTGATAAGTTTCTACATTGCATACCACCTTTCACTTCCACCAGACACCCCTAAATGGCTAAGTTGTGTGTTTATTCTGTATATATTTGTGTAGTGTCTATAATATTTATATGTTATAATGACTGAAAATAACTAGTAGCCTTTAGTTTTCCGCTGTTTAAGCTAAACTCGAAGAATTAACGAAAAATGGTATTAAAGTAAACTGAATTAATCAATTTAATGTATAATTTTTTTATTCTACTTCAAACGAATAATAATAATTTTCCTTATAGTTATAATACCGAGACACACTTCATCTAAATAGCTGAGAGTAATAGGCACTACTAATAAGGTCGAGCTCCCTATTACAATTACATTCAATGGAAATTTCACTCTTAAGTTCCAAATATATATTCTTTATGTCCGGTGAACTGACAACAAAAAATCCAAGTAGTCACCAAGAGGTGCTGCCATCTGCTGAGAAACGGATAAATTAATTCTCTGTTCACCAGATGGCAGCACCTAGTTTCATAAATTATTTATAGCACAGCCAAATTAATTATACATGACATGTAAAGCCGTACAAAATCTATTGTTCAATGTTGAACCGTGGCAAGTTTTATTTTACTTTTTACACACCTTAAATATCTTCATACCTACTCGACATCTTCATTCTTTGTTACGCCAAATACTTGATGTGTAGGTGACAGTGTTCGGTAAAGTACTGAGGAATGCTATGCCTAACCTCAGAACTAGTCACACGTTGGACATATGGCTAAGGAGCGTCATAGGGAAATATGCTACAAACATGGATACAAGTCAGATACGAAACCTGCCTATTTTAGGCCCCCTCTATAATATAGTTTGTGTTGATGTCCACGTTGAAATGGGTGTATATAAAAAGTGAATCATTGATTGCAACATGAAAGATAAAACCAGATGTTGTATGTTGTTCACCAATAAACTGACCAGTAGTTCAGCCAGCCAATTGCTGAACTGTGCAAAACTGATCTACGTCGAGTGGCGCCACATATACCACTAGCCTTCAACAATTTAAACAGAAAAAGTTTCACACACAAGTGGCAAATTAGACAGTGGTGAGCTTAAATCAGATCCAAAAGTTACAAATTCACCTATCATCCCAGGGAATATTCATGAAGATGGAGACTCTCTCTTCACATATAACCCTCCCCCCCCACCTTTATTTATCAATATCCATTAATATTCAAAGAAGTCATTATTAATAATCAAATTTAAATAAATCATACCTAATTAAAATAGTAGTAAGAGTAAACAGAAACGATACACAGTCATCCACTTTGTGTATATGAATACGGAAATATTAATATAAAGCCTGTAATGCAGCCATCACAGGCTCAAGTGAAAAGGGCAAGATAAATAAAACAGATGCATTTAGTATTTTCACATAGGACACAAACACAGTGAGAGAAACCCCTCTACACACAAAGAGGCACACATTGATAAACATATACACATATCCCATAAAAATGGCTTTTCTATATTCATCACCCAGATGAACAGTTCAGAAGTTGGATTTATGATCATTTATTTTCTGTGTCTGTACTTTAAACAAAATCTAAATTGGGAATAACTGTATGTATTGATCTTGGTCTTGCTGTTTGAGCTGGGATCACTTCCTGACAAAAATTTCTTCTAATTCTGTTACATAAGTAAAACAAAAAAAATATTTATTTAACAATAAATATTAACATAAATGTACAAGTTGTGGTAGTGGTGGCACAATTTAAAATATTGAAGAGAAGATTGATAATGTTCATCAATACATTAACCATACAATACTGCACTCTTAACAAACTTAATACATATTGAAAAGAAACTAATTTCGCCGATCAATGATAACGTACAGTGTATTTGTTAATAATTATATCACAGCTTAAAATACAGTATCCGACCTTCATGTTGAGATAAATGCTGCAAGATCAGATACAGTACTGAGTTGCTCCAAGTGATCAGTCATCTAACACAACCAATAAAATATTACAATTCTAAACAAAGGCATCACCTCATTGGCCTAATTTGTAGTGCAGTTGACCACACGCCTCAAGTACCTGGGCTAAAATCAGGATCTAACTAGGTCTGAAGACTGTTTTATCTTTTCTTTGTCTATTTATTCTGACAAAAATTACCATAAAACAACATTTTATTTTTCCATTGTTTCATATGACATTTTATTCTCAAGGTGGCAGCACTATCGTTTCTTCATTATATTTGTTATGCTAAATCATATATATCGGTTCATACAATCAACTTCTAAAAATATCACATCATCAGATCCTTCTTAGAGTATTGTCCTTCTATAACAATTCGTCAGAATTCTTTGTTCCACATCAGCCTTCCCTTCTGTTCTCTGGGAGGAGGAGGAGATGTACTTGATGGCGTACTATTCAAGCCCACAGACACTCCAGGTCTTTCACCATCGTTGTCAATTCCACGTTTTAGGTTGTGGTCTCGTTATGCTCGATGCTGGTTTATGTAAAAACTTAATATAAATTTGTAATTAATAACACGTCCTTGTGAACAGAAATCATTCAAAAACTGTTCTGATGAAATCCCAAAATCACATCATAATATGTTTCTAAGAGATAAATTAGTCACGAATTGTAATTAGTAATACCATTACCATCTGTTTTTGGAAATCATCTTCAGTAGACACTTGCTGTAGCCTACTTCTACACAAGTCAATATCACTGATAGTGTCTAGAAGATAACTGTTGATGAACGTTTATATACCTACTCACTTTATTAATTTCATAAAACCAGTATTCGTTACTTTTATAATATGTTACATCTTCACAATTAGCATGATGTTTATGTAAGCACCACTGATCAATATTATATTGTCACATAATTTGAGGTTTTAGAAGAGCTATCCAAACATTGTTTACTCAGCTTTATAGTGTACATCATATAAAAGACAGAAAGCTTATCAAATCTCTCAATAAATAGTAAAACATTTAAATATTTACTTCACTACCATAACCAAATAACTGTATTTTGAAGGTATGTGATTACAAATTTTGTCTTTCTTTTTATGGAGAAAATAAGCATATCTTTAAATTTTTTTAATGATTTAATATTGTAATGCTAATCATCCATTAAATAATTCTAAAGTGTTGCCATTTTGATATTTGTTTCATAGATTTTTTGACAAACAAAACCGTAACTTTGGAATTACCGTTATTATTGTGCTTAATATTATAATTATGATCATCCATAATATTTTTAGACCTTTCTGTAAATTCTAAGCCAGTACAGCATGTTCATTTACTGAATTTATTCAACTTGAGGTTAATGTCAACAGTACAAGGCCAGTCAGGAAGATCAACAACCTTCTTATATCTGAGATAACTCTCCCAACTGATATGATGAACATTGTGTGTGTGTGTGTGTGTATGTGTGTGTGTGTGTGTGTGTGTGTCAGAGAGAGAAAGAGTTTGTGTCTTTGAATGTCTGTCAGGATCACCAGAATACTCATATTCTTTTTTTCTTTATTGGCAAATGTAGTTTAAATACACGCCTAGAATGAAGCACAACAACAGACGTCCTCCACGAAAACAACCAGCAAGTCTTGTCGTCCCAGAGTCAAAATGTGCTACTGAATATTCCACCAAAAGACGCACTGGGGAAAATGCAACCTACCTAATGCAATTCATTATGGCTGCAAACTTCTCTGTTAAAGAAAATGTCATCCCGACATTTCTCAGGATCACAATGAAAATTTGTGTTTTCACTTTCTTGTGCTATCATGAAATTTTTTAACGTATCTATGTATTTTAGCATTATTATATGTATTTACCTTATTGTAAAAAATAAATCAATAAATGTAATCTTATAAACTTTCCTTTTCAAGCAAATGTCGTTCCGCCGTTTCTCAAATAATTAAACAAGTAAATACAAGAAATGACCATTCCAATTACTTATAAACAAATAAAACTGCACTAAATAGTAATCATATTACTATGGCTTCAGTGAACCAATAAGCATCTTTTGAATATCAAGCTGAAGATCAATTAAATGATGCAATATAGACGTATTATCAGTAGATTCATCTGTAGTTGCCACTCCTCGGATGCCATCCAGTGTTCGCTTTCTTCGGCTTCATCATGGATTTGTCCACCACTTGGGTTCACCCTATACGGTACTGTTATCTACTCTGTCAGCAACGACACCAGTGGATTCCATTGCTGCAGGTAGATTACCCACAATTTCAACGTTACATATCACATCTCATGCAGTGATATATATATATATATATATATATATATATATGAGAAAGAGAGAGAGAGAGCAGGAAATGTATTGCTCATTTTATAAAAGCTCCCAGTTCATGCATGCATGATGATGCTTAAGCCTTTGGGTAGAGACGAACAATATATTCTGTCAAAAAATAAACATAACTAATAAATGTATTCTCATATCAAATCCTTTATAACATAATGGAGTTGATGTTGATGGAAAGGATGTAGATTATTTTTTTCTTTTTATTTAATTAACTTATTTTTTGCTATATTAGTTATCACAAAATCAACAATTCAGCAGCCTCAATTAAATATTAACCTTTATCAAGTGATACACAACAATCTGAAGCTTTACACATATAATTAATTATTATTTATGTTGTCATTGTTTAGATCATCACTACTGTGATAATTGTATGCTACTTATTATGTGTATGCATTTCAGAAACAGTTTTCAAACAAAGGACACCGGCAAACAAAGGTCATACAGTGTTCAGTGATACTAATTTTGTCACATGCCATGTTATGTACCCGACAAGAAAAAATTGCAAATCTTATACATTTTAATTTTAAATTTTTATAATACCTCTACCTCAATAATTATATTTAAAGGTAAAATTTTATATCTGCAGATTATCTACAGGTCGTAGGCTAGAACAAAGGAATAACTAATCCCGTGTCCGTTATGACATAGAAGAACAAGCGCCCAAAATAAGTGTAGTTGAATAAATGTAATGTACACGTTATGATTTAGATCTAGCCGAAAGTGGGTTTATACGAGGGTTTTCTTTGGGGGGGGAGGTGGGTGATGGACTCCAGTTATGTAACATGATTAGTACGATTCCAATTTACCTACATCGAAATTTGTGTGTATGGTTTCATTTGATGTAAAAAGAGTTAAAAGTTGGATTTTGGGGGGAAAATGATACACGTTTTGAGCTATTAAATTCGTATTTTTATATAAAACATCAAGTTTTGCAGCATTTATTTGTTTAAATAAACCATTAAATGATTAGTGTGTGCATTGTACTGTGATTCTTATTGTTTGGGGGGGGGAGCTTTGTTTAATGAAGATTTTGTACAAATACTTTTTATGTGTTGAACCCCATAGAGATATACCATAGTCAATGATGCATATATTAGGGAATAATAAAATTTAAAATGGTTTAAGTGAAATGTTGTTTATCTATCTCAAGGGATATATTTAGCTCTTCATTATTTTTTTAATGTTACTGCTTGATCTACAAATTCACTTTATAATGAGACATTTTTTAAATATTGACAAGACATTCACAAAATATGGCCATCGGGTGTTATCAATTCATTTTTGGTAAAACAAACAATAGAAACATTTAAAATTAAAGATCTACAAATAATTTCTGGTGAATTTTGCAATTTGTTGACAAATATGCAAATAACATACAGCCATCGAAATTCTCTGCTGAATGCCAGATGGGACCAAAATCTAAATTAAGTACGTTTTTGAATAATAGAATCACTAAAACGTAAAAATAGTTCAGGACATGATGGAATAACCTCATCATAAACTAAAAATATTAAACATGATATTTCTCTTCCACTAACAATAATGATAAACAAATCCCTCAATGCTGGCCTTAAGTTCCAGATTGATTAAAAATGGCAAACTTCCTACCAACTAAATAAATACATACCATTTTTCTACTGCCAACTATATCCATAAACATCTTTACAATTTTTACTGTTTCATTTGATTTTCTATCAAAACTAATACAGGTTTATATGACACAAACACTTGACTACCTATGCCATACATGAATTTGTAGACCAAACAGTTACATGCCTTGAAGAAGAAAAATACCTTCCATTAGGTACAGAAAGGTTGGGATTTGAATCCAGATGTTAGAACTGTGCTGACTTGTTTAGTCCCAACTCTGGCCACATTTGGAACATTTAGCCAACTGGTGAGTGTCTAGGGAAACATCCAACAAATACATGGATGAGTGGGATTGAAACCCACAACCCATAAATTCCAACCTCTTTCCTAGTAGATCACCCGACCACGCCATCAGTTATCTGGTGTAGATGGCGCCACTGTTTCAAAGAAGCGTTTGTACTTATAACTGCTAATGTTAGAGAACTAGTTGTTAAATATAAATATCTCCTAACGTATACAGGCTGGAGTGTGTATGACATACTCTCCTATAATTATTAAAATATCGACAAAGGGATAGATTAGTTTAACGGGATCACATATAATATCTCCGAGCTTTGGTTATAAGATATCCAGATTAGAACACGTTATGACTGACTGGCTTATGTTACCGTCTATTGTTGAACTGATGTGAAATAAATTTATTTTTTATTTCGTTATTGTTTTATTTTCCGTCCTATGATTTTTATGAATCGCATATTTAACATTTTCACATCTTCATTATCTTCTAGGCTGTGCTGATTAAGCGACAGCCTGGAGATTCTCCCCGAACAACAAAACCATCATTATCTTAACGTTGTATTTATGAAAGTAATGAAGATCAACAAGAATACTAATTTAACTCCTCCATTTTCGCTATTAATGCTACCGTTATGGTACTTATGCCTATGTCGTTATATCATTATGTAATCATTTTATACGAGATTCAACTTAAACTTGATTGGCTTCGTTATGATGATAAGAGATAAGCTGATTAGAGTCGTATTCGTATCATATCAGAAATATGACTCGATCACAAAGGTGTGTGTGTGTGTGTGTTGTGTCATAACTCAGTAGATATTAATTCATTCTTAAGTGAAACATTTCTTCAAGTATATTAAAATTAAATAAATCATCACAGGAGATACATTATTTTAATATCAAGTTAGATGCCGTAGAAACATTTTTATATTTTCTAATTATATGTCACAGTCGAAGACTCTTTACTTCTTGTATCATTGGAACTAAATAAACACCGTCCAAGGTTGACTTCTCTTTATAAATAATGACCGAGTGGCATTTTGAATGTCAAAAATGCTTCATTTTCTAGGTTACCAACGAAAAGTAAATGTGGCTGAATAAAACATTGATATTAGAAAGTAAACGATCCCAGCTGAATGGAAAACACTTATTATCTTATGTCAAAACAACGGTTAAAAAATATCTCAACTTTTGTGTGTAAACAATGGGGGTTGCAATCCGTTTAGATATACATGTTTATGTGATATTAATAGTAAATAGGGTGTGTGTGTGTGTGTGTGTGTGTGTGTGTGTGTGTGTTATAAATACGTACTATCTTCGAAGATTGTCTATTCACGATCTTCATATATATTGGATCAATGGTGGAATAACAGGCCGACCAATCATGAGCCAAATACTTTGGGGAATTCCTAATTACGTAATTCTTGTGCTAGTTACCGTCAGTAAGTCGTTATTATTATCTATTGTGTATTCAGGTTTTAATTGATAACCGTGATAGTTTCAAGAAAAAAAGAGTTCAAACTATCGGGATTAATAAATTAACTGATTATAAAAAGAAATTAAGCTCCAATTTGAAGTAAATGTTACCTTTAATGACTATTAGACTTATACAAAATAAAGCATTTGATACCATACATCGTTCCCTTTCGATTAAGAAATTAAGCCATTATAGTGTTCGAGGTATTGCTTCAAGTTGGATAAAATATTAGTTAACTAACAGAAAGCAATTTGTTGTTTATGATGGTATTTATTCAGATTATAGAGCTATGTTATGTGGAATTCCACAAGGTTCTATTTTGGGACCTATTTTATTTTTGCTATACATCAAAATTTGTTTGCTGATGATACCAATGTATTCTATGCTGGCAAAAGTATAACAGAGGTTAATAATGTGCTCAACAATGAATGAAAGCAAATGAGTCAATGGTTTAAAGTTAACAAATTATCTCTGAATATCAATACAAAAATTACATGTGTTTCCATAACAAGCCTTATCTGGATAATTGTAAACTAAAAATTGATGGATTAGAAGTCAGTAGAGTACAAGTTACTAAATTCCTAGGAATATTGGTAGGTGGAAAATTGTCATGGTTTAATAATGTTAATGCTGTTTGTGAAAATATCTCGAAAAATATTTATGTTATTTATAAAGTCAAACACATGCTTCAAAATAACCACCTATACATGTTATACTGTTGATTAATACTTCTCTACTTAAGTTACGCATGTGAGATATGGGGACATACTTACATGTCTCAATTACATACTTTGATGCTATTGCAAAAGAAGGCAATACATAGTATTGTCAAAGCTAGTTATTTGGATCATACTTGTTCTTCTGGACCTGTCTGCTGCATTTGATACAGTTGACCATAATGTACTTTTCTCTAGGTTAAAAGACATGTTTGGTCTGTCAGGTAGAGTACTTGAATGGTTTAGATCCTATCTGGAACAACGCTTCCAGGGAGTGTCTGTTCACGGTATTTTATCTGACGTTCAGTTTTTGTTATCTGGTGTACCACAGGGTTCAGTTCTTGGTCATCTGGTTTTCACAATGTATACCCGTCCCTTTGGGATCATTGCGCAGCGATATGGGGTTAAATATCACTTGTATGCTGATGACATACAGCTGTATATATCACTGGATCCTGACAATGAGTTAAATTTCTCCCCTTCCTTGAATAATTTAGAACATTGTATTGCTGATATTCGGCTAGGGATGACTCAAAATCTACTAAAACTAAATGATAATAAAACAAATATTATATATTTGGCGTCACCACATTGTGCTAAATCTCTAAAGACACAAGCATTACAGATGGTGAATCTTCGATTACCCCTAATGGGTCAGTACAAAATCTAGGGGTTATTTTTGACCAATGTATTAACATGCATGAACATGTCACATCAGTATGCCGAGATGCCTACTACCATCTTAAGAACATCCACTGTTTAAAAGCATTCTTGACACAAGAAACACTTGTAACTGTAGTCCATGCCTTTGTTACATCTCGTATAGAATATTGTAACTCCATGTTATATGGCATATCTGATTATAACATTAATCGCCTTCAGCGAATTCAGAATAGTGCAGCTCGCATTGTAACAAATATGAGAATATAGGATCATATCACCCCAATTCTTCATAAACTACATTGGCTACCTGTTAGAGAGCGTATCCATTTCAAGATTCTGTTAATAACTTATAAATCTATTAATGTTATGGCGCCAGAATACCTGTGTGAACTGGTTTCCATTAGAAAGTCATCCCGAAAACTCAGGTCATCCAGTCAGATACTATTGCAGGTGCCAGTGTCTCGACTCAAGTCATATGGTGATTGTGCGTTTAGTGTTGCAGCCCCCACTTTATGGAATAAGTTGCCGGCAAATATTAGAAATGCGTCGTCTCTTCTAAAAACACACCTATTTAAGGTCGCTTTCACAGATAAATAATTATTATCTTTAAATCATTACAGGGTTTTTACAGACATTTATTTGGGTATTATTATATTACATATTATTTGTACAGCGCCTTTGAATGGCTCCTGGTAGTAAGGGCGACTTTATTAAATATACATTATTATTATTATTATTATTAGCAATGCTTCAAGCATCATCCTTTTCAACATTCTGTATGTGTTTGCTTTCATTAAAATTATGTATTATTAATGTTGAAATAAACGAATTGAAAATAAATTTAGGCGAAAGAAGATCTAAGTACAGAAAGTTCACTCATTTATTTCAGCCTATGACTCTGACGACGTCACTAGGGCGCCTCCGTGGTCTAGCGGTAGCGTGTTGGACCACGGTTAACTACCACCCGTGTTTGAATCTCGGCGTGGGCATATCTGAAGATTGTTTCATCTTTGACTTCACTTCATTACCTTTGGATGTCGCTCGGCCCATTTAGCCTACCATGTGGACAAAAGTGGCCGTAAAACATCAATCATCATCATCATCATCATCATCATGTAGATGAGTACGTATTGACGATCGTATTAAGTTGACGAATTCACTATTGGTCTCCATAATGTGAGCTTGTTTAGCCAAATTAATCTACATACTACAATTAAATTGAACGTTGGTCAATAAACTATTTATATTTAGTATCACAAATGTTTATTTCACACCAAAAGCCAGGGAATTTATCTTAATTAAAAATGTAAATATCAGTATGTGTTTAATTGCTATTTGTTAAGATGTAACATTTGTCATGATGTCTAATAAGAATCCACGAATGCCAAGTTCACAATGATATATATATATATATATATATATATATATATATATATATATATATATGTTTGTCCACCTGTCACAGGTAGTGTTAATGCATTTATCAACACCTCTGTTGTGTTATTGTTACATGTTCCCAATTAATTATTTACCAATTATCCCATTAATTAATTTACAGTTCAACACATTCCATTTTCAACACTTTGATGTTCTCATTCATATATATATATATTTAATTAGTGTTGTAATTACAGAGATATTGTAAGATAATGTCTACACTGTATAATTATTCTATATTACGGAGACAATTACCAAATAAGGAAACTGGTCTCGCGTCAATATTGAAATGTCACACAGGTAACACCCACTGAAGTATAACAGGCATAATAGTTATACGACTGTGTACATGTATTTAATTATGTGTATATTTAAATTTTGTGTGAAATGTTCGTGTGTGTGGTAGTGGCGCTGGTGGTGTGTGTGTATGTGTGTGTGCGTGTGCGCGCGTGTGCGTGCGCGCGCGCGTGCGTGTGTGCGTGCGCGTGCGTGTCTGTAAGTTTCGTGTCTATCAAGACTGGCAAGTCATCAATAAAAAATTCCTCATAACAACACATCATCAATGATAGATGTTTGATAAAGTAATAAAAACATATACGTTATAGAAGTGTCCTCAGAACATATTAACATAAGTATATTTATCGCAGCAGCATGCCGCTCGTTATAATATAATTGTCAGAGGAGAAAGTGATTAGACTTGATTAAAACTCCAGGTAATAATTGTTCAACTAAACCAGACTTCATTAGACATATGTCCAGCTAGTGAGTACCTGGTGTTATACTCACGGACACCTTAGTAGATCATGAGTACCATTATCTGGCTGTCACTGAGCAAAGTGCCACCCCGTGAGTGATACTGGTGCGAGTCAAAGGTCAGCTAATTGGGACAAACAGATGTAAATCTGAAGCTTAATAGTTGCCGGTAAATGTGGATGCTGAAATTTGTTTAGTGAAGAGTTTCCTTTGACTAGCAAAAATTATGGTGGTGACTTCAATGTCCTATGTTGACGTGTCTAATACAAGTTTTCTATAGATTAAATAAATAGACACACGGTGAGAAACACCAGAGAGACGTAGGCCGTGTTTCAAAGAAGTATTTTCAGATATAAATTGCACATAATATGAAATTTACGTGAAACATTATACATAACAATAAATGAAAAACTTACCTTATTTCACTATCTGGTAATACATACAAATTGACATTCTAATATAATGACAGTCGTCATCTGTGGGAAAACAAGTCTGTAATCGGTTTGTTACTTACAGGATTGTGTTTTTTCACCTCGTAAAGTATTTTTCATTAGCAATTGGCAACATCAAAAATCAAATATAGCCAATGTTACTGATACATCGTGTTTTCTGAAATACTTATGAAAGACTTCTCATACCATTTTCTTAACAACTTTGAACCTATTAAGGACGTGATTTTTTGTGCCTGTACCAAAAAATAAAATATCTTAAGACGAAAATAAGGTGTTTATTTTATTATGATCTATAGTTCAGATTTATAACACCTGCCTGTTATTTTGAGTGGATTTTAATCTGCGATGTCCGATCTGCAGGAATATGTACCAATATCTATAATAGATATACTATTACTGATAAATACTGCATTATATATATATATATATATATATATATATATATATATATATATATACATACATACATACATACATACATACATACATAAAACAGTTTAAACGGAGATTGGCAGATTTGATTCTAATGAGCTGACTATATTCCATCAGAATAAATCCTCACCGGACAAAATCCCACTAATTAATTTGTTATTAACTTTTTATTGACGAAGACCTTTAGAACTCATCTATGACAAAGATGTGGAATCCAGTAACCTGATGATCCTGTCCATAACCGATGATGGATTACGTGACTTGACCTAGAGTGTCCAGACTCTAGAATCTCTTTTCGCCCATACAGAGTCGGATTACGTCTATGGGTCATATTCTGAAGGTCATTGAACACTACATCAGATGGGAATAAACCAAATCAGGTGGACAGAAATATTTTTTATTTACTGATATGCGATTCCTTTCCTGGTCAATAATTGGCATTAATTAAACATGTATTTATAATAATATGCTTACCAAAATTTTGCTTTTGGTAATCAATAAAATATGTTCATTTGTGGATTTTTTATGGAGGGGATCTTGTCCGGAGGGGAGTTTGTCTCAGAGGATTTATTCGGGGGGTGGGGTGGTCCTCAATTGATTCCAATATTTCAGTAAGGTTTCCATCAGCTTCGGGTGTTTTATAAGTCTGATGCCTATTAAAAATATTGTTTAAATCAAAATATTGTATTACATCTATCACTATTTAAGAAGCGGAACTGAACATTCCCGCAAAACCGACTCATTTAATAATCATAAATAAACCTGTGATCATTGTAAATAGACTTTTAGGTACTGCGCCTCTCCCCTTGCACCACCCCCCGGTTCTTTAATCTAACACTATTACAGCTGATAGACAGGCTGACCTTGACCTTCGTACACAACCCTATATCTATTTTGTGGTTCTCCTGAAGAATTCTACTCACAATTTATTTTATTTTTTACTGCGTAATAATATAATTAATTTGTGTGTGTGCACGCACGCACGCGCGTCTGTCTGTCTGTCTGTCTGTCTGTCTGTCTGTCTGTCTGTCTGTCTGTCTGTCTGTCTGTCTGTCTGTCTGTCTGTCTGTCTGTCTGTCTGTCTGTCTGTCTGTCTGTCTGTCTGTCTGTCTGTCTGTCTGTCATAAATATGTAAATTTTCTCCGACTTGCAAAAGTTACAATATTCAGTTCGATTTATATAGCTCAGTTCTGCATGTGATTATCAATTAACTAATTAATATTAATTGCTAATCAGTAATTAACCTTTAACAAAACTAATTGTCTGCTCGTCTATCTATCTGTTTGTATTTATGTATCTCTCTCTCTCTCTCTCTCTCTCTCTCTCTCTCTCATATATATATATATATATATATATATATATATATATATATATATATCTGTCTCGGTGCTGTAATTCGCATTACCTTTAAATTGGCTAACGATATCAATTAACAGCTTGCTAGTGTCAGAAGACATTGTTTTTACTCCCAAACACCTCATCCTCTCCCCGGTCATACTCAGTGTCAGAAATTAACAATAAAGATTAACACGACCATGACAGAAGACCTCGTCGTCGTGAAAAGCACAAAACTAATTCCTATCACCAGGAGACTGGAGCTTAAACCAGCCATTAAAATGGTAACAAAAGGACTTATTATCTAATGGGATAATGGGCTCATTGTCACACATACACAAACACACACACTCACACACACATTATATACACCCGATATATGATATCAGTTATTGTTGATAGTTATTGTTAATAACATAACGCGGTTATTAACGCTCAAATGGTGCCAGTTAGGTGTTTATAAAGTCTAGGACTAATTTAGCGATGAAGGTTCCTAAAGGTTCTTGGGGGTTCCTAAGACGATGACGCCATAAGCCGACGACTGGCTAATAGCGACACCTTGCGGCTGAATTTTAACGCCCGTCTCCTGGAATGACGTCATCAACTATTCGGTAGCTATAAAGTGCGGTATTTAAAACATTGTTTATCTGTTTAGGTTATTGTTGTTGTTGTTGTTGTTGTTGTCTGTTGTTGTTTATTGTTTGTTTTGTTTTGGATGTTGTTCTTGCTACTTTTGTTGCTATTGTTGTTTGTTGTTGCTGCTGCTGCTGCTGCTCTTGACTGCTGTTGTTCATTGTTCATGTTGTTGGCTGATGTTTTGTTGTTTTCTTCTGTTTGTTGTTATTGTAGTTGTTTATATAAAGTTTTAAAAGTCACATTCATTGAAGAGTACCTATACAATCAACTGCCATCTTCAACAGCCAGGGAATGCGGGGGGGGCGGTCCTTAGTTCTAACTACCATTTAAAAGCCCATATCCCACAATAATCTTTCAGCATCAAAACATGTACTAGTTGACAGCTGAGTCAGCCAGTGGTGGATTCGAATCAAAACCCTCCCGATTTACACTGCACCACAGTACCTCAAAAGCCATAAGGTGGGGCGTCTCCGTGGTCTAGCGGTGGCGTGTTGGACCACAGGTCACTACCACCCGTGTTCGAATCTCGGCGTGGGCAAATCTGAAGGTTGTTTCGTCTTTGACTTCGCCTCATTACCTTTGGAGGTCGCTCGGCCCATTTAGCCTACCCTGTGCACAAAAGTGGCCGTAAAACATCAATCAGCATCAATCATCATCATCATCATCACAAGCCATAAGGTTATCAAAAACATTCGGGATTCCATTTCTAGTCAATCATCGTGAAAGTCTTACATTGTGTATCTCATTGTCCACATCTTATAGTCCACCCTGTAAAAAGGATACCTTTGTTCCTTTGTTATGTGAGTCCAGGATTTTGTTTATTTTTAGCATGACAGAACGGAAACTTTATGATGCTAAATTATAATTAATATAATCGTTATTATTAATTAATGTTAAGAACAATTTTATAACTTTAAACACACACACGTACACGTGCGCGCGCATACACAACCACAAACACATGTATATACGCTTACACAAACACACACACACATACACACACATACATACATACATACATACTTACATACATACATACATACATACATAATATATATATATATATATATATATATATATATATATATATATAACACAGTTAGCAATCAATTACACCGAAGTTTATACATCTATATTTATATTTTTAGCTTCTCAGATAAATAAACTACTTAATAACACAAAATACATCAACAGGAGATATGATATCATTACAGTCCGTTATTTTTTATTTATTTATCGTCTAATGATTAATTTCACTTAACAATGGATGGATCTCTTTCATGTCGAGAGAACAAAGGTTCCATTAATTAACTCTTAGTGTGTTTATTTATGATTCGTCGCTTGTTAGTAAGTAACCCCATTAAGTGTTTCATTTACTGCAACTTGTCTTCTATGTTATAAAACTGACAATGTTAATCCTTTTGCATTCACCAGAAAATATTTATTTAAAGTTTTATATATATATATATATATATATATATATATATATATATATATATATATATATATATATTCACACCAACAGACTGAAACCAGCACTAAGAAATATGTATACCTATGTATGTATTTCCGTATATATGGGTATGCATGCATTATTTTGTGAGGGTGCGTGTATGCGAATGATATAAATATACGTGTCCATAAATTTCTCTGAATGGGCGCCGTTATAACGTGACAAATTTACGGCATCAATTTATAATTGTTTGCTGAGAAATTAGCTAAATTACATGTGAAGATAAATAGGAAAAATGTGTTAAGTGTCAGGTATTCTACGACACACACACACACACACACGTACACACGTACACACACGCATACACACACACACACACACACGACAAATGGCCAACGCATCAATTACCTTTCGCTGGCAGGCATCATCATCATTAACAATCAATTGGCATCTTTCTCACTGAACCGAGTTCCACTGTGACGGGTCAGAGAGCCTACAGACACAATCAATAAGTCTTCTATAGTGTAACAGGACAGGTGTCAGACAGTGACTACAAACAGCCTATAGGCTGGCATAGGCCCGTCTAGGTAGGTGTGACTGAATGAGTGACCGTGTGTGTGTGTGTTTGTGTGTGGGCTGGCTGGCTGGCTGCAAACAGCCAACAGGTCAAACGCTATCGTAGACACTGTATCGCCAAAGGCCCGTCTTACGGCTTACAGTATGTGACACCTTGACCCTATACTTATAACACGGGCGTCAATAACAAACGACTAACACACTCGATCGACGCCAGCCACAGACTAACACCGAACTAAGACAATAAGAAGAGTTACTCAACAATAACAATTGTTAGAGATACCAGTCTTTGTTATTCTTCTAAGATCAACCTTTACGGTGATACACACGGACCAGCTATCACCGTATATACACACTATATATAGACACGTCTTGACCAGGGTATGACTTTATTGTGTATCAGGCTACAGCCACGACCAGACGTCAATCGACTCCACAAACAGGTAACTGATGATTCTAGAATTATCTCTAGACTTTATTCTTTATTTATTTTAAATGTCCATTTATCAGTCTGAGTTACACGACTTCTCAGATTTCTCAACGACACTAGCATATCCATAGGACATTATTGTGTCACTTATTGTTGGTATCATTTATCTATCTATCTGTCTATCTTTCGAAATAGATTACTATAGACAGAAGAATCGATAGAAAGCTACTCAGATAGATAGATAGAGATAGATAGATAGATAGATATATAGATAGATAGATAGATAGATAGATAGATAGATAGATAGATTATTCAAATTTAAATACTCTCTTCCATTATAAGACAAGTATATATTTTTAAGTCGAGAGATTCCCATGACATTAAAGTTTCCACGTCCACTAATGTTTAGATGTTATCGTGTAAAATCAAATTAACGAAGACATTGTCTCTAATAAGCTCCATTAACGCCCACAAATTAGCTACTCCATTGTATCGAGCTGGTCGTGAAAGCTTCAAACGAACGCAATTACTTCCAGGACACGAAGCGTTTATCATTCCTTTTGACACGACCATGTTCTAAAACGGCTGTTGGTCGATTTTGACATGTCCGGCAATACGTGAGTGTATTAGAGAAATGGCCATTGTTATAACGAATTTGAAATACGGTCGAATATTTCCATTTCTGTGATTGGTTCGATTTGAGAGTAAACTATGAAGTAAACCAAATTATATTTGTATTCAGTTAATTCAAAATCACCTCGTTATATAGCGTATGCAGCTTTCAGTTAGATTATTTAAAATTTATATTATTTATGTGTATTATTAAGTGATATTGGTTGTGGTGGACCTAAAAATTCTTATGCCGATCTTAATGATATTATCATCGTACTAAGCGATATTATATTGACTCTATGATATTACGTTGATTCTATGTAATATTGCAATGTTTTAATAGTGATATTGCGCTCAATTTGCGATATTTTATTAACTCTTATTGCTCTTACGTTGAATTGGTGTGACATTATTTTGTGTTATTATGTTGATTCTGTTCAAAATTACACACACGTGCTCGCGCACACACACTATGTGATATTAAACTATGTGATATAATATCGCCATTGTTTATTGTTTACAGACAAACAACATGAAGAAGAAGCGACAGTCTTATTGTCGACGTCAGAGGCGTGTGTCACCATTACCGTCGTCTTCACCGTCATTTGACCTGACGCCCCGTGCCACATTCAAGACTGCTGACGTCCTTGAACCCGAGACACAAACTAACGACCAACGCACAATCTATTCGCCAGCTGGTCACGTGTCATCGGGACAGTCGTGGTCAATATCACGTGATGACGACGACAACGTCATCGACGACGTAAGCCGTATATCCCGATTATCGCCCAGACACCAGGCTCCAGGAGCCCAGTGTTCAACGAACGAGCTCGGTCTCTCGATGGGTCCGCTACATAGCACCATGGATTACCCTCAATACAGTACTCCAGATGGACAACGTACGGTATCCCGAATAGACAACTATAACGCGGAAAGACACGGGAAACGGCAGATCCTGAAAGCAAATAACAGACTGTCGCCGCTCGGAGAGGAACGCGTCAAACGGGCCGTAGTCCGGCCACCTGGCGGAGCTTTCATTAACTATCGTGTGTATTCGAAGGACGCAAACGCGAAAAAAGTAGAATCACGTGATCAACCGGAAACGATGACTTGTTTCTCGAAGAGACCCACTCACATGACCCGGAAGTCGAGAACGTTATCGTCGAAGGCCAAAGTCGATATCACCTCGTATAGGACGGTGTCGCGCGCACTGCACAAATCACGTGACAGCACCGCTTATTGTTCATTGGCTGTTAATGCCGGATCGTGGATCGACGTCACTGCGGGACAACGGATAGCCCAAAATAACAGATCCAGAAGATTAGATTTGAGCGGCCAAAGTAACTTGTCTTGCTGTACGGAGCACGACCGTAACTCGTCTCCAGAACAGGTCAGGGACAATGTGACCTCATCAGGAACTGGATTTAATAGCAATATGTCGGCAAAACGAGAGAACGGCTCCAAAATTTGTCACTCTCATTACGCCAGCATCAACCACGGTACGGATCGCTTTCTATCCAGAAGATCAAACGATTCGTTCTTCGGCAGTCCTATGCCTATAGGCAGGAGACCGCCGTGTATCGGTAAGGAGTGGTCCCCAAACGTCACCACAGATCGTTCCGTATCAAGGTCGAGTAACAGATACCAAAGTAAACGCGACTACCTCATCGTAAAATGTAATAAAAATGACTCGTCCCCGAGCTGTGGCCAGGAATGTCTAAATACCGACCTAACCAAATCAGACTTTATATTGCCGAGTTTTAGTTTAGACGATTGGACTACTTTGGCAGTATTTTGATGAGTGATCGACCATCTTAGAACCATATCCCGTTTTCATTTTGTCATCTGTACATTTGTCAGACGTTCGTCATCCATCGAACACAACTGTGTTGTTATTTATTCGAGAATCAATCCGGAAAGTATATATAAATATCTATGTATTTAAACGGTCTTGTGTATGTCTGTCAAACAACAACAACAATAACAACAATAACAACCACAAAACAAAACAAAGCAATAATAATAATAATTAAGCCATTCAAAGGCTAAAAGCCAATTAGAACCTTCAACGATAAACATTAATTATCGGTGAAGACAACTTTGGGCAGTTAGATTTATAGAACAGAACTTTTAAAGATGGCATGAAGGGATTAAACAAAGATATCCTGATTAACTTTGTGGCTGAGACAATCTCTCTCTCTTTCTCTATGCGTGTGGCCCCTCCATTGCCTAACTGGTAGCGCCGTTGGCCACAATTCTCAGCCACTCGAATTCAAATCTCTGCGTGGGCCGGTATGAAGGGTGTTTATTTTGGCCTACTACGTATGGCCGGAAAATATCAAATCATCAAACATCAAATCATCAAGCGGGTGTTTCATCCATTAAAATAAAGCTCCTGTCTCACTCACTCAGACACTATATATTCCAGACACGAAGCTATCGTGAAGCATGTTATGTCTAAAGAAACACCAATATATTATATCCTTGGGAATGTCAGTGTCGGCTGCACTTTAGGCTGTGAACAATAATTGATGTAGCTGAATTATAAATACCTTTCATAATATATATATATATATATATAAACATAGGGTGTGCGCGTGTGTGTACACGTGTTCAACTGAAATGTTATATTAGTTGACGCACCGAGAGGCTATAAAAGGCCTTTTTTCCCTAAGAAAAATTTTTGGGTTGTTTTTAAAAACAAATTTTTTTAAAAATCTTTTTTTAAACCAAAAAAGGGGGGGGAAAAAAAACTTTTTGTTGTTTTACTTCCCCCCGGGGAATTTTTGGTGTCAAATTATCCTTTTTGTATGTGCTTCCGATTTCTGTACGTAACCTACACCAAAGATCGTATAGTGGAAGATCGGTCAGCTGGCTGGTTGGCGTGTAATAAATATGCGGTGCTGCCCCCTTGAGGTAGACATGGTTATTAGAAAATTTGACAGTATCATTCATACAGCGCGAAAATGAATCGATCGAAACAATTGAAGACAGACGATTAATGTGCAGCCCATCATTCCCACAACAGCCGAGAAAAATCTCCAGGACTATCATTTTTCGTATTTACAAGGGGGAAAAGTGGTAGGTAACATGTCAAATATGATTGAGAAAGAGTAGCCGAGCGAAATAATCTCAACTTCAACATTTCACTCCACAAACATAAAAGCTCCTTTACAAAGTCTTCCTTTTACCATCGGTGAAAACACTCCATAGAAGTGTCACGAAACTCAAGATTTATCCCGGTAATTTAATGGCAGACCAGCTGAAATTATGCTGTATTGTTTTTAATGAACTGGCAATTAAAGAAAATGTGTCATATAACCCTGAGCATGATGAGGTGATGATGATGATTGATGTTTTACGGCCACTTTTGTGCACGAGGTAGGCTAAATGGGCCGAGCGACTTCCAAATGGTAATGAGACGAAGTGAAAGACGAAACAACCTTCAGATATGCCCACGCCGGATTCGAACACGGGTGGTAGTGATCTGTGGTCCAGCACGCTACCGCTAGACCACGGAGGCGCCCATTGAGCATGATGAGGTGGAAGATGTTGGCGATGTTAGAACATTTTAATATTTTGCCAGTCGTGTTTATGTTGAAACCAGCAAGTAAGTGGAAGCAACCTATTGGCTATTTTGTAACCAGCAGTACCCCAACTGCTGATTTGCTGAAAAATCTTCTTTTGAACGGCATTAAAATTGCAAGTGAACTTATTGTCAAAGCTATAATATGTTATCAAAGGTCAAATAATCAGTTAATGGTCACAAAACTAGGAGCATCTGTTAGGAAGCCATATTTTATGCACAACAGTAACCACGTCATTATCTTCTATGGTCCGCTTCATTTATTGAAGAATAAACACAACAATCTTAAAGAGTTAGGATTCAAAGCTGGAGAACAATGTTGTTACATTTTCCTGTAGCGATTCAGTGCTATCTATCAGAATGGCTCCCAATTTAATACCAAAAACATGTGGATTTGCCAGTGTTTTCAGGGGGGATGTGGAATGTGAAAGAGTGGACACGGGGACAACCCTGGTGCCACGCAATTCCATATTGCCTTCTGACAGATCGTGGTCGTAATTTGTACTCAAGTGATTTATTTAACTGTCAGCAGGATGTCGATACATTTCTATTTAATTTGAAACGTATTGCTCCAGTCCAACACAATGAACCTCTACACCCACCAGTTCCTCGTTCTTCCAGGAGATATTATGCCATCAGATGTCTCACAAACACTGATTACAATAGTGGAAGCCATTATCTTCATTTATATATGGTATGTAGTAAAATAATAATATTAATCTTTGTCTTAATAATAATAATTTCTGATCAAGCCAAAAATTAATATTATTATAACGAGATAATTTAAATTTACAACGTTTATTACCTTACCTGAGTTAGCTACCATATAGTGTACTTAAAAGTGTATATCTGGGTATAAATTATATGATTATTATGATTGTATTTCCCTTATGAAAATATGTTCAATGACCTTCACGGGACAGTGGTAAGACAGACCATGGGCTACACTGTTTCCTCATATAGGACTACAAATGTCATAACACATGCTAATGTTAATTATGTATATTTTAAAATGTAGTTCGTTGCTATTACCATTCTATTTGGTCTTCTAAATAAACTCTTCCCATGTGTTTATTGCTGCTAACCAATATCAAGATCTTCCCACCGGTGGTCTCGTTTTACCCAGTTTAGATTTAACAGAAGTGTGTACATTGAAAGCAGCAGAATTCCGTAATAGTATTGAAAAGATCCTGTACATCAGTGAAGTTAGATTTCTACTAGTAACACTTATGTTGTCAAAGATACAAGGTAAGTTAGAATGTGATTCTTGATAAACATTACAGTTTGTTTTATACTTGTATATTAATATCCATCGACACCATGTTTTACGTGTGAATAGTAGATAACTCAATAGTTGCAAGGGTTAAAAGAGCTATACACTTTTGAAATTAAGGCATTGTTGATTGATCAGTGTCATTAATTATTATTTCTTGTGTCTTTGTGTACACTTGTAAAAACTTATTACTTTTAAATTCAACATACATATTCTGGACTTGTATTATATCAATAAATAATATAAAGCAGAACATTTCATTTATTGAATATTTAAGGATTACGTTCACAGCTTTCTAGTTGTGGGTCGTTTATATGATGTGTGTTATTTTCATTTCATATTACATTCATGTCATGTGATAACATTTACACATAACATAGTTCACTGATTTAACTCACTGCCTTGTTTTATTTCCATAATATATTTTCTCATTGGCCAATAAATTTTTAGCGTGGTGATTATGTGAAAGAAACATAACAGTCATAAGTCATAATGTATTTTCGAATAGTTATTTTATTTTATCAATCACGATTATTACACAGCAAATAAGACAAGATAGAGACTAATTATCATACACAAATAATGACAATCACAATAGACTATAGTAACAATAGGTATTAAAGTGATACAATTATAAATAATAATCTTAGTTTGGAATGCACTTTGCTCAATAGCTGAGCCTAGGACTAATAATAAACCGGTCTTGTGAATTATTATTATTATTATTAACTTATTATTAACATAATGACATATTGATATAGTATGTTCGTATCACATAGTGAGTGCACTGACCTATTCACTCACGGACTCAATAGCTGAGTGACTGACTGACTGACACACTCACTCACTCACCCACTAACTCGTTCACTCACCCTATCGCTCTCTCACTCACTCATATATTGACCCACCAACGAACACTGCCCTTATTTAGTCACCTATTCAGCCATCCACTTATGTAGCTAACCACCCATCTAGCCATTCACTCATTTAGTCATCCAACCATTTCTACATCTAGTCCCCATTCACGTACTCAGTCACCCATCTGGCCGGTTACCCATCTAGGTAACCACCCATATGGCCGGCTACCCATCTGGGTAACCACCCATATGGCCGGCTACCCATCTGGGTAACCACCCATCTGGCCGGCTACCAATCTGGGTAACCACCCATATGGCCGGCTACCCATCTGGGTAACCACCCATATGGCCGGCTACCCATCTGGGTAACCACCCATCTGGCCGGCTACCCATCTGGGTAACCACCCATATGGCCGGCTACCCATCTGGGTAACCACCCATCTGGCCGGCTACCCATCTGGGTAACCATCTAGCAGGCTACCCATCTGGCCGGCAAGCTATTCACATAATTATATATATACTCATCAAAATACTCATCTAGTCATCTCTACACAGACTTAGAATGCAAACTGGAAATCGTAGAATGTAAAATTGAACATTTACACCAACTGAACAAACGTTTACACCATCTGAACAACCGGGTACATTATGTGAACAAACGTATAGATCATATGAACAACCGGGTACATCATGTGAACAAACGTGTACATCATATGAACAAACGTGTACATCATGTGAACAAACGTGTACATCATGTGAATAAAAGTTTACATAATCTAAACTAACCTTAACGTTATCTGGCTAAATGATTACATCGTCTAAACAAACCATCATATCGTCTTAATAAACGTTTACATTATCGGAACAAACGCCTACATCGTGAAAACAAACATAGCACCCTCATACACTATCTAAATAAACACCCTCAAACACCATCTAAACAAACACCCTCATACACTATCTAAACAAACACCCTCATACACTATCTAAACAAACACCCTCATACACTATCTAAACAAACATCCGTATACACTATCTAAACAAACATCCGTATACACTACCTTAAACAAACATCCTCATAACGCATCTAAACATTGTTGTCATTATTGAGAATAATTTCCTCGTCTCAACAAACGCGTCAGCCAACGAACACAGCGCCATCTACAGGAGGAGTCACCATCTGCCAAAAACCAAAACATCTAGACTGATGTCTCGTTAAATTTCTCTTCCAGTTTTCCTTCGAGTTCCTTAACGACGCCGAAGTATCTGTCTATGGTGTCAGTAGCCAGACCGAGAGACGTATATATGTCCTTCAACTTATCACAGAGTTCACTTAACTTATCCTGTACTTTAGGGGCATTGTACAGCTCGGCTCCGTGTACGTATATCCCAGAAGCTGTGGGTACTTCGCGGGCTATGGACGAGCTGAGAGCCTTGATGCGGCCCCAAGCGTCGTCCCATCTGACGGTGAAATCGCCCAAATAATTGGTGCAGTTCTCCAGATTGACCAGGATCGGCTCGAGCTCATTGTTGAGTAGCAGGTGGGACTCTTCGGAGGCCACCTGGGCGTCGACCAGCTCCAGATAGCTCCGGATCTCGTTGACGCCGTCCTGGAGGAGGTTCTTGGCCGTCGTCCGGTCGAGCTTCTTCATCGCGAGCGCCGCATCATTGAGCATCCTCTGCGCGGACATCCGGGAGTTCTGGACGGCGTTCACGGCCAAATCCGGATCCTTGTTGTTGACGTCCTTCCGCGGCAACTCCTCGTAGGTGACCGTCTTCTCGATGACGCACGCCTGCATCGTTGCGTTTCGGTACTCGACGACGAGCCGTAGAACGTCCTTGCCCTTCAGTAGCTTCTTGTGCTTCTTGGGTAGCAGCAGTGAGCAAACGATATGCCGGTACATGTTGACGCAGATGTCGTGGATGAAGTACGTGGCGCCGTCTGGCGTATTACCCGACGACTCCAGTTCCGGATTCAGGTAGTCGTCGGTCATCTCCTGGACGTTCAACGTGACGCCATTGAGCGGCGTCACCACGACGCTGATACTCGACACGAGCCCGTTCTGTCGGAAGAGGACTGGCTTCATCATGTTTAGCTCCAGATTGCTGTCCTCCTCCAGGAAGTAGAACGCGTCACTGCTGAAGGCGCTACCTATCGAGTAGACGGCCTCGGGAAGGAAACCTCCTGTACCCATCGTACAGATCTTGATCGTGTAGTCGCGCTCGAAGTGACACTCTTCCTTCAGATCCTTCATCCTCTTCCGGACCTCGGCCACCATCTCATCCGTCTCGACAATCCCCTCGTTCGCCATCCCGTCCGTAAACAAGATGATGTTGTCGTCGAAGTAGCGGCTGAAACGGGAACGTTATAACGACTGAGTAAAATCGCCAAACAAATATGACGCCGTCTTGCCATCTACAAGGTGATGTTATGGTATTTTAATCTAAATAGAGCGTGAGTTTTCCGGTAACCATATCGAACCCTTTATCCGGGGACTTACGTGGTAACTTGAAAACAACCATTTTTATGTAATTACTTAGATTTGAATCTGAAAACTCGTTTTAAGAGGTCACGAATTGTAAATATGTACTAAAGCATCTATGACTTTGTTGTTGGACTATGAATGATAATACCGATTACATCCCGGGTTCGATCATAACGTCGTGGGTAAACTAAAAAATATAATTTTCTCACTGATCATACAGTACTACAAACTTTTTAATCTAGACACGGTTACGTTATGATTTTACCTTTTCGCGAATGGACTGTTGAATTGATCGATGCCAGTAAAGATACCAGCACTTAGATTGGTTACACCGCCAAGTCTGATGTCATCAAGTGCTCTTTCTGCCCGCACCTATAACAGCAATATCAACAATAACAATAAATAGATTATTAGCAAAAGAATAAATGTAATTGATTACCTGTTTGGTAAACAATTGAGTGAGTGATTGGGGGAGTGAGTGATTGAGTGAGTGAGTGAGTGAGTGAGTGAGTAACCAGCCGAGCAAGCGAAGGAGAGAAATAGCGAGCGAGTGAGGGAGCGAGCGAACGGATGGATGAGTCATTCAATTAGTAAATAAATTAGTCAGTCAGTCAGTGAATCCGTCATGCTGTTTTACGGCCACTTTTGTGTACAAGGTAGGCTAAATGGGCCGAGCGACCTCCAAAGTTAGTGAGGATAAGTGAAAGATGAAACGCCCTTCTGATATAGCCCGGTTGGGTTTGAACCCAGGTGTTATAGATCTGTGGCCAACCACGCTACCAGTTAGGCCATAGAGGCGCCTCAGTCAATCTGTCAAGCAGTAGATGATTGGATCAGGGAAGAATAATTTAATTACCATTTGTTGCTAATTTAATATTCCAATTAATCGATCAACTAATCGAACCATAACTTGTGACACTACCTACTAACCTTGCCATCACGTGACATCCGGGTTAAAGGGAAGATGACATTGGATACCGTACCGAAGGTGACAATACTAAGATAATCATCATTGTTTAGACTGTGTATCAACAATTGAATGAACATCTTCACCTGGGAGTAGATATATTTCACATTTATTAATGTATGACTTAAAAAATTTTATTAAAAATTTTATATTTGTCAAATTGAAAATATCCATGAGTTACATCAGAATAATCTACGTCTTCGTCATTGTTTCTTCTTGCTGTTGTTGTATACGTTTTTTGTTGTTGTGGTGGTGGTCGGTCGTCGTTGTCGTTGTCGTTGTTGTTGTTATTAAAGTCACTGTAGTTTGTTTATGTTGATTTTGTTATCATTCTTTACATATTTGTATTCTGTTTTTAATATTGTTGTTATATTTGTTGTATATTTAGCTGGTATTTTTTTGTTGTTGTTGTTGTTGTTGTTGTTATTGTTCTTGATAGTACTGTTGAACGTCACGTTGTCATTGTTTTCGTTGTAGTAGAACTGATTGTTGTTGTTGTTGTTGTTGTTATTCTTAATGTATATGCAGTTATTAGTGTTTGTTTGTTAATGTAATAGTCATCTAAGTATTGTTAATTTCGTTGTTGTTATTATTATAGTTGTTGTTCTTATTGTTTGTTTTTTTTTGTTTGTTCTTTTTTTTTTTTTTTTGTTTGTTTGTTTGTTTAGTCATATAGCTTTAGTCTTTTAGTCATCATCACTGTGTTGTTCTTATCGATGTTGTAGTGTGGATTGTTGTCGTTGTTGTCGTTACTGTTCTCGTTGTCATTGTTGTTGTTGTTGTTGTTGTTGTTTTATTACTTGCCCTACCTTATCCAATTTGCTGACGTCATCATCTGGACCATAAGGTTCAGCCATACTATGACTGACATCAATAACACAGACAAGTCTCATCGGTACTACCTTAGGGGGCTCAGTAGTACCATAACGTCTGACAGGTGGCTCCACCGGCTTTAGGGCTAATACTACATTGATCTGTAACACACACACACACACACATATATATATATATATATATATATATATATATATATATATATCTTTTCATTAACAGCTTTATGACGGCTATAGCTACACATTCTCATAGCTACATTTAGTCTTAAATGGAGGCATTATAACCAATATTTAGATTTGAATATAATATCTCCGCGTCATTTTCGTTTCTGACTCGTTGTGTAAATTAATAAAATAATACTTTAAATGTAATTTATTACAATAATATATATATATATATATATATATATATATATATATATATATATATATATATATAGAGAGAGAGAGAGAGAGAGAGAGAGAGAGAGAGAGAGAGAGAGAGATCACACACACATACAGAGAGAGACAGACAGACAGACAGACAGACAGACCCAAACAAATACCTTGTCTTTTATATTCGAGCAGAAGTATGTCAGGTCAAGAGACCTCTCCTCGTTATGACAGTTCTGAAGACGTTCGCCTAGAAATGGAACATTAACAAAAATAACACCTGGACGAACGACTGAATAAACAGCTGGATAAACAGCTGAAACAATGCAGAACAACACGCGCCACAAGAATATCATTATTTGGAAATATTTTATGCTAAACAGCTTTAACCAAAAAAAATTAAATTATTAAAATGTACCTTTTGAAATTTTTATTCCTACCACTTTAATAAAATAATTATGCTTTCTTTAGTTATTTTTGTTAAAGGTTAATTGCTGAATAACAATTAAAGTAATTAACTAATTGGTGACCACATGCAGAATTGTGCTATATGAATAGAAAGAGAGAAATGCTAAAGTTAATTAAAGTGTGTAGATGCCGTTAAAGTTACAGATGTGTGTATGTGTGTATGATCGTGTGTGTGTGTTATAAAGAAAAATAGATAGATAGTTAGCCACACACATACCCCCCTCACACACATACATACAGACACACACATGTGTATATATATATATATATATATATATATAGAGAGAGAGAGAGAGAGAGAGAGAGAGAGAGAGAGAGAGAGAGAGAACGATTTTATTCAAGTAGGAGTTGAGTGTGAAATAAATAAGTATGATGTGGAAAATAGATATGAGAAGAATAAGTATATTTGTTATAATAAAACAGTGATGGGGGGGGGACTGTGAGTGTATAACTATAACAACAAACACGTGACTGGGGGTATTTATAGAAGATGGAGAGAGTGATATATTTTCTGTCCGTCCGTCTGTCCGTCTGTCCGTCTGTCTGTCTGTCTGTCTGTCTGTCTGTCTGTCTGTCTGTCTGTCTGTCTGTCTGTCTGTCTGTCTGTCTGTCATAAAGCGAAACAAGAGTTCTGCCAAATTGTGTTACCATGTTGTTAATTTAAGTTTTAAAAGAAATATATTTACATATTTCTTCATTGATTACAGCTTCTTCTGAGTCAGTAACATTAAGTCATGACCGTATCCAATATTACTGTACTGGTTCAGCTCCCATAGGAGTATCCACAGAATATTTTATCCGTGTTTGATGGGCGTTGATTAGCATATTGTCCACGAATGGGATGTGAACTGATCTCTTTACATTATCGAACGCTCTACTAGCTCAACTATATCGCCACATGGCATCATCTTGGTCGTGATTATCATCATGATCATCATCATTATTATCATCATCATTATCATCATCTAATACCATCATCATACCAGTATCATCCCAATTAGTACTATATTATTATTATATCATCAGTCTATCCTAAATATCACCGTAACAATCATCATCACAATAAAGCTACTAGTTTCACGATATACACAGACATTGATATATCATAAGAGTTACCAAAACCAAAACATGTTTCCGTCTCGTCAACAAACGTTTTATATGTTTCTTACAATAGCCGGCTGTTTTTGACGTTGTTTCTAATTAGCTAAGCTTCGCCTGTTCTCTATGTATAGCGGTCAGATCCCCCTATACATAGCCATGTTATATCTGCACACTGCTCGAGCTTATACTTTCAGTGGCACGTCCGTTAATTTGTTTTTGGTGCCTACAGTAAAACTTGCTAATTGATGTGTTTTTTATATCCAATCGCTAAAATTGTCCTGCTTTGACATGCCTTCATTCTTGTGCTACTATTAGGGACTGTGCCTCTATTGTAAACTTTACGACAACCGCTTATATGATTTGACGAAATAAATTCCGGGAGTTGAGTGTAATTCACGAAGTTCTGTGGCATCGTTTAATCCGTAACAGCAGCTACGGTTTGAATACCAATCTTGAACATTGTTTCGAGGTCCAGTCTTTTCCTATATTTAGTCTAGAGCTAGTAAACAACAAAATAACCAAACTGTTTTGCGTTGTTTCGGTGATTGGGGAGCTGACGAACCAAAATAACAATAACTAACCTGTTAATATTTATGTTATATATTCGATGTTTCTCATTCGATTGTAGCACAAATAGTAAACAGTCTAGGGTTCGGTGTACTGAATGGGAGGCTAATTGTGTGACAATCATTTGTATCAAATGTGCAAATTTAACAAAACAACCATCGGTGTAAACACAAATATATCGCTTTGATTAAACAGGACAATCATCGGTGTAAACGCAATTATATCACTTCCAATAAAAGGGACAATCATCGGTTTAAACACAATTATATCGGTTTGATTAAAGGAACAATCATCGGTGTAAACACAATTATATCACTTTGATTAAACGGGACAATCATCGGTGTAAACACAATTATATCACTTTGAGAAAGGGACAATCATTGGTGTAAACACAATTATATCACTTTGATAAATGGAACAATCGTCGGTATACAATCATCGGTGTAAACACAATTATATTACTTTGAATAAACGGGACAATCATTGGTGAATAAATGAGACGATAATTTAGTCGCTTACAATATTTCACTTGATAAAACTTACGAAAGTCGCAAGATGGATACTTTTTAGTTGGTTCACATAATATATTGATTCAAATCAGCATTTGTTTAGTTAAGGTATATAACATAGTTGTTATTGTGATAAGATGTTCGGTTCGTGTAAACAATTGTAAAGTTAAAACAAACTATTTTCTTACGGTATATAAAATCATTGCCCAACTCATATACAAATATCAACATCATGGTTCTAACAAAATCCTGCTGCGCTGAAGTGCGTGCTACCATAGATCTATCAACAGCATATTGGTTTGAAGTCCGTTACATCATGGTTCTAACAGTAACATCTTTAGATGTGACATTACGTGTACTGGTATCGTGTTTGATTGAACCAAACAAATCTGACATGTTTTATTAACATGCATAACATTCGGCGCACATAGTACATAAGGATTATATGAAGTGCATGCTTGATTGAGGTACACAAAATCGTTGCTCTACTAACAATAACATGCCATTATGTTATTTCTAGCAAAACATATAAGGATGAGGTGTATAGGATCTTGGTTCTACTAATAACATTGGTGTTTTGCTCCCTGGTTTTTCCAATAACATGGTTTCGGTTTATAACATACTAGTTCAACCAATGCATTACATGCATCCGATACCGAGCATCCTGGATCAGATATATAGCAACTTGGTTTTAACAATGATATATTTAGTTAAAGCATATTAAATCACTATTATACAAAATAACATGCTTTGTTTAAGTATATAACAAACTGGTTCTAGCATTGACATTCTTGCTTCAGGTATAGAACAATCTGGCGTTACTAATAATATGCATGCTTAAGCCATATAACATAATAATGTTACCAACAATATACATAATGTGTTTACTAATAATATGTTTACTTCAGGTGTACAACATCCTCGTTCTACTAATAACATGTTTGGTTCAGGAATATAACATCCTGGTTTTATTAATAACATGTTTGGTTCAGGAATATAACATCCTGGTTTTATTAATAACATGCTTGGTTCAGGTATACAAATCCTCGTTCTACTAATAACATGTTTGTTTCGGGTAGATAGCATCCTGGTTCTACTAATAACATGTTTAGATCAGGCATAAAACGTCCTAGCTCTACTAATAACACAAACATATTAAAACCTATCTTCTCATTAAATTGCCCAGACGATGAGCTAAGCTCTTTCATCTGGAGACGGGGAATGTTTTGCACCCTTCATCACACACACAAAGAAAAACACCGGAAGTTTGTGTCAATATAACAGGAAGTGGAGCTAATTTGGCGGCATTTTTCATCGTCGGAGTGAGAGAGGAATGTTTGCCGGTTTGTGTTTTTTCTATAACAAACATTCTTGTCGAGGATTTCCAAATATTTACCTGGCTAAGAGATAAAAACAGACTTCTTCTGGTTTATAGATGTATCCTGTTAGATGGGGATCAGTCAGAAATATTGTATCGGTTATAGCTGTTGTTGTTGTTTAACTGTTATATTTTGTTGTTGCTGCTGCTGCTACAGCTGGTTTTGTTTGGCTTTCACTGTTGTTGTTGTGGTCGTCGTTTTGACTGGAATGGTCATTGTAGCTTTACCTATGGTTGTTCCGTTGCTGTTTTGACTGCTGTTGTTGTTGTTGTTACTGCTGCTGCTTCTGCTGTTTCTAATGCTGCTGATGATAAATTTCTATTCTTCATTCTATTTGGCTGTCATCATCCTCATAATTATTGCTGTTCTGATTGTTGTTGTCTGAGGAAGGCTTGTTATTGTATTGTAATGTTGTTGTATTAACTGTTGTTGTTTTGGGCATTTACGTTGTTTATCTAGATAAGGTTGTTGTTGTTGTCGTATTGTTTCTGATATAAGTGTCACTGTTGTTCAGGTTGTCACACGATCTTCTCGGTTTTCCCATTCCGTCCAACTCCTGAAATCACTTCATTAGCTCCCTGTTCAGTCTCGCACCATTGCCTATCAAACCCTTTCTTCTTGAGAACCTTTGTATCTATTGTCCACGCTTTATCTAACACCCAAGTCCAGAGAACTCCGTTCATCTGGTTTTCACCTGTCTGCTCCCAGTGTTAAAACTCATACTGGGACTCGTTTTTCCCAATTGTTGTCCCTAATCTTTGGAATTCACTCCCTGAATATGGAAAGTCATCAAATAGTCACCATTTGAAAACTCACCTTTTTAGATTTGCTTATCCTTCCTAAGTTTCCACTCCATCTGATCATTTGTTGATAAACTTTGCTTGTACATTGACTACGAGTTTGCTCAACTACCGTACTAGGTACACCACCGAGCTCGATTCTTTTTGAGGATATTGGCGCTATCTAAGTTTATTACTATTATTATTATTATTATTATTATTATTATTATTATTATTATTATTATTATTATTATTATTATTATTATGAATACACACATAATGGATACTGGCTGATATATACTTTGTAGGTAACATGTGAGAGTTAGATGATAGGAAGTTATGATGATGTTGTTATGATTTTGTTGCTGTTGTTGTTCTGATGTTGTTGTTATGGTGATTATTAAAACAACAACACGATAGGTTGATGGGAAATGGTCATAAAACATGGACAGTCTCTGGATCATTTTCATTCACTTATAACGGTATTTAGTATAAGCGACATATGTCAGATTTAGATAAAGGGGATCTTCGTGGCCGAAATGGTAATCAATATGGTCATAATCTCGCCGAACCGCAGTTCAAATCACAGCCCCGCTATATATGAAGGAAGTTTCATCTTTCGCTTCGTCTTAACACCGTCGATTATTGATCGTCACATTTAGTTTAACACATACAGGAAAGTGAAAGTAAAAAAGGAAGATTCCACATCTCGCTAGTTGATAAGACAGATAGAATGATGAGGGGCTATAGTCATTGAGAGATATCTGTTAGATAACACGAGAATAGGAATGATAAATGTTCCTTAAGTTTGTCTGAATCAGGTACTGTGACGATTCATCAGGGTACTGAGATTTAGAGGACAATTAATGTCTTATCAGTGTCCTAAATGACTGCATAACAAAACTCACAAACAACGAATCATCTACAGTCGTGTATAATCTAAGTGTAACACGACTCTATCTAATCTATATAATGCCGTAGTGTTTTGTGTCAATCTCTCTCTTCAAATAATTAATTTCGACATTAGAAGTATCCGTTGTCATTGTCTCAGGAGATTACTTTCTGTTACAGAGAACGAATACTTCTCAAATTAAAATGAATTCCTTAATCGTAAATTTAAAAAAAAACAGATGAGTTGAGTTATGTTATTTATTCTCAATGCTGATCACATGTGGTATACGTATATCTGAGTGGCGAGATTCTAAAGAAACAAATCCCACAAACTCAGGTAGGACCCGGGTTAGAACCTACAACCGGGAGGTTTGCAGCGCAGTACTTTAATCACTGCACCAGCATGACCACACTTCTCTGTGTGTGTGTGTCATTAAAATACACATTTCCTCAATTGTATACCTAAACATTATACACATAACATTCCTCATAGAGTTCATAACGCGACACATTCAATTAATCAATATTACAAGATCAGATCCTACTTTGGGGAAATTACTAATTGCCAACCAATCGAGCGACAGATGTTATCAAAACACCATCATAATGTGAACCCAAATCATTGGTGCGGATCTATGGAGAGTTGAGCAACAACACTACCGGTCTTCCCCCTCTATATATCACATTTACACTAACACAATCAATATTACATCTCTCCGGGTGTTTATAATATTGAAGCTAGTTTCACATCAGACCGGAAAGGGACACCCGATTCCGTGTAAATATTCCATTTCCGTTTTGGTGAGGGCGGTTTGACTTTACTATTTGCCGAAATCATCATCGAAACGGCTCCCGCGGGAATCGAGTGGAGACCATGCGCTGTGGGCGGCCTCCGGCTGGTAAATAGTACTTCCCGGAGTCTGCTTTTTAAATCAAGCAGCAATAAAAATCTAGGACATGAATGATCGGTGTTCTGGCACAGTATGGGAATGTTATTGCTTCTGCTGCTGGCAGACAGATGGTGCGGAACATGGATGAATTAATGAAAGACAAGAAAAATTTATGTTTCTGTTATCATCATCATCATCATCATCAAAATAATTGTGAATCAATTCGAATCTGGTAAATAGTTCATCGTTTACTAATTGAACAAGGTTCACCAAGATTAAGTGGAGAATAAACTGAAATCACCGTCGTCTCGTCGGACAACATACGATATCCAGAAATGGCACAATCTAAATTAATCACGCCTCCGTGATGCTGTTTTAGATCCGGATCGTCAGCCAGATGATTGACTAATACATTAACTGATGTTAATTCGGGATGTATCAGTTACGTTGTTAATAATCTGGCGGATCAGAGGATCCCGAACAGAAATGTGGAGAATAGAAGGCTTTTTATGAGTAATAATCAACGGGAAACAAAGGGTTAATACAAACGTGGTGTATTACGATAAATGGATAATTAAGACTTTTGTTATTATAGAAAGATAAAAAGGTATTTCCCGAGTTTGAATAATTTATAGAATCGTCGCTGTGTTCTTCATTACAATGATTTTCTCTAACATCTAAAACAGTGAAGACACGACATATTAAAATACACTGCTGCACGTTGGTCCGGAACAGTCCGTACTAAAATGTGACAACGGTCATAACTTGTGATCCAGACACGAGGTGAGTGGACGCAGTAGCACCGTCAGATCCCGAACTTGACATAGAAACAACTCTAGCAAACCGTCAGTTAGTAATTGGAACGGATTAAGGGTTAATAAGTGCACATCCATCAACCAAAAACACAGAACTGGTTAACCGAGTACAACTAACACGGCTCGGTAATCTTAAAGAGACAGTGTCATGCAAGCATTCCAAGCACGATGAAAGCACGATAGACTTGTCAATCACAAACCAGAGACAGGAAACGACCAACAACGACCGTCAGTTATCTAAAACAAACACAGACTACACACAAACAATTAGTGGTGGTGTTTTATAAACAAGCAAACAGACAGAAATGTGAAGCCCACGTCACCATTAATATTTTTATAACGACAACAAACTATGTTATATCATTCTTTATCATGGTCATAAAAGTCGACCCGAAATCGAAGAAGGAATCAATAATACGCCACTTTATCGATGAAAAATTCCAATTGTCAAAAATACGTTAATGTTCTAAGTTTCGTTGTCAAAATTAAGTTAGAAATGTTTGGCAAGTTTGTCAATAATCACAATTCGTACGTTATTATTATTAATATTATTAATTTTATTATTAGTATTATTAGTAGTATTTTTAAATAGCGAGAGTTTGTTCCCTATTTGTCAACATGACCCAGATTATAATTTATTCAAATTGTACTATTTAGTGTTATAATTAGTTAATGGGATGTGATATTATTATCATAAGAAGTCTGTTGACGTGGTTAAGTTGACATGCTTGTGAAAAAAAAAATAGTTTTGTATATTTCGTCATAACATTGTCTGATATCGAATTATTGATTTATTAAAATTACGAGAAGAGAAATATGTCAATAGGAATAGGAAAGTGTGTCTGTGTGTGTGTGTGTGTCTGTGTGTGTGTGTTAGCCGAGCTAGTAGTGTGATCTTATACGTGTCAATATACCCGTGTATGTCTATGTTTATATTTATCTGTATGTATACCTGTTTATGTTATAGAGGTGTGTGAGGTGGGAGGAGTGGGGTGGTGGTGATCGTGGTATCTCAGACAATGTTATAACTTACTGTTTACTAACCTTCCTCGTCACTAATCATGTCAGTATAATACGCCCCCTGGTGATCGGTTGACCAAAGCTGTTTATTTCCTGCATCATTTAGGGAGAAACACGACAATTTATTTCATTTCTATTTACTTCGACTTTATATCCAAATAAACCCCCCCCCTCTCTCTTTCTCTCCCTCTCTGCATCTCATCCTGCCCCCCCCCCTCTTTCCTTCTCTCCATCTCATCCTGTCCCCCCCCGACTTTATATACCTATCGGATATTTCTGGAAGATTGCTGACTCAGCGTGTAACGTTACGTTTGTTTCGCTTTAGAATAAACATCGCCATGTTTGCTGATATCTGGTTATATTTAAGGATATGTCTAGATGTCTGCCTGTCTGCTTATATATATATATATATATATATATTAATATATATTCTATTTATTATGTCTCTTTAACAATCCACTCATTTGTTTATCTATCTATCTATCTATCTATCTATATATATATATATATATATATATATATATATATATAATTGTCTATCTATCTATCTATCTATCTATCATCTATCTGGCTATTAATTTATCTAAAAGATACTTTTATTATCCCCAAAATCATATTTTTGTTTTGTCAAAGAAACTATTTTTATATTTACAGAGAAAAATAATCATTTGGTGACATCATTGCAATCAGATGTGTGCGTGTGCGCGCTCGCGCGTACATGCTAATACGTGTATATATGTCCTATTACATGCTATAAGTAATGTTATAACATACTACGACATCGAGAATATAATATATATATATATATATATATATATATATATATATATATTACATAATTCCATTATTTAACAACACAACAACATGCACACACGCACGCACGTAGTTATAGGCACACACATACGCATACATACATACACACACACACCAGTTTATGCTAACTACTAACTCATACACACACACGCACGCACGCACACGCACACACACACACACGCACACACACACATATATATATATATATATATATATATATATATATATATATTCACACACACATACAATCCAATATTCAATCTTGGCCACTGAACAGCCATTAATGAAATTTTCACCACCATCTCACCCCCATTTTGCCAACTGCTAGGGCCTATGTTTTCTCTCTTTAACAGCTGACTAGCCTCCAGCTGTTAGAATTCTGTTTTATCAGCATGAATGCCAAACAAAAACAACATCACTAACAGCTGTTAGCTTTATTTGGCAAACAAAACGATCTTTAATTAAGGGAGTAGACGAGGGAGGCGTTATAAGGCCACCAGTATGCTGATAGCTTAGGAGTAGAGCGCCAGATTAGAAAGTATGTAGGTCCCGGTTCGGATCCACCAAGAGCCTGTCGGTCATAAACGAATCTCTCCTGGGCAGATGCTGATGGATTATTAGGTAGTTTATCCGCCTATAACTGGCCGCTTCAAGAAATAGACTCCATGGGTGTTGGGTTGTTACTGGACTGTAGAGGAGGGGAAATTGTCGATCTTGGTTTTAAGCCAGTATTCATTGTGGGAGGGTGAAATAACCCCCTGGTGGTTAGGTATCTAATGGGACGCCGTTGATTTGACGTTATCTTAAATAATTTGTATGTCATTAAAACGTACCGCCGTTTTATATCATGATAATTGTCTTGGTAAGTGAGTGAGTAAGTGAGTGAATAAGTGAGTTGGTGAGTGGGTAAGTCAGTCAGTTAGTGGTTTGTTTAGGCTGGGCGTTGATTAGAGCAGAGGAAATGATTTTATCAGATGAAGCTTCGTGTAGATAGCGATATAACTAGGATTCGAACCCGAACCTGGAATTTTCCAGCCCAACACTCTACCATATATCCACCACATGGAGCACCGGATAACTGTCTAAAACAATACAGAGTGGCGCTGGTGGGGAGGGGGGGGGGATCCAGGGGTAAACTTCAAAATAATGTCCTTAGATGGCTGTTATTAGGATTATAAGTCAAGCAAATATTGCCTTTTAATGCCCGCAATTAATTAATATACTTCCATATTATACCATTGTGGACATGACTGGCTGGCTAGATGACTGGATTGGCTGGTGGATTGGTTGCCGGGTAGGTTGGCGGCTTGGCTGGTGGATCCATCGGTTGATTGACCGGAGGATTGCCTGGTGGATCGATCGGTTGATTGGCTGGTGAATTGGCTGGTCGATTGGCTGGTGGAAATTCGTCGCTAGAATATTAACCAACACTGAGCCTCTAGCAGTAGGCGGCATACCCGCACACAAACGAGCTACTGACATGACATATGTTGGCCGTAATAGACAACATATTAATTGAGGAACAATAAAGCTCTGCCTATAATACAGACCGACCGACATATACACACACACACACACACACACAGCTACGACAATGCGGCTGGGTTATGGGTTAATGACGGCGATATATACAGACTATGACCTGGCATATTTTATCATCTACTGCAGCACCTATGGCCTAACACACACACACACACACACATAATAACAATAATAATGGCGATTTAATCAAGCGCCTTACTAGCGGGAGCCATTCAATGCTATTGTACAGCGAAAGCCCCATAATGAGAACACTGTAATTTGACTAGAAATATTGAAGGATGTATGTTATTAAGGCTAACACAAAACTACAACATTAAACAGGTTCAGAACAACCTTATAATGTTGTCCAACAAACAATGAGTTTTAAACGACCGCCGTTAACCTGTTACCGTAAATCGGTACCGATGTAGTAAATGTGCAATCGTCAAATTTTTATCAATGGTTTATGATGGATTTTGCATCTATGAAAATGGATTTCACCCATTGGCCCATTTTACCCTCAACTTAGCGGGCTAAAATCTCAAGACAAAACTTCTTTCTCCAAATAAATAAGATTACTTTATTTTATAAATTATGTTATAATATTCCTGTTTAGCAATTTAGTTTAATGTTTTACACATACATCTATATCTAATTAATGTAAATAATAATTACGTGCTGTCTGTAAAACATAAATCCCATTTGGGTTTATAAATTATGTTGTACACAATATTTGACCCCCCAAATTGGGTGCCGCAGGTGGCTTATGGAATTATAAAATAAAAGTTGGACGTTAAAGACCCCGTGGGGACATAATATACTCTAGTTGTGAGGACCCTGGGGGATATTTCGGCCCATAAACCACTGGCTCCATACACACACCCTTACCACCCCGTATTACAACCAAAACATTGAGTGAGAGCCGCTGTCGTGCGTCCGCATTTATCGATTGAAACTACTTCCGTGTTAACAATGCTGAATTCCGTTAACGAACCCGGTCACAGAGTACAGGAACAACTGTACCTCTAGTCACGTGTACGTTATGGACAGAGGCCGCTGTATTAGGTGACAGTGAGCCCAGCATAGTCACAATCGAAAAGTTGTCATTTTAGCTCGAAAAAATTGTGAAGGTCTCCATTGAGACGAGAGAAAAATACAACTCTGTGACTACCTACTTTAAGAAGGTAATCTCTCCCTGAAGACCACGCTCGGATAACGAAACTAATCCCTCCGGTCAAGTGCGTTGAAAATAATCCGCTCGGTGTCGCTGCGACGCAACTAGCCTATAAGTAGCCAACTGAGTATTTGTTTACAGCGGTCTCCTGGCAACAATTTTATGACATTCCCGAGATCACTTGGTTTGTAGACGGAGAAAGACAACGATCTTCCCCCAAAACAATAAACTGACAGATCAAAAATCTAAGCCAGTGATGTCCCGCATCCTGTGCATCTCGAATGAATTAACCTTGTTAGTACCGTATCGTGTTATCATAGAGGCATATAGAATGTATACACAATATATCGACCCTATATAGGGCCGAAATTAGGAGGAAATCCTATTTAAAAACAGCACTTCCTGCTTAACAAAGCTCAGAAACGCAATCCTTGTTATGTTGTTGCATAGCGACGCCATCTAGCGAGTCATTTTGGTCGAGGTGCCCCATTAACAAACGGTCTCTCTCTCTCTCTCCGGTTGCCAAAACTGAATCTGCATGATAAGACCACCTGTGTATAACAAACACTATAGAAGATCGCAAATATAGCTTGACCGGACAGTTTTTAATGTACCGCCCGGAGTATAGATGTTTTACTGTACATCTAAGTCGGTGTACCTTTATTGTTAGATATCGCTGTTTTTGTGACGTCATTCCCCCTGAATTGCGGTCATAATTCTGATCTAATAGTCTACATCATACAATGTGAGTGTGTAGGTCATAAAACCGCAGAACCTAACCTTACCCCCCCCCCTCCCTTCCCTTTATGGTCAGAACTGAAAAGTGGCATTTTTGTATCAAAAAGAGAACCCATTTATCTAATAATAGTACATCACTTCTCGGTAATGGTGGAGGGGGGGTGACACGTATAACTAGGCGTGCCTTATAGATATAGCTCGGATACTTTTAATAGTATATATTATATTATAACACACGAACAGACAGACAGACAGACAGACGAGCAGACAAACAGACCGACGAACAGACATACAGACAGTCGAATATACATAGAGACAGACAGACGGACGAACAGACAAATAGACAGACAGCCGAACAGACAAATAGACAGACAAACAGACAGACTCACCTTCACCGTCATTGGCACTCTCCTGAATGTAGAATGAGTTTAGTGCTCTACTCAGTAGAGTCTCCTCAGTCCAGTTTGTCCACGCCATAACCCCTCAGTCTATATATAGGCTATCCCGATGAGAGGACCGACACACAAACACACACACGAATGGGGAGACCCCCGGGACAACACACACACACACACACACATACACCCACACACCCTCGGTCGACCAATTCACGATAATTAAAACACTTTAGTCGACCTCGTGTAATCTTGTATTCTTGTCACCAACCACTGCGAGAATATCCAACTATCGGTGAGTACAGTTGTCGTACTCACGGTAATGCTCAGACTCGATGAAGGGTGTTCACAGAGTACAGCCACGATAAATGGCTTATCAGGTAGTCCATTATGGTTATAGCTAGGTGTTGTTAATGGGTTGAGATGTGTGTGTGTGCGTGTGTGTGTGTGTGTGTGTGCGTGTGTGCTAGCTGACTGTAATCACTAAAATGTCACTATAACACCGACTGTACATCCTGAAGTGGTTGTACCTTTAATACCAAAGTAATAGTGACTGTATTCGGTGAGACTGTAGTCATAGCGTCACAGTAGTGATGACTCTACCTGATGTCACTGTCATAAAGATCGTACCAAATCTACATGATAGATTCAGTGTACTTATACCATTAAAATAACTGTGACTGTTCCTATAATGTCACAGTAATTTAGAATGTAGTTGTGACTATATCTATGACATCCGAGTATTCCTTACTGTATATGTTGTGACTGGAGCTATAACAGTAATTCTGACTATACCTGGCGTTATGTTAAGCATGACATCCTAGTAATCTTTACAGACACCTGGTGTGACTGTACCGATAGCATGTCAGTAATCCTAATTGTACCAGGTGTGATAGTTCACACAATATCCCATACTCCTGACTGCATCTGTTGTGACTGTACCTATAACATCACATCATTCCTAACAATACCTGTTGTGACTGTACTTATAACATGCCAACATTATTAACAACACCTGGTGTGGCTGTACTTATAACATGCCAACATTCCTAACAACACTTGATGTGACTGTACTTATGACAGTCCAACATTCCAAACAAAGCCTTGTGTGACTGTATCTATAACATCCCATCATTCATAACAACACTTGGTGTGACTTTGCCTACGATATATCAAAATTCCTAACAACACCTGGTGTGACTGTATCTATAACATGCTAACATTCCTAACAAAATCTGGTATTACTGTACCTATAACATGCCAACATTCCTGACAACACAACACCTGCGGTGACTGTACCTATGACACCACAAGGTCCCTAATAACACCTGATGTGACTGTACCTATAACATGCCAATATTCCTAACAACACCTGGTGTGACTGTACCTATAACAGCGCCATAATGTAGACATACACTAAGCTCAAGGCTCCAGCCTTTGACATCACAATAAGCCAGACTCCGCCAGTGACTAGTATTTATATCCTAACTATTATAACATGGCTCGGGCTGGCCTCGCACTAAATAATACCATTCCTTAAAGAGAGGCATCATCATCACAACAACAACAACAACAAAACAACAACATCGCCACCGGGACCAGCAGCAACAGCAGCAGCAATCAGCAGCAACAGAAGCAGAAGTTAAGCTATTAACTAGCCAAACTACAATCCACTCTTAAAGCAGGTCTCAGACTGCTCACAATAGAGCGATTTATATTTAAATCTTAGGCTGTAAGAGGCTGAGCCTTGGGACTATGATAGAGAGCTGTGATATAGAGCTGAGATGTGGAGGATGTGATGTGGATCTATGATGTAGAGTTATAGGCCTTATATATACGGTGGTATAATGTTTGACAAACACTATACATATACAGTAGAACAATATGTGCTCATTTCTGAAATGAGGGCTCACTCTCTCATCATAACATCTAATAATTATTACTAAACAAAATAAACAGGAGACGCTTGATATATATATATATATATATATATATATATATATATACAGAGAGAGAGAGAGAGTGTGTGTGTATATATATATATATATATATATATGTGTGTGTGTGTGTGTGTGTGTGTGTGTGTGTGTGTGTGTGTGTGTGTGTGTGTGTGTGTGTGCCCCACAGCTATGATAGCCACTATACAGCGACATATTTTGGCCAAAATACGTTTACGGCCTCCGTTCATATCGTACCCAGCATCTGACCATTATTTACACAAATCTTTATACCACTCTATCCCATCCTATCTAAACCTATCGGCTCCACAACATAAACTCGTCATGGCTGGCTTCTACTCTATTCATTATTTTCATTCACTGATCGATAAAATGTTAACCCTTAGGGCGACTTGTTCTGCTCGAAATCCGCCATCTTGTTCGTGTTCCTCGTTCTGTGTTCCCACGGGGAACAAACAATATTGGTGTCTATCTGGCAGGGACAAACCCATCCTTCTCTATATCAATCAATATATATCTATCTATCTGTGCACGACTCTATCTTTTTATTTATTTATCTAACCATTTATCTATCTATCTGGCTCTGTAAATGTAAAATTTTCTAATTAAATATCTCACTCATTCATTCCCTAACTCACTCATTTACCCACTGATTCACTGACTGACTAAATTACTAATTCACTCATCACTCATCTTCTTCCGTTCCTCTCTGTCCTAGTGCAGCTCGTTATGATACTGACCCGATCTCATTCTATACACAATCGTAATAACTCAGTTCCCTAGATGGTGTGTGTGTGGGGGGGGGGGCACTAGAGGATAAGCCACTGGCCTAGAGATTCTCGAATCATAAAGACAATATCTGAAAGATTCGTCAAGTACTATAATATATATATATATATATATATATATATATATATATATATATATATATATATATATAGATAATAGATAGATAGATAGATAGATAGATAGATAGATAGATAGATAGATAGATAGATAGATAGATAGATAGATAGATATAGCTGTGACCTTTCATGATGAGACACCATAAGATAATCACCTAAAAAGGATCTAATCACTTTTATTGTACTGAATGAACCATTAAATCATAACGTGTTTCGATCGATTATACTTCAGTAAGCTAAATGAGCCAATGAATCTCCAAAAATGTTCAGGTTTGATAAAAGAAGAAACATATCTAGATACTCAGGTAGATTATTTTAAATAGAACGTTTAAGGAGCCAGTTTGCCATCATAACGTCTTCCTGTATAACCCAACCAAAACTCTAAGACCTTTTATTTTAGTCCAAGGCTCATAATCATTTCTCTGAGAACTTATCTTAAATTCCACTTGCTATCTTACAATATTACAGTGTCTACATTATTATAAACTGTATCAATGAGTGACATTTACGACACGTCATGAAGCATGTTATTGTTTCTTCCCATTAAATATTAATCGTGTATGTTTGCATGAATAGAAATAGTCTAGAATTATGTTTAATAATTAATGTAGCCGAGCCAGATACCAGCTTGTAAATTGGGATAATTATTTGATTGTTTTGAATATGTGTTATATAAATGTTACTAAAAAAAAGGGATAACTGTTAATATAGACAATACGTGATACAGTTAATTCACTATTTATGACCCTTCTTTTGCATTGGAAGACCGTATTGATGGTTTGAATCAAGTATGTGGGTTGGAGGGAGGGGGGAGTTATAATTTGTTTTATTTGCCAAATTTTTGGTCTTGTGTGTTATATCGTTTGAGAATCAGACAGTTAAAATATCAAGCTGTCTTTGGATATGCTAATTGTGTTTTAGAAAGTAAAAGGAATCGGTACATTTTTTACTATAGACACGACAAGATCTTCAAACAGTAACTACTAATCTTGGACCTTGTATCGATTACAGTACCAACGATTCATTAATTCAAGTGCGATATTTAACCTTCTAAATAATTCATTCATGGGGTGTGTGTTTCATTTAGTGGGCACACGAAACCCAACAGACTCTTGGTGGTTTCGAGTCGAGAACCTCGGGAGTTGAAGTACACGGCTTTAGCAATTGTTTGATTTATCTTGGTTTAATGTTGTTTTTTACTCATTGCAGGCAGAGAATCCGGTAACAGGATAGTGGAGCGTGGCGCCATACCAATTATTGTATTAATATTATTTTTATGCAACTACCAATAATAATAATAATAATAATAATAATAATAATCTATCAATCACCTAACACAGCTTCAGAGCACGTAGTGCCATTTTTCATAGGGATATTGTACCCTCTGCTCAATAAAATGGGGACAAAGAAGAAATGGTGTAAAATGTTTTGAAAGTATTTAGTTTTTCTTGAAACGATGTGAATTAAATTGTGCTAAGTTTTGTTTGCAATAATTTATGAATCAAAGGACGGGAACATGTTAATATTGCACACATGAAACTGTGATAACTTTACTGAAATAAATCGATTGTTTAAATATTGTTGACTATAACAACGTATTGCACGTTAGGGTGAGAACCCAAAACAACTGATAGTTTTGGTGTCAGCGACTTGAGAAAAAGAAGAAGAAAAAACAGGTGATTCTTTTTAACATAAGACAGTCAATTTCTATCAAATAATACAAACTAACAACATCAATTCACGCCAAACTTGGTTAAGCCAATGACATTAATCATTCGAAAAAATATTATAGCTCACACATAACACCTGTTATTAGCAGCATATGACAACACATTAAAATTGATAAAAATCGACTAGGTAACTTCAAAATTAAAATCCACACGAATAATAATGAAGGTGGTACATCTAGACCCAGTGAGTTATATATGCGGTTACATCTAGGACAGTTGTAACTCGTTAAAGCTGAGTTTAAAGAACCTTACAAAATATTTGATTAAGTTTAATATGGTTGAGTAACTAATATTCCACAGCCTGGAAGAAAGATTTCTCTCAAACAAAACTGATGTTTTATGTTCCCTTTTGCGAGTGAGTGTTATGTCAGATAAGCACAGTTCTGCACTCGCTCTAGGCCGTTTGTCAGAGAGAGGTGTTAATGCTAGGACTTTCATAGCGTTCACCTGCTTCTCCATTCTTAGAATATTGTCCAAAATTAGCCCTAAATCTTACAGATATGTAATAATTTATATAACTGGATGCTATCTTAACATGAATATCCTCAGGTGTTTCACGTGTTGCTTGGATCAGGCCAGAATCAATTCGATTTTTATCCTTTGTCAGTCTAACCACGTTGCTATTCCTACAAATACTTATGTCTGTAATACAAGCTTGTTGATGAAATTTCATCCCATTGACAAAACTATTAAAAAAATCGCGAAAGATATATATGAATGTTGTGTTGATTCGTTCTGAATGAGTGAGTAACTGGGTTTGCGAGTGAATGAGTCAATGCACGTGCCTGAGACAGTTCAGACGATGGCCAACTACCTAATGCAGTGAAACATATCACGCACGGAAGTAACTCGAATCTAGATCCGGACATTTGTGTAGCATTAACCCACCGAAAGTCCCTGCAGTAAGGTCTCAACATTATGTAACAATATCCTATTTCTGGCTGTGCCCTACCTCAAACAATTCATGCAACAGATTAACATAGGATATATTTTGAAAATATTCGATCTGAAAATAGTTCAAACGTGCCAAAATAGCTTTAATTAAGTTTTATTTAGAAATTCAGTAATCCTTTTATAGAGTTCCAGAATATGTTATAAAGTCCTTATAACATATTTAATCTTTATTTTTGTAATGTTTTTGTTAGTTTTTTGTCTTAATTTGTCAGACAATACACTTAGCCTTAATATATGTTTTTCATTACCCGAACCCTGGAAAATATGTTGAACATTTCTAAAAAGGGGGATTATGTAAAACAGCTGTTCTAGGGTGGGAGTGGGAAGCAGGATTCTTGTCCAGGTTGGTTTTATCCATGTATCTTCAGTTTTACATCCTGCTGAAGTTGATATTTTATCATAATGCAAGATGTTGGTTTAATTCGCAGGGAATATAATTGTATACAAATTTTTATCAACGGTTTGTTTCTTGTATAAAAAGCTACTACCTAAAGATGACAGACTCGGTCTAACTCATTATTGTTAAAGATTAAAAATATTATCATAAAATATTCCATCTCTGTTTTATTTTGTATATTTTATTTAATAGTTATATTTTCTTACATGTCGTTGCTCTAACTTATCATCTAAACTCGTATGTCTAAGACGATTCTCCATTTAACGTGCGTTCTATCTGATTAACCGACTCACCCTTAAAATTGTAGTATTATCTGTTTCTGTCGGTGATCGGCCTATATAGCCTTCACTGTAGTTGACCCTCGGGTCAGACAGCCTGGGGATTCTCCCCGAACAACAAAACCAAACCCTCGGGTCAATGTTTTAAGTACCTTGATGACGAATGTGAACCTAAGCAAAGCCCTCTTCTTTCTAGCACACGTTCTACTGAGATGATTGTTCTATTATTATTATTAATATTATTATGTTGTTGCTATGGTTGCTGTTGTTATTGTGGTGGTGGTGGTGTTGCCGATTTCCGTCACGCAGGCTTTTATATTAGGTTTAATTTCTTCAGCTTGACATTTAAATAGTTACTGCGGGTTTTACTAAAAGTAGCACGCAAACAAAATCCATTATTTTTGTTTCGGGTCTTTGCACACGACCGTAAATTCAACTAAACGCTGTCTAACATAAAATGAGATAAGAGGTTAAAAAATCAGCCTTAGGCAAAAAAAATAGAAAAGACCCTCAATCTTATCGTCGAGCTCAATCAATAATACGTTTTTTTTACATTCGAAGGTTATCTCAATGTCTGGAATTCAATACAATGTTTTACGTCAGTTCGGGAGGTTTTATCTCTTAATGTTAGTTGTCAAATGTAACGTGATAAAACGTGACGAATTGACATGGAGAAACTATCTTTTGAATCTCTAGAGTTCAAACGATTATTCTTATCTCAATGCGGCATGTTATCTTGCATCTTTCGGCAGCAAACCGTTGTTAATTTTGATAATCACTTGTTTACATCGTATAATATGTTATTTTTCATCATCTGGCATAATTGCACACTCACAATTTGTTATTTATACCATTAACTTATGATAAAATGATTTATGTCGATGGTAAAATGTTCGTTCTGTTGAGGATGACTGCTTGGTGTCGGTGTATGGATTCTGTGGGATTCGGTGATGGATGTTAAAGTTTACGTGATAAATAGTATAAGCTATCGATTTAGCCCGAATTATAAACAGCATACACCCTCGATTGTATGAAATTCTTTATAACGCCACCATCGCTTATCACCAATAAGAGAACACCGACATCGTTTTTTATAAAGCCTCACACAATTCGGTTATTTCCAACGCGCATCAATCCACAATATGCCATTTCCTTCTTTTTTGCGCTAATTACACGACGATGAAAGTATTCCATCCGATAACTTGTCTGTGAATGTCTTAACGATCATCTCAGTGCCTCATAAGGCTTTGCGATTGGTTAATTTATCAGTTGCCCGCCATAATCATTTACTCATTTTGACACTGCAGATGTTTGTTGTATGATCACATGAAGTAGAAGCGGTGTCCAACTAATTATGAAATTAATTGAATTTACAGGTGTCAGTGGCTTCCAATTATCCTCTTAAGGAAGACAAGGCTTGTCTCAAGCCATGCAATAAATAGATGGATAAAGAGATTGTACGATAAGTGATTTATAGATTTATTGAATTGCAATAATCACCCAATTTATAATGTTTGGGAATTATTTTAAATAATACCACGAAGTAATTCACACCATCATTCTCTGCAAACAGATGGTTATCTCTACAACTCAGAAGTGTTTCATTATCAAGATGTTTACCCCAAACCCAGCCAAAAGACGACAACTGATCATCGTATTGTTATTTACTGTAGTTTAATTTTAGAGAAATAGAACTTGGAAATTCATTTATAATAACACCCAATTCATATGCAAATAAACAGCATAGATAAAAACAAACTATATTACGTTGTGGATTGCTAATTGTTTCTCAAAGTTAGACATTAAGTTATATAGAGGTCGTACTGTAATCTATCCATTTAATCTGGATGGCAACTAGTATAATCTATCCATTTCGTTTGGGTGGTAAATAGTATAATTAGTCGTTTTGACTATGATGATGATCATGATCATGATGATCATGATAATCATGACAAAGTCACAAGTGGTAATAATGATGATGATAATGATGATGATCATGATGACAATGATGATGATAATCTTGATGATAATGATGTTCACAATGATGACGCTCTGGAATTCGTATCAACAGGAATCATTCTAAAGTGGCACACTGTAACAAGTCGAGTGTATGATTTTTGAATATTTTTAATGTAAAAGCGCGTATAATGTTATTAACTGGAGAAAAACTGACTCGCCTTTATTTGACATATTTGTTATTCTTTATAATAGTTTTTTAATGTTCAGGGCAAAACTCACCGTACAATGTATAAAATTGTCATGTCATTTCAGTAAAATGCGAATCTTGGCGAAGGTTATATGAAAGTTGACGTTAGTGCAATAGGCAACACCCAGGGGTCTCTACCCCAAAATTCAACAAGATAAGCACAGAGGCCGTAGACGATTATCATAGATGGTTATCTCGTAGCAATTAATTTGGCGATATTATCTGATGAGAAGGTTCATTTTGAGGAACGGAAGTGTTTCCATGATCTAATTGGTAGTACAGATCTAGAGCATCGGTGTTCAAATATCAGAAGACTATTTCATATTTTGAATCGCCTTATTACTTTTAGAGGTCACTTGACACATTGGGCTCAAACCTGCTCAAACGTGGTCGCAAAACATCAACATTAATATTTAAATTTCATCTCCAGAAACATTTCCATGAATGTTTACTGTCGATATAATATATTGTTAAATGTCATCGATTTGGCAATAAATGTAAAAAGTACATTTATTTCTTTTTTTACTTCTCTTGTTTACTTTTCTATGTTTATACATGTTAGCGTTACTAAAGTAAATAGTTATATCCGGGCAACAAACAAACAAAATAATGTTTATCAGGTGTCACTTTTATTATATTTTCTTTTTGTTCGAGATATCTGTATCAGAATGATAATAAAGTTACACAGAAGTAAGTTTTATTGGATAAATATTATATAATATTTATATCTGTGGCATTATCGTCTGCTAACACACGCGATACATACGTGGACAGAGACTAGCACATACATATACAGATACTTATACATATAACCTCTAAACACACGTACACATTAAAGCACGTTATTGCAAATAGATGCACCTGTTCCATACATACATAGCTCATAGGTGCATGAGAGTATTATTTATATATATATATATATATATATATATATATATATATATATATATATATATTGTTTTTGATTGGCCTGCAATGTCATTTCCTTTCATTTCTGCGGCGAGATGCTGCTACTATAAATATATATCTGCTGTGTACGTATTATTCTCAACCTTAAAATACACAAATTTTCATCATTATTATTATCATCATCATCATAATTTTAAAGACATATAAAATGATTGGTCGCCATATTCGCCGTTAATTATATCAAAATATTACCTTGATGACGTCATTTTGTTTATTATCATCGTCTGATATTGGTTGAGGTTTACTTCGTGTTTTATAACAAAAAGTGTAATAAGCTGAAGCTACGATCGAGCCACTAAATGACCCCGCCCAATAGATCTGTAAATATACAAATTTTACAATTTTTTACAAATTAAATAAATCACTTTCAGCGTATTGTGGACAATAACAACAGTTTATTAAATATACCATTAGTAGCAACATTATATACGCTTTACATTTATATTAAACACAATACTTCAGATATACATATATATATATATATATATATATATATATATATATATATATATATATATATATATATATATATATATCATTTAACGTACTCTATGCCTAAAAGTTGTAAGGAATAACCTACCACGTGTATCAAAAGTCAAAAATATTTCTTACAGATATGTTATAGAGTAAAAGATATACTGGACAATGTATAAATGTCATAACCATCGTATTGAACTCGCAGACAATCTATGATACCACATATGATAATACTAGATAACCATCCCATACCTGGCACGTACCACACACCTAACTATAATCTATTTCGGATTAACCAAATTGCTAATAGTTGGACTTCTCTTAGGGATAATTCCCGCAGCGTTGTGGATAGGTTAATGGAAAATCCGGTTAAACGAAAGTTGGAGTATCAAAGGTTGACTGTACTTTCTGTAGTAATGTAGTATTAAACTGTCGGAATAGTTCATAAACTGATTTGGTTTTTAACATTTCAGCAGAATTTATAGCCTACCGCTAACATTATTTACATCATTATAAATATTACACTTCATCTATGGACACACTTTTCGCCTCAAACTGTAAAACATGTTTTGAAAAACCGGAAAACATCAGCTTGTCCTTAAAAATGGGTTATATTCCAACAACAGTTGTCTTTAAGCAGGAGCCATCTTTTTACAAAAGGTTCTATTAAGACAGTTGTTTATGTTTATTACCAGGGAGGTTTAGTTATTGAAAGGGACAACCTTCTAACCCCCTTCTAGGCTAGTAGTACGTCATGAGAGGTGGTTACAGAGAGAGGTTCCACAATACAATCAGTCGAAAGCTGACTATTATGTTGGCATTTTAACAATGATCACTACTCTGGTGTCTCCGTACCAGAACTGGTCACAGATCTCTAGCATCGATGTTCGAATCGCGGTCTAAACTTGAGGGATGTTTCATCTCTGACTTCAGCTGCAGAGATAACTAGATCCATTTGGCTTGCCGTATCCATATTAGTGGCCGAAAGGAATAACGTCTTATCATTTCGTTTTGCTTACCCAGTGATGTTGAAAGTCTTTCGTCACCACTGCGGGGCCTAGCGCTACTATGGGGTTCTGACAGGCCCCCGTCCATGCACCCTGCAACCGAAGCAACAATCAACAGTTAATTTGTTTAATAAAACAACTGAACGGGAAAAATATCCAACATCAAGTTCGTAGACTTTAATGGAAAACTTTCGTCGAGTCGCTTATACGTCGATTATCAGTATTCCACGAGTCGTTTTAGCTCGGCAGCAAAAAAAGCTGCAGTTATAACTTGGGAGCTTCTTGGTTTGAATCTACCAACATCGCTCCGGGTATAAGTAAGTACTTGGTATCGGGTGGTAGTGTATTAGTGGCTATAATTAATATGCTCCACGGTGAGTCAATTATAATGCCAGAACGTATAGATCCATACATAGTAGAAGAATAAAGAGGAGAGAGAGGGATGTGTGATACATGAGTGGAAAATACTTAACAAGAAGCGAAATGGCAACTTACCTGTTCCAAATTAATTTTATACTGGATTTTATACAACAAACCGAGTTGTGCAATATTTTATACAGGATGTTATACAATAAACCAAGTTGTGCAAGATTTTATACAAGATGTTATGCAATAAACCGAGTTGTGATTGTATTGAACGCTCACTTTTACGTATTTAATTCGATTATCTACATTTTGGCAAAAGTCTAAACTCTAAATTGATTTGCAAATTAATAAAATTCGGGCGAATGTAGGAAAGCCCTATCGTAATATTGTCAATATAATTATATCTCGCAACCGACGTAAATCACTAGAGACAGTTTCACAATCAAAAAGGATCACAGTAAACAATTTAGCAACTGATGTCGATCACCAGAGAGTCAATAACGCAGTGTGAGATAAAAAAGAACGTTTATAATAAGATCTACACCTGAATCTTATCTTATCTCTCCACCTCACCTGAAGGTTTAATAATAGTCTCAAAAACGTTGTGTAAAATATACCTTCTAACCATAACTAGAGAATAACAGAGTGCATTGTCTGTCCGTCCGTCCGTCCGTCTGTCTGTCTGTCCGTCTGTCTGTCTGTCACTTATGTCACCGGAGTATAAAGGTTCTGCGATCAGGTTACATCTAACACGTTATTTAATTCATCCGGTAATATTAAAGTGAACGAAGTTCTTGTTGAACCAAAAACACTATTTTAATGAACGTCTTTCACTAATATTGTCTTTGACTGGACAATCTTTCACTGTTTCTAAAAAATTGGGATGATTGGTTACTTTGTCGAATAAAAAACAGATGTCATCCCACATCAAGACCATCTTGGCAGATAATATAAGACCGGAGAGAGGCGGTCTTCGTGGAAAAGTCGTTTAAAACCAAACATCTAAATAAAAAAATATTAGTCGTGTGGTATCTTTGTGTTAACAATATGCCGACCAGTGTTATTATATCATTTAGAACCTTTTCCTCTAGGTAACGCCATAATAAACAATTGGAAAATATTCAAGGTTCTATTATGAACAGGCTGTGTGCTATACCGAGAACATCGAACTATTCACAATTAATGAACGGCCTGAATATTAATAATGTTGACAGCTATATAAATATAAACTAACAGTTTACTATATATATATATATATATATATATATATATATATATATATAATATATATATATATATATAAAACAAAATTTTGTACATTTTTACATTATTTATGTATTTATTATCTATCAAAGTATGTAGAAATCGGTGACATTATCAATAGATCTATTATTGATCATACTGTTAAATTTGACCTTTGTCCTATTGAATGTTTTTTTTCTTCTAAAGCTATACCGTGTTGTTTTGACAGACAACAAGATGGCGGAGTAGAAACACACTAGCAGCTAATATATCACGATAATCTTATTTAGTCGTGGTCGATTGGGAATATTTTAAGCGTTTTAATACCAAAAACGTTTTAATAATATGTCTGGCTCTACCAAGAAAATATAAATCACATTTGAATTTCATGGTATATGTAAAATAATGCCTATAGCCTATTGTATGGTCTACTCGAATTAATGTAAATCATTCTATTTTACATTGTTTCTATTGATTATATATGTATTCGGACAAGAACATGTGTTATCCTCTTAGGTATGTAAAGTTTCCCCACTTAACATGGGATCCCAGTGTTACATCGGTATTTGGGATATTTCATCCTTAAACAAAAACACTTCGGCTAGATTATCTCGTCAACAATTTACCGATCAGCCTTTCGGGCTGAAATTGTAATAGAAGAGTTGACATAACGGTAGAGGAATGTGTTTATGGTTTAGTTGTGATGTCTCAACATATTAGCTCTCTAGTAATGTGACGTATATTGCTACTGTCCCGATCTTGACAAGGTAAGAAATGGCTTCATAAAAGATTGTTATGGATAGCTGGGTTACCGTAGATAATGAGCTACGGAGGGGGGGGGAGTTTCCTTTCCAATATACTGCGCGCATTATGGAGCGTAACATTACTTGAGATTTCTTCTGCCAGAGAAACGTGTACTTTATAATATTTCTCCGTCTAGACGTTGGTTGTATATGCCACAATTGGTTTGTTTTGTCCGATACTGGCATGTGCTATCCGGGTCTAGCATTAGACACAAAGTGGTATCTTTGTGTTAACAATATGCCGACCAATGTTATTATATCATTTAGAACCTTTTCCTCTAGGTAACGCCATAATAAACAATTGGAAAATATTCAAGGTTCTATTATGAACAGGCTGTGTGCTATACCGAGAACATCGAACTATTCACAATTAATGAACGGCCTGAATATTAATAATGTTGACAGCTATATAAATATAAACTAACAGTTTACTATATATATATATATATATATATATATATATATATATATATATATAAAAAAACAAAATTTGTACATTTTTACATTATTTATGTATTTATTATCTATCAAAGTATGTAGAAATCGGTGACATTATCAATAGATCTATTATTGATCATACTGTTAAATTTGACCTTTGTCCTATTGAATGTTTTTTTTCTTCTAAACCTATACCGTGTTGTTTTGACAGACAACAAGATGGCGGAGTAGAAACACACTAGCAGCTAATATATCACGATAATCTTATTTAGTCGTGGTCGATTGGGAATATTTTAAGCGTTTTAATACCAAAAACGTTTTAATAATATGTCTGGCTCTACCAAGAAAATATAAATCACATTTGAATTTCATGGTATATGTAAAATAATGCCTATAGCCTATTGTATGGTCTACTCGAATTAATGTAAATCATTCTATTTTACATTGTTTCTATTGATTATATATGTATTCGGACAAGAACATGTGCTATCCTCTTAGGTATGTAAAGTTTCCCCACTTAACATGGGATCCCAGTGTTACATCGGTATTTGGGATATTTCATCCTTAAACAAAAACACTTCGGCTAGATTATCTCGTCAACAATTTACCGATCAGCCTTTCGGGCTGAAATTGTAATAGAAGAGTTGACATAACGGTAGAGGAATGTGTTTATGGTTTAGTTGTGATGTCTCAACATATTAGCTCTCTAGTAATGTGACGTATATTGCTACTGTCCCGATCTTGACAAGGTAAGAAATGGCTTCATAAAAGATTGTTATGGATAGCTGGGTTACCGTAGATAATGAGCTACGGAGGGGGGGGAGTTTCCTTTCCAATATACTGCGCGCATTATGGAGCGTAACATTACTTGAGATTTCTTCTGCCAGAGAAACGTGTACTTTATAATATTTCTCCGTCTAGACGTTGGTTGTATATGCCACAATTGGTTTGTTTTGTCCGATACTGGCATGTGCTATCCGGGTCTAGCATTAAACACAAAGTGGTATCTTTGTGTTAACAATATGCCGACCAATGTTATTATATCATTTAGAACCTTTTCCTCTAGGTAACGCCATAATAAACAATTGGAAAATATTCAAGGTTCTATTATGAACAGGCTGTGTGCTATACCGAGAACATCGAACTATTCACAATTAATGAACGGCCTGAATATTAATAATGTTGACAGCTATATAAATATAAACTAACAGTTTACTATATATATATATATATATATATATATATATATATATAACAAAATTTTGTACATTTTTACATTATTTATGTATTTATTATCTATCAAAGTATGTAGAAATCGGTGACATTATCAATAGATCTATTATTGATCATACTGTTAAATTTGACCTTTGTCCTATTGAATGTTTTTTTTCTTCTAAAGCTATACCGTGTTGTTTTGACAGACAACAAGATGGCGGAGTAGAAACACACTAGCAGCTAATATATCACGATAATCTTATTTAGTCGTGGTCGATTGGGAATATTTTAAGCGTTTTAATACCAAAAACGTTTTAATAATATGTCTGGCTCTACCAAGAAAATATAAATCACATTTGAATTTCATGGTATATGTAAAATAATGCCTATAGCCTATTGTATGGTCTACTCGAATTAATGTAAATCATTCTATTTTACATTGTTTCTATTGATTATATATGTATTCGGACAAGAACATGTGTTATCCTCTTAGGTATGTAAAGTTTCCCCACTTAACATGGGATCCCAGTGTTACATCGGTATTTGGGATATTTCATCCTTAAACAAAAACACTTCGGCTAGATTATCTCGTCAACAATTTACCGATCAGCCTTTCGGGCTGAAATTGTAATAGAAGAGTTGACATAACGGTAGAGGAATGTGTTTATGGTTTAGTTGTGATGTCTCAACATATTAGCTCTCTAGTAATGTGACGTATATTGCTACTGTCCCGATCTTGACAAGGTAAGAAATGGCTTCATAAAAGATTGTTATGGATAGCTGGGTTACCGTAGATAATGAGCTACGGAGGGGGGGGGAGTTTCCTTTCCAATATACTGCGCGCATTATGGAGCGTAACATTACTTGAGATTTCTTCTGCCAGAGAAACGTGTACTTTATAATATTTCTCCGTCTAGACGTTGGTTGTATATGCCACAATTGGTTTGTTTTGTCCGATACTGGCATGTGCTATCCGGGTCTAGCATTAGACACAAAGTGGTATCTTTGTGTTAACAATATGCCGACCAATGTTATTATATCATTTAGAACCTTTTCCTCTAGGTAACGCCATAATAAACAATTGGAAAATATTCAAGGTTCTATTATGAACAGGCTGTGTGCTATACCGAGAACATCGAACTATTCACAATTAATGAACGGCCTGAATATTAATAATGTTGACAGCTATATAAATATAAACTAACAGTTTACTATATATATATATATATATATATATATATATATATATATATAACAAAATTTTGTACATTTTTACATTATTTATGTATTTATTATCTATCAAAGTATGTAGAAATCGGTGACATTATCAATAGATCTATTATTGATCATACTGTTAAATTTGACCTTTGTCCTATTGAATGTTTTTTTTCTTCTAAAGCTATACCGTGTTGTTTTGACAGACAACAAGATGGCGGAGTAGAAACACACTAGCAGCTAATATATCACGATAATCTTATTTAGTCGTGGTCGATTGGGAATATTTTAAGCGTTTTAATACCAAAAACTTTTAATAATATGTCTGGCTCTACCAAGAAAATATAAATCACATTTGAATTTCATTGTATATGTAAAATAATGCCTATAGCCTATTGCATGGTCTACTCGAATTAATGTAAATCATTCTATTTTACATTGTTTCTATTGATTGTATATGTATTTGGACAAGAACATGTGTTATCCTCTTAGGTATGTAAAGTTTCCCCACTTAACATGGGATCCCAGTGTTACATCGGTATTTGGGATATTTCATCCTTAAACAAAAACACTTCGGCTAGATTATCTCGTCAACAATTTACCGATCAGCCATATATCGTAAGTCAGACCAACGTTCAAACAAAACAATACAAAACTCAATCACTCAGTCACCAACACACACTCACTCACCCATTCAGTGACTCACTCACCCCACACTGGACAATAAAAACACCTGTCTCGGATTATTAAACATATATATACATTACCCATTCAACATTCTTCTTATTATTATTATTATTATTATTATTATTATTATCTGAACACCACTGATTGTCGTTGTAAAGATCTTACGTTAAACGCCGAGATTCAAACTCAGATGGTAGTGATCTGCGGTCCAACGCCTTACCAACTAGACCACCGAGTCGCCGAGATAAAGCCCCCCCCCCCTCCTCGTGTGTAAATAACAAATAACAGTTACCTAGCGAAGCAGACGACTTTTGAAGAGTTTTGTTCGTCGTCGATAAAAATATATCGATGACTAAAAAGATAATTTTATCAACTATTAAATCTCGACACATGAACATTTTACTCTAGTTACCACATAACGCAATAATGTTTACTTGTTTACATTTAGCTAACTCTTACAAAACAAAATGTAAACATAAGCAAGTACGCGATGATACTAAGACACTCCAAGTTCGACGTACCACGTTTATTAAACATTTAAACGACGTGAAATGTTCAGAGAGAGAGAGAGAGAGAGAGAGATAATTTTATTGCTTGAATCACGATATCGTAGCACCAGATCGGTGAATACTACCACTCTCAAATCGCCCCCCTGCCTCCCCCCGACGTCATACTTGTCTAACACCTGACCCCAAAAGTGGACAAAGAACAAATTTATCTTGTCTATTGTAAACAGAGCTTTTACTCTTTTGCAAAAAAGAGGCAGGTATCGCCGTCATCTCCTACGAATAGTAAATAAATGGATGGCCACTAATTTTGAACAGTTTACACGATGAGAGTTTACAGTTTACACGATGAGAGTTGTTTGTTTAAAAAAAACACCAAAGATAACATCTTTCTCTGAGGACATTCTATTCAGTATTGTCCTTTAGATGGAGTATCTCGGTTCTTGTACCTCGATATTTGATCAAGGTCGGTTCTTGTTTACGTATTTGTCTATAGAGAATAGCACACATCTGATAAGACTTGGAATGATAAATATTGCTGTATTATTCAGTACCCGCCTTTTCTCATACTGTAAAACATACCCAACCAAAAACCCAACAGTCACCCATAAATTCACTCAAAACTTACCCATATATCACAATCTTCCCCACACAACTACCTGCACAAAAACCATAAATACTTAGTCTGCACACAACTATATATATATATATATATATATATATATATAGAGAGAGAGAGGGAGGAAGGAAGCGATATATATATATATATATATATATATATATAGAGAGAGAGAGAGAGAGAGAGAGAGAGAGAGAGAGAGAGAGAATTAGTAATATTTAAGCTACAATATTTCCATTGACAACAAAAGGTAGACACTTACCGCTGCCATAATACCAATTCCTATTGTAAATGATATCGTTAACGATGGTAATATGACATCATGTGTCCTATTGTCTGTTGATGACAGAGTGATATAGAGTAGGTTAAATGAGAGTATCATCTCAACAATCATACCCTGCCAAGGTGTTATCAGATTGCTGGGAACAAAGGGATGGATCTGACTTTTCAGCTGATCAGGTGTCAATCTGTAAACAAGACCGACGACAACAACTCTAATAATAACAACAACAACAAAATAATAATAGATTTCTTAGATTGTCCCCCCCCCCTTTGGGCCTTATATCATCAGGAATCCTCACCCCGCAATGTACTGGTTTTTGTTTGTTTTATTTACTCGTCTATGTTTTATTGTTCTGGACGAGCGTTTGAATCAGTTGTCTGTTTTTTAGTTCTTCTTGAAATTGATCGTTCAACGAGTTTATTGTCAGAAGTGGTTCATCGGTGCATAAGCATACCGACGAGTGTCACACAAAATATAGACGAATGCTACACACAATCTAAACGACGTCCATAAATCAACAAACATCTAACTTTTGGTAAACTCGGACAGAGAAGCCAACAGTTTTTAAGTCAACACATTAACACTGGGCTATACAGTACGTCGGTATTCGGTTTGTTATTCAAAAAAAAAATAAAGTTTACATGTAATATATAATATACCAATACTCTTTATGTTTTATGGGAGCACCGTTATGGTCTAAATGGCAGGTGTCTGGAAGATGTCTCATCTTTCACTTCGCCCCATTCACTACCTTTGAAGGTCAGTTAACCCTTTTAACCAAACAAGCTCTACGCTTTTGCTGTTCTTTGCAGTACCAGCTATTCTCAGTCACTAATTTCGTTATCTTCCAACGTCCACTGGAGCATCAAGTAGGCAACCTCAACAGCAATTAGAAAAATTTAGGCGTGAAAAAGACTTCCTCAAATATTTAACAATAAAAAGGCCATTACAACTAGTCATCACTCCTTTTGACCTTATCGTCTGCCGATATGAAAGGAATCATGACTTTCTCAGAATTCTAGCCACATGTTTAGCTTGTCGATTATTTTAACTCAACCTAAGGCCATTTGTCCATGTTGTCCCCCTCGTCAATTAGATAAACGGAAAAAATTCCGTTTTCGTGCATAAACAACTGAGTCCCAGAAACTGGCGACTACCCAAAACTATCGAATCTCCTACTCGCAATACCAGATGATAAGTGAACCGGAAACACTCAAATCACGTGACCTTCTATTAAATGGCGCCTCATAGGGTATACAACAGACTACCTTCCTGCGTTGACGGTATACATATCCCACGATCACTAACCATAATCAACACATCCCAGCTTTGTATCCCATTTTGTGGTAGTTCAGTAATCTATGAGAGATGCTCAACTTTGAACACTTTAAGGTGCCTAACGTTTCACTTCGTCGCCTAAAATCAAAGCTGTTTCGTTGTTGGATGAAAGTGTCTTCGATCATGACAAAATAATGAAGAAGAGACACTGAAAACTGATTGTTATCACTGATAGATAGCTACAATCAGTTAGAAGGTAATCAGATTGCCGTTAGGTGACTCCCGACACTCGTTAAATGACTGCCGAGGCTGTCATTAAGTGACTGCAGAGACGGTCGTTAAGTGACTGCATGCAGAGACAGCCGTTAAATGACTGCAGAGACGGTCGTTAAGTGACTGCACAAACTGCCGTTAAGTGACTACAGAGACAGCCGTTAAGTAACTGCACAAACTGTCGTTAAGTGACTGGAGAGACAGCCGTTAAATGACTGCAGAGACGGTCGTTAAGTGACTGCACAAACTGCCGTTAAGTGACTGGAGAGACGGTCGTTAACTGACTGCAGAGACGGTCGTTAAGTGACTGCCGAGACGGCCGTTAAGTGACTGGAGAGACTGTCGTTAAGTGACTGGAGAGACGGTCGTTCGGTGACTTGAGAGAGGGCGTTAAGTGACTGCACAAACTGCCGTTAAGCGAGTGGAGAGACGGCCGTTAAGTGACTGGAGAGACGGCCGTTAAGTGACTGGAGAGTTCGCCGTTAAGCGACTGGACATACTGTCGTTAAGTGACTGCACAAACTGCCGTTAAGTGACTACAGAGACGTGGTTAAGTGACTGGAGAGACGGCCGTTAAGTGAATGCAAAAACTGCCGTTAAGTGACTGCCGAGACGGCCGTTAAGTGACTGGAGAGTTGGCCGTTAAGTGACTGGACAGACTGGCGTTAAGTGACTGCCCAAACTGTCGTTAAGTGACTACAAAGACGGTCGTAAGTGACTGCAGAGACGGTCGTTAAGTGACTGCAGAGACCGGCGTTAAGTGACTGGAGACATTGCCGTTAAGTGACTGCATAAACTACCGCTAAGTGACTACAGAGACGGTCGTTAGGTGACTGCAGAGACTGCCGTTAAATTATTGTACAGACTGTACTTAAGTGACTGCAGACACTGCCGTTAACTGACTGCTCAGACTACCATTAAGCGACTGCATAGACGGCCGTTAAGTGACTGCAGAGACCGCGGTGTTGTTTTGCGATATAACTTTAATCTTCTTCCTTTCTATATAATAACCATCTTCTCCTTTAAAGGAATCCTCAAATTTGAGTTTTATCGTATCAGTATCAGGATCAATTACGGTTACTAATCACAGGTTCCAGCGCTATCGTAAAGAAAGTACTTAGCTTTATTTAAAAAGGATTCGAAAGATCCGCAAGATAACTCCCGATTTTAAATTTTATTCCTTCAACAATTAATATATATATATATATATTTATATATATATATATATATATACTTTGATGTTTAAAACAGAAATAATATTATTTTGGCGGCACGTTGGAAGGATTTCCAAATACAGGTAGTCGTCGACTTACGACCTATGCAACTTACGATTGTTGGACTTTACGACTCGCGGTACGACTTAAAGATGACTATAATATCATTACACAGTATAATATACGTACGGTAATTATAACATAGGCCAACTTATGAACATATCGACTTACAACAGGCCAAGGTCTTAACCAATCGAGGTCATAAGTCGACGACTACTTGTATAAGAACAGTCCACATATCAATATAGCACACAACAGTATTCTACTGTAAACAAAAAGATCGTAGATAGGTTAATAACAATGTCTGCTATAACGAGGATATCTCGATACAGAACAAGTGAGTTAACTGATCGCAGAATGTGTTAGTTTATAGTTCGAATAGTTAAATAAATAAAATAAACCGATTTATGCTAATATTACACGAGAACGTTTAGTTAGAATAACTGGGGAAAAAACCCATATCTTATCTCAGTATATGCATTAAAAGTTTGGAATATATAGCCTTTTATCTGTTACGAAGCGAACTAAAAGCAAAAACGACTTCACGTCGCCATCGTTTGTTTACAAATGAAGTGAATGCTTTACGGTACTTGGTTAGACTGCAATGACGTCACACATAAAAATTATTTACGCTATATTCGGAACAAGCCGATTTATATGAGGATGTATTTTGGTGTTTGATCAGTAAATTATATCAGGAAAAAAAATGATGATGTCCGCATAATTTTATTTGTCATAAATATACCTTACATTCCAAATCTCTGCCAATCATTGTTTTGTCGTCGCTGCTTTGTGAGAATTGGAAACGGCAACGGAAACAAAAACCTTCGGTGTCACCATCCAAATGTGATGGGCCAATCAAATAACCTTGAAGCTTCTATTGAAACCCGGTCAAAGGCATAATCCATGAATACTTTATTCTACTGACTTTTCATCAATTCAGGCTAAAATACAGTCTATGCATACTGTAACTTATAACTGTGTCCATTTATATCGTTTAATGTATTGTCCACTGCAATCAAAGGTTTCTTCGCCATCTTCGTGTGGAATCGTGCTACACTTCTTGTCCTACTTCAAATTCGGCATAATTACAGAAGAATCAACTTTAACTTGAATTAATTTGAAATTTCTTTGTTGTACCTGGATATTTGGCACAAATCAACACCACGCATATAATATCAAATATGGCTGTCTCTAATGGGGTTGAATTGGTCACACATTCCGGAAACCAGCATCAACTATCACCAGGATGATAGCTGCTAGTGTGACTATAACATGGATCCCACAAGGAAAAGAAAAGGATGACGTCCAAGGAATAAGTGGAGAAGGTTTAAGTCTCTGGAGGGACGATGGGTGAAGGAGGACGGTAATGTTCGATAAATAAAGAACACTTTATTGATTTCGTTAGTATATAAGATGCTATTGAAATCGCCAATGAGTTGGATCAGTAAGTGAGTGAACCGAAACCAGGGTTCCTTGGTTCGAACCTATCATCCACGAAAGTCAATGAATTTATTGCTATGTTGAAAAATTGTGTCACGAACACTCCAAAACATACCTATAAACCAACGATACTTGGGTCACACTAGCAGGTATGGTCAATAAATCAATATACTGCTGCTTCTTGAGTGTATAACATTAATTTAGATCCAGAATATCTGTACAATTAATGTTACCCATACAAATCTAGGTAAATAATACGTTTAGCAAATAAGATGAAATTTAGCAATAACGTTTACAATATGTGAGTCAACCACGTCGAACGCATTATCGACTAATTAGTAGTAGTGATGATGATGATGATGATGATGGTGATGATGGGTGTTTTACGGCCACTTTTCAGCACATGGTAGGCTAAATGCCCGAACGACCTCTAAAGGTAATGAAGAGAAGTGAAAGATGAAACACCTTTCAGATATGCCCACGCCGAGATTCGAAAACGGGTGGTAGTGATCTGTGCGCCAACACGCTACCGCTAGACCACGGAGGTGGTAGTAGTAGTGGTGGTAGTAGTAGTAGTAGTAGTGGTGGTGGTGGTAGTAGTAGTAGTAGTAGTAATAGTAGTAGTGTCTAACACTAGAGATTATGGCAATATCTTGGTCTTGTTTTATGTTGGCGAGTTATCCCAGGTCCCGCATCTACTAAGATACAACCGGCCAGATGATATAATTACAGCTAACAGTCATATTGTAGGTTTAATCTGTTCAGTAAAACTGATATTAGAAAACTAGATTGCTAACAAAATTTTCACGGTTTAAACAGGCAACAAAAGAAAAATATGTATGGACTTACTGATAGACGAGGAATGATCCAGCAATACCCCCAGCTGATTCTGACAGCATAGAAATTAACGCTGTAGTGATACAAACAGTTGGCATTAGTAAACAACGAATTTATTTAGCACAAATCATTATCATAAACAGCGAAAGTAAATACCCTAAAAAAAAGCTAACTGACTATAAATGACGGGCTGAATGAAACTCATAGGATTTCATTTTACTTTACCGACATCGAACGAAGCAATAAGTAGGGTGTCCCAGCGACCTAACTGGTAGCACGATTGGCCACACGTTTTATGGCATCCGAGTTCAAGAACGGGATGGGCTTTCTAAGAAGGGTGTTTCATGTTTCACTGCGCCTGATTACCTTTTTAAACTTTTTCTAAACCAGTAGGTAAGACGAAAAACATCAATAAACCTTTCGGTGATAATTATCGAAATCTTACTACAGTTAGTTCATCTTAAGATACCAAATGAATATGTTAATGATCAGGAGAGAAAATGAAATATGAAATAAATTCGAAACATTGAGATCACCTCCCATTAAATGTAATTCTAAAAACCTACAACAGGTATATAAGAAGCCACAATAAAGCGATTATTAATATGCCCTAATGCCAACTTTGTTGGATTCACTAGATTCAACGCATTGAAATTACTCCAGATTCAATATTGCTGGATTAAAGTTTAAGAGATATAGTAGCCATAACAGAAATATACTATAATACTAATTGATCGCTTGTCAGGTTGATTAAACTGGATGCATCGACATCACTTCGTATAATACATGATTTACAATTAATAACAGCGATGGGTTGTGTTCATAATAACGTCAAAACTTACCCCTAACTATACTTATTCTGCCAACCAAACACTGAGCCAAACACGTCGAAGGGTTCATAAAACTACTCACAGGACCATAGCCTTCTATCAAGACAAATACCAAAAAACCGACCAAAATGCCAATGTAGACCATATCAACATGGTATATGCTACTGTCCAGAACAACCATGGACAGAGTAACGTACAACAATAGGAAGCTGGACACCAGGAACTCGGAGAAGATATCTCGCCAGAAGCTGACCGTCTTCACCTCTCGGACGCTGTACCAGTCTTCCCACTTCATCTTCTCTAGTAGAATGATCGCATTCGCTGGAAAAAAGATTGATCACCCGAGTTATCGTTCGGTTTGTTATTTGTTCTAAGACCTCTCCTCCTTGGAAAAATTCTTGGTAAGTGACTCGGACACACTGACAGCTGAGTAAATACGTCTGTCGAAGAAGCCGCGGCCTTTCGCTTACTAGTGGCGCCATCTGATATACAAGGGTTGTAACAATGCTGACATCTGGCGAATAGAAAGCATAACCCACTTCAAATGTGAACCTCGACCTTACTGTAACAAAAACAAATATTTCATTTATTTACCAGATCATAATACAAACCCATGTCAGCTGTTCTAAGAGCTTCAGATTCTTATTAAGACAAAGGGATTTTTTATTTACACTTTGTGCATGATATGATCCTGTACTATTTGTCAACATCATCGGCTATTTGGGGAGTTTCAAGTGACCAGTTTCAGGTCCATATTCCATCAAATTCCAAAATCGTCTAATATAAAGTACTAATTTTATGGTTAAATCAAACAGAAAGGACGTGAAAAATCAGTAGCTAGTTCATGGTTTTGAATAGAGAACCTTCAAGATTGAAAACGGCCACCATAACCGCTAGGCCATCACCGATCATTAAATTGATTTGTTAGGCTGTTTTATTAAATATTTATATAGAATACACAAAAACAATAATACTCATATCCCAAATAAATTATTCATCTGCGTGTACGTGTGTGTGTGTGTACGTATGTGTGTGTGTACGTATGTGTGTGTGTACGTATGTGTGTGTACGTGTACGTGTGCGTGTGTGTGTACGTATGTGTGTGTACGTGTACGTGTACGTGTACGTGCGTGTGTGTACGTGTACGTGCGTGTATGTGTAGCGTGTACGTGCGTGCGTGCGTGACGTGCGTGTGCGGTGCGTGCGTGCGTGCGTGGCGCGTGCGTGCGTGCGTGCGTGCGTTTTAGGGTACATAGTAAGAGGCAACAAGCACAGAGCATCAACATATCTAAACATCCTTCGAAACCTACCTCCATAAATCTAAATACAACTATACATACATTAATCTAAAAATACCATACCTCCACATATTGATAAATGTGTGCGTATACCTAAGCATGTGTCTGGTCTACTCATCAGCCTGTGGGAACCAGCTAATTCGCTTTTCGTACGCGACAAATATGTCACGCCCACGGGAAAGCGGCTACATGCAGGCTACGTACAAAAAGCGGAAGCACGTAAAAAACATACCATTTGATACCACAGCTCGCAACAAACAAAAGAAACCTGTATATAAAACATTTCGACACCTCAGATGCTGACCTCAGCTTTATTCTGGGTTCGAATAACTAAATAAATCCTACCTATATGAACCATATATATCGGTACACGTCCGATTAGTCTGGCGTTGAAGTTCTCTAACCTAAGTGAAAAGTCAGGCCTTTTATATACCCTCGGCGTGTTAACACACATTACAGTTTGTCACCACAAAAGAATGTACACTAACTCAGTATGGACTCACTGAAGTGATTTAACTAAAATAAAAACAAAGTAGCAATACTGCACAATGGATTATTGCTGGACTGATTTACTCGAACCTAACAGCTAATCCTCATACGTTTCCGTTCATCACTAAGTGAACGTTCATTCACGCCTAATTTAGCGTACCTAAGTATATGCAGTTAGGTGTGGTGGGATCTAATTTAGCCACTTGATCTATTTGACCCATGGTCTAGAACAGCGGATTTCGGGCAGATCTCCGATACTGCGAATGACACGTCGGGATTATAATAGCTATACATTTAACAAATTTCCTATATCAGTGTAACCTAATTACTCATAATATGGGAACAAACTCTGTCCGCAGCTTAATACCCATGGAGATGCCTGCCGGAGTAACAATATTTGTACCATAAGCAGTAGTTTGCCAGTGTAAACGTTAGCTGACGAACGTTATCTAAATGCTCCAGTCATTGTCACCGTTCGTAACAGTTATAGACAAGTCTATATTATAAACTACCGATCACTCTGATACATTCTTTAAATACTTCTGACATTGAAATTCGAACCAACATTTTTTCTCTTTGAATTGAGTATTTTATTTATAAAAAGCGACCTCCCGACGTCAGCATTCGTCCTTGAGGTATTTGTTAGCCGAAACTCTTGAGATTGTAACCTACATAGTCCATGACGTCAGAACAATAACAACCTGCGCTGATCGACCCAGTAGAGTTGGTTTACAAAGAAAAATAGGGTAATATCGCTGATAGTATCCTATTTTGTGGGTTAACGTCGGCATATTTCAGTGAAGATTGAATTATAGTTTTGTTATGAAATCATCATTTAGGGCTGTAATTGAAAAATAATATAGAAATATTCATTTGAAATATGAGGTCATCGAGTAGATTACCCTCTATTATATTAATTATCAATCATATGATATTTTAAATGTAATACATTTCATGTTATATGACAGTCTACCGTCATACATACTACAGTAAGTACCATGACGATGACGATGGATATTTTTCAGGCAATTAGCAAAAACAAATTAATTAAGTGTATTATGTTTTGTTGATAGATCTGTCTTTAATATGACTAAAAATCATTTATACATTACTACAACCGGATCTAAATCAACATTACTGACGATTTATGCCTCTATGGCCTAGTGGGTAAGAGCGTGGGACTTTATTACTCGAGGTCATGTTGTACGGGAGGTCGGAGGTTCGTGGCACCATAGTGGGGGGGGGTCACTATATCGGGCTCGCTAATTGGCCAATTCTATACATTCTTCCAATCAAAATATTTCTACCATGAAGAAATTTATTGCGCTTGCGCATTGGTACCACAGTCGCAATTTGGTGAATCTTTTAGGTTTGAAGTAAGGTGTTATTATAAACCACGCGTGAAAAAAGCTTTATAGTGAGTGAGTCGTAACACATATTGAGGGGATCCCAACATACTCAAACTTGAACCCATCAGTCTACACCAACAAGCTCTAATAACCAGCTGAAGGTAAAATAGTGCGTGCGTGCGTGCGTGCGTGCGTGCGTGCGTGCGTGCGTGCGTGCGTGCGTGCGTGCGTGCGTGCGTGCGTGCGTGCGTGCGTGCGTGCGTGCGTGCGTTAATTCAGCGTTGATTAAACTACCGGATTTTTAGAGCCCCACTAAAATACGTTATTTAAACACAACGCAGTCACCTGTTTCTAGTTAAAAGAAAACCTTAAAATTTCACAAAGAATATCACTAGCATCCTCACCTTTATAAATTAATCATCTTATTCTTTCTATGTAGGATTAAATGTCAAAATGATGACTCAGCGATTCTCATGATGACTGCGAAATAGAATATTGTATAGTAAGGTGTATGGTATCGTGCGCTAATACAGGATAAGAAATTCTATATTCACAGTTTAATCTGTGAACAATGCTTGTCACAAATAGTTCGTCACAATTAATCCACGTTTGGATAATGGCAAATCGGACTTTTAATAATTTACTTAAACTGAATCTTTTTTGTTTAACGCATAATATAATTCAAGACATTTTATCAATGAAACTAGACTTGTTATGACAATCGTCCCAGTTTAGAAAAGAAATAAACTTCTACAAAGACTGCTTTTGATGAGTTATAGTTATCATAGAGTTCATTAATACCTGATTATATTAATAATGTACCATTGTAAATATTCATCGTACGACAGGTTTGTCTTAATTTATTATTTTTAAATTAGATATCCAAACAAGATTGCCGATTAAAGAACATTTTTCAGCAGTATGTTGGCTTTTAACCTGAGGCTACCTGTAATTAGATTAAATATGAACAACTATCATGGGGCAAGATATCAATTATTTCATGAAGCATTATGATAACTCGGATTCTAAATACAATCATTAGAGATTGGGTCAATCGATCAGTACTTGGACAGATGAGGGATATGTAGTCGAAGGGAAACCTACAAGGAAAGGTTACTACAAATATAAGTAATAGTTTAATTATATCAAGGATTTAGCAATAATAATAATAATAATAATAATAATAAGTCACATAATCACATCTATGATACCGTATCAGATGGTATCATAGATGAGTTAAACCCGTACATTGATATATTATGCAAGATAGATTCGTAATTATTATTTCTACGAATGCTATTCATATATTATTAGAGTTGATAATTAGATGGTTGATTGAGCAAACATTACAGTGAGTTCATGATCTCTTTTAAATTGATTCTAACATTTATCATACCTTAATGTCCATACATTATCTAAATTAGGTTATATCTATTTAAATGTTTCGCTAATTACCGTCATGAATTCTTCAGTGCATCATTAACATAAATGGACGAAATGACCCTAGCCACGTCATTAAAACAGACAAGTATCATATACAAGTATACAACGTAGAAATAACTATTATTATTGATACTAAATCAAAACATTGTACCATATATTTATGTTGAACCCTACATAATAAACTTCTGTATCTGTCAAAAAAAAAAAAATTCCCCACCCCACTAATTGTAATAATCCGATACCTTGAACTGCTGAATGCCTGAATTCTATAGTATCCATCTACAAATAAGCCTAAGAGCTGATTTCTGACATTTCATTTACGTTTAATCAATATGCTGACCCACGCAGCCCTATGTCGACTTTTTTTAACCTGATGTAGACTTCCGAGCACTCATTACCAGGTTTGTTGCTGGTTCATTTCGGCTAATTATTCCACACTCGCATCCTATCGATGTATATTGCATTCTGTACTGACTGTGCGCGTTGTTTTCAACACAGCTTATTTTGATTCCCCACAATGTATAGATTTATATGGAATAATGGGTTTTTTCCATTACACCAGACTCGGCCTAATTACCACTTCCGTAATATGTACGTCATTGCATTATGTGTACACATATCCCAGTTCACCGTTTAAAAGATTATCAGCACTATACACCCATTTGACTATTTATTGAGTTTTCCCTCTTTACCGCAGAGTACGGGTTAAAAACGTTCACCTCCATCCCACTTGTTTTTCAACAATAATTATATAATATTATCTATACATATATATTTGTTACATAACTAATGTCTACATTGGTGTAATAGAGCTCTGTGTTGTCAAGCAGCTCATTTTACCGATGTTACCAATGTTATTTAATTATTTAACACCGCTTATTGTAGTTCTTTGTGCATTTGATTCATTTCGATATTGTCGTTTTATTTTTAAATTGTTTTAGTTTATTCACAATATATTCATACAGAATTACCGACGTATTTCACATATAAGGGTTTTTCTGTTTATTAAGTGGTCCGTAATCGCCCCCCCCCCCCACACACACACACACACCACTCACATGGGGAGCAATACAGAAAGATGGAGCCGAAATAGCCCGAGGGTGATCACTACGAGAGTGTTTTTCGTCCTCAGGGGGTCTTTCACGTCCCCACTTTTTAAATTAATTCAATGGAGACGGCAGCGCTATTTAACGTGGTCATCCACCCACTATGTTATGAGTCGAGAATTAATCCCTGGAAATGTTCAACCTCTTGGTGGGATCGAACCTGTGCCCCTGTCAATTTTATGGGTCTGTCCAAGATCAGAGATGGGGGGGGGGGGTTACAGTCGGGATGGGTTCAATTCGACTCTTTACTCTGACATATAGTGTGTCGTTGAACGAGATCAAAGAAAGCTGTAAATTTGATCTTGTTTCTCTGTACCAACTATGCGACGTCGCTGATAGTGTCACAGATAGTGAAACTCCGTTTCAATTTTGGAATGGTTCTTGTACATATCATGAACCAAATGAATTCCAAACTCAAACCATAAATATGAAAGATACATTATCATTCTTTGATTGGAATTGTCGATGGCTATCCGCAAATTGGTAATCATTTCGTGATGTGATATGCAATTTACATAGTGATTCAATCTCCTTTGATCGGATTAGGATCCGCGAAATTTACAAATTTTTACATGATTCGCGACTTAGTCTCCCGGGTTATCATAATCTGTCGGGAAGACGGTCCTAGAGGTGGCGAAGGAATTTTTATTAAAAAAAACACTGAATTATATTATACACGAAGATATCAGTGTCTTTTTTTCTAATATATTTGAGTCTGTTTTTATTGAAATTGTTAATCAATCAGAAAGGAATGTTATAATTGGGGTTATCTATAGACCAAATACTGAGCCACAGGCTAACATCGACATTTTATCTTCTAACATAGAGGACACTATGGTCACCGTCCAGAATGAGATAAATAAACAAGGCATGATAATGGGAGACTACAATGTGGATCTTCTACGTTTCGAATCACATGCATAAATAAACGATTTTCTTGAAGAGATTATCTCTCATGGGTTTATAAATGTTATTTCTAAGCCAAACAGGATTACCACACCGTCCGCTACTTTTATAGCAATATCATAACTTCGTCGTATCATTCAGGTATCATTAGTAATGATGTAGCTGATCATTTGTGGATATTCTGTATATCGTATACGAAGGAAAATATAAGCACAGCAACCAAACTAGCCCTAAGTACAGATATACTGAAATATGTAAAAAAAGATTCATGGTTTACTTCAAGACAGTTAACATCATCCATAAACAAAACCAAGTTATTTTCAGTAAACCTGCGAAAACCAACAGAAGAGAATATTCTAAAATATAAATGTTACAATAAGTTGTATAATAAATTAACATGGACAATGAAAACGTTATCCTATCGAACTGCTCTTGATGAAAATAAAAATTATTTATTTTAAAAATGTTGGTCGATGCCTAAACAAGCTTTAGGTAAAATCAATGATAAATACAGTTATCCTCAAAATTTGCCATTAATAATAAATCTATAGCTGATAAGGTACAAATAGCAGAAGGTTTTAATCACGTTTTCTCTAATATCGGAATACATATGAGTCATAACGTTTCCAGTAAAGTAAATGTTTCACTTCGTACATGCCACAACCTCAAGCTCACAGCTTCTTTCTTGGTCATGTAGCCCACATCTGACGTTTTAAATTTTACAAAAAAGCTGAAGTCCAAATTATGTTCAGATCACAACAACATATATAATTAATTACTAAAATAAACAATTAATGACATCCTAGAACCTATAACTCATATAAATCAATCATTAGCAACAGGAATCGTACCACGAGAAATAAAAATAGCAAAAGTCATTCCCATCCATAAATCATCTGATCCTTGTATAATAACTATCGTATAACTATTGTATAGCACATGATTGTTTTGAAAATTATCTATCTGATCGACAACAATTTATTGAGGTTGATAAAAAAAGGTATTTGACAGGGTGCCCATCAGAATTGGAGTTCCACAAAGGTCTATTCTTGGCCCGTTGCTATATCTAATCTATGTCAATGACATAGGAAATTCGTGCACGGGGAATATTGTATCTTTTGTTGACGACGCGAGATTGTATAAGTCAAATTCAAACCTCAGCGAATTATATGATAATACTAATGTGCCAGTCAATGATTTATATTAATGGCTCTCCTTTAATAAATTATCTCTAATTTCCAAGAAAACTAAATACATTTTATTGACACCTAGACACAGGAGAGAAAACCTTTCACGTTATTCGATTCAAATAGGAAATATCGAACTTGATAGATTCGGGAATAACTGTAACGAACTGTCAACCAAATTCTTGGGCATGCGCCCTGATGAAAATGTGATAAGGAAACAGCACATTGCTGCAGTAAAAAGGAAAATGTCCATTGTACTATTTTATATTAAGCAAGTCAAACATGTGCTGTCACCAGATAGTCTAAGGACTTTGTATTTTGCATTGATTCATCCACATCTATCTTATGGTATTAGCATATGGCGTAATGCACACCAAAACGCCACCACAGCAAAGAACAATAGGTGTTATTAATACTATAATAGCCTCAACTGGTAGTGCGGTTAGCTACCGAAGTCTAGCACCCGGGGTCATATCGCGGTCTGTCTATATCTGAATGGTGTTTTGTCTTTCATTTCCCCTTATTCCCATTGGAATTCTCCTGGCCTATTTAGTTTATCTTTCTTTCATATCCAGAGCCATATTATACATGTACAATACCTGTGAGATATTTGAACAAGACACTAATATTGTTATACAATGCCCGGGTCAGTGGGACGTATGTATTAATCAAATAATACCTGGATCTAGTTCCAAACAGCAAAAACAAACTACGTTCACTTGTGATATATAGAATACATTTCTGTTGTTTTTTCTTTATTTTTCTCTACCTCACCCGAACACTGTCCATCAGTTGTATATATTTTCATCCTAGATATAGCATTTTTACCCGGATAGCGCGAGAATCCTATGTCAGCAGCTTGCGTGGATGAATTGAAGTCGCCCAGTATTATTTAGATGCCTTGACGAGGGGGAGGGAGGAAATTGATATAAAATTCGAAACGTCGACATTTTTATGTCGTCGACAGTCGGCATTCGCGTGTAAAATAAATTACAATCCAGAACAAAGTGTGGCAACAGATTGTGTAACGGTGTAAATAACATCTCCCCTTACAGCTGACCTAGTTATAAGACAAGATAACTGGAGCTGACAGAGGAGTGATATGCAGCTGTTAAAAAATGATGGACAAAATTATGACTTTATGATAAATTACTGAAACAATTATATTTTATTTGTTTACCGATACACATTGATTGTAAGAAAGTAGAAGCGGTGTATCTGTTCCATTTTATTTCTGGTCTCTCTCCAGAATTACGACTCGTTTCTTTTATGTTTATTACAAGACAAGCTGGTACTATTATTATTATTACTCTTACAAGAAGCCAGACATGCTCCTGATTGATTTAAAATGCGCATAATTCAGTACGACTTAATTCGAACCATTCAACCTGGCGTTGTTCGTTTCAGTTAAAGATCACGTGACTGTAATTCGTGCGACAGCCAACTGAAACAATAGAACTTTCAGTAGCGCTGTAAGGTTGTTTTTTTTTTTGACATCTTTCCGTCCACCCCCACTCCTGATTATGGACCCGTATAATTTGGCATAGTTATTAACAAGGGCGGATCCAGAAATGTCCGGGGTCCCAAGGGCAAGCCCTTTGAAACGAACGAGTTTTGTAAGTGTTTGATACGCCCCCCCCTACGTGTGTGGGGGCGGGGGGTATATTCAACAGTCTACGAGGTTGAAAACTAAATACACCGACTCTATAATTCCACAAATCGTTCAAGCCATACAGATGACATCTCCTAAATGCTCCGTGGAGATCACCCCTAAATTCCGACTGTACGTAGCTAACAATTATGGTATTGTGGTGGATTTTGATGTATATACAGAAGGAAGGAACGATCTCAAACAAAGCAAACCCATTAATACTAGAAAAAAGTATATTATTCGAAGTGGGCGGATCCCGGAATATACGATTAGACAGTGTTAATTTTCATGATCCGGTACTACAATACAACAATGTATCGGTGTACTCGAATCCAGAACATCTATTGTCCTTGGCCAGTCACCCTATCGCCCAACCACTTGGCAGCAATATATAACAGCAGTATATAACAGCTGTATATAACAGCTGTATATAACGACGCCATATAACAGCAGTATATAATAGCATTGATGTTATACTTTTTAGGTTAATCGTTGTCTTGTTCCAAAAATATTCTTCATATCAGGTGTAAATAGTGGTAGTGGTCGTTATCGTCATAATAGTAGTAGTTATAGTAGTAGTAGTAGTAGTAGTAGTAGTAGTAGTAGTAATTGTAGTAGTCATAGTTATAGTATAATTAGAATAATGGGCGGCCCTTACTTTGCAGGAAAAACCCACTCAAAAGTTTGCTGTACCAAAAAATTTTTTCCTTATAATAGCCCAACCCCACAATAATAACGCAGTATATAACAGCTGTAATGATTTAAAAGATAAAATTATTTACGTGAAAGCGCCATATAACAGCAGTTTTATAAAGAGATTTATACTTTTTAAGGAATCGTTGTCTTTTCTAATATTTCGCATACCTATATCATGTAAAAGTGAGGGTCATTAACGCACAATACATATACTTATAGTAGACACTGAGTAATAGTTTCTAATGGAAACCAGTTCACACAGGTATTCTGGCGCCATACATTAATAGATGTTATAAGTTATTAACAGAATCTTGAAATGGATACGCTGTCTAACAGGTAGCCAATGTAGTTTTTGAAGAATTGGGTGATATGATCATATTTTCTAGTATTTGTTACAATGCGAGCTGCACTATTCTGAATTCGCTGAAGGCGATTAATGTTATAATCAGATATGCCATATAACAGGGAGTTACAATAGTCTATACGAGATGTAACAAAGGCATGAACTACAGTTACAAGTGATTCTTGTGTCAAGAATGTTTTAAACAGTGGATGTTCTTAAGATGGTAGTAGGCAGCTCAGCACACTGATGTGACATGTTCATGCATGTTAATACATTGGTCAAAAATAATCCCTAGATGTTTTACTGACCCATTGGGGTAATCGAAGATGCACCCAGCTGGTGTCTTTAGGGATTTAACACAATGTGGTGAAGCCAAATATAAAATATTTGTTTTATTATCATTTAGTTATAGAAGATTTTGAGTCATCCATAGTCGAATATCGGCAATACAATGTTCTAAATTCTTCAAGGAAGAGTAAGAAATTTAACTCATTGTCAGGATCCAGTGATATATACAGCTGTGTGTCATCAGCATACAAGTGATATTAAACCCCATATCGCTGCACAATGATCCCAAGAGGACGGGTATACATTGTGAAAACCAGAGGACCAAGAACTGAACCCTGTGGTACACCAGATAACAAAAACTGAAAGTCAGATAAAATACCATGAACAGACACTCCTGGGAGCGTTGTTCCAGACAGGATCTAAACCATTCAAGTACTCTACCTGACAGACCAAACATGTCTTTTAACCTAGAGAAAAGTGCATTATGGTCAACTGTATCAAATGCAGCAGACAGGTCCAGAAGAACAAGTATTACTGGCTTACCTTGATCAATTGACATCATAATATAATTTTTCACTCGAACCAAGGCTGTTTCAGTGCTGTGACCACTTTTATAGGCAGACTGTAGTGATTCATTAAGGTTATTATTAATTAGTAGTAGTCATAGTAATAGTAGTCATAGTAATAGTAGTAGTAGTAGTAGTAGTAGTAAGAAGAGTTCTGATATTTTCGGAAGATGACACACTCCTTACCATTTCTAGTAATATACTCCGTTAATCAAGAGTTTTTACATGAAATTGCGCAATCGCCAAATGATTTGTGTCAAGATTGAAATACTTACAGGAATGTCTGATTGAATTATAAAATGATGATAATAATAATAATAAGCATTTAGTTTATATAATATATATATATATATATATATATATATATATATATATACCTTATATAATAATACTAAGAATAAGAATTTATATATAATAAAACCCTGACTAAAAGCACCCATTAAAAACAGTGATACCCCAAATATGATATATATAAAATCAGATTTGAAATGAATAGGTGAGTATTAATAATAAATTTATACTTTTCTAATCTCATCCGTCAAACTCTTCCACAAAGTGGTGGATGTTGCATTAAACATCAAATCGCCATATTACTTGAACCAGACACGGATAGCTCCAGTAGTATTAAATTCGATGATCTGATATTTTAGTTAACTTTCTAATGACGAATTCATCCAAATATTCAGGTAATGTGTCAATCATATATTTCTATCAGTTGTTAGTAACCTCTTGAAATTGACACATCTATGATCTTATTTAATATTGTGTTGGCCATTCTCGTATTTATAGATTCTTTACGGTGGCCAGTTATTATGCTGAATAGACGGACATTGGAAACTGTAATTTATTCACCACGATCCATATGCACAAGAGACTGCGAGACATAAATAATCAATGTGTTTATGGAATGGCCATCGTTGAGTGTTGGAAATTTCCAGTATTTGTATTTCTTACTAATGAGCCTAATATTATGGTATGTATTTATTTGATATACATATTGATAAATGTAGATGTGGATCGCAAATCCCCTATTTTGTGGCCATATTTTAATGTGAAAGTCATGCTCTAAATTCTCCACATGGCCCGGAAATTCAAAATGATAGTTATTTAGTCGTCTGCGCCTCATGCTAGCTTTCAGGGTTCGATTACCACACCAGACAGAATCAATTTGTCTATTTGTATTTCATTCTCTGTGTAAACTTGTACGTATGTTAAGATCAGTAAATTTAGCATTGGTTAAGATTAGTACCTTACATTATAATAATAAATGAGATTAACTGAATAACCTTATGTAAATTACCTGTTTATGCTTTAGCAATAATATGATATTAGGTAAGCTTATTTTCGTTATAATGTTTTGTAACAATTTTTTTAAATTATTATAGTCAATCTTCAACCTACTGGAAATAAAATGGAGGTATTGACAACAAAGATCTTATTTATAAGTACATGATTCCAACTTAACATAACATGGTGAACCCAAATAGATATTTATTTTTTTTGGTGATCATTCAGTTTTGAAAGGTTTTGAGTAGCCAAGTTAAATGTTCGAAATTTGATTCATCGTCAGAACTCCGCGAATCAAACATCTGTTTGTTATCACCGTATGAGTGTGAAGATTGAATACTCCAAACACGAGACATCCCATAAAAATACCACGAAAGCCACGCTCCGAATGCATTATTCCAAATAATAATGAAATCATTCAAGCAATCGACATGACAAATTTGACATAACAACAGTGAAAACAATCATTTGTTTATCCTCATATGACTTCGTCTTATTGTCTGTTGTTGCATCCCGATTTGGTAGAGATAACATTATCAGTCACATCCACTCAGCTAACTCTAAACATATTATAATAAAGAAGTTAGAAAACAATCCTGATTGACGGATGTTACATCAATATTATCTTTACGTCATTATAGTATCATCGAAACAAAAGATCTTTCATTTAGTCTTAGTGTCATGCGATTATCTCTTCAATGGACAGTCATCGAGATCCGATTGTTTGTAAATTTGTTCAAATGAAGATTCTGCCAGTCAAATCAAAGCGTTCCGTCATGGAAGTCAATAAGCTGTTGTTGCTGTTTTGTTCCATTCTTTCAGGTATTCAATTGATTCTTCTATGGATTCTGTCATGGAATAAAATATAGAGTAAGTGTTTATTTCCAGATGGCGGACTTTAAATTGACATTTAGTGTGATCAATGATCTATTTGATCATAACCCAGTATCTGCTCTAAAGATAAAGGATTAGTAGATCGTTGTCAGTGAAATATTAAAATATTAGTCGTCTCTGGCCATCCGTCAGTTCAATGTTACAAGGTAAGTTAACGACGAACTTTTAAAATCCATATTTAATTAGTAACATTGACATAATGCGATATACACGAATGCATCACAACTAAGACTATTATAAGAATAATTATTTTTTAAATAGATAAATGTTACAGCTTCTACATAATATCGTTTATTCCATCTCTATCTTAGCTGTCAATAGTTCATTCCGATCCTCCTTGCGTATTTCTTTGAGGCAAACGAGATGATGACGTCATATACTAAACGCAAATGCTTAGTTCCCAACTTTGTAGCTGAGGCGTCTCTGTGGCAGAAATCGGATCCTGGTTCGGTTCAAATCCGGATCCAGACCTAGCTATGTCTTAAGGGTGTTTCATCTTACACGTCGCCTTATTTTCTTTTCCTGTCGATTAGTTCAACAACTACAAGGGTTATACCATAGTTGGTAGCGTACTGTCTTGCAGACCTCGGTATAGGACTTCGAATCCTCCTACTATTTAGGTCTGAAGGGAGTTTTGTGTGATCATCTCATCTCACAAGGGACCATTCATTCGACCATAATACCTAGATATAATGACCAATACCAAAGCTAAAGGAATCACTCACCCGGACAATAATAATTGATCCATTCTCAAATACTAATATGCTTCTGGACATTCTCTAAAACTCGACTCGTTTGACTCGATAACTTACAAAAATCAAATCAAAAGGTACAATATAATTGACAGCTAAATTAGTAACTGGCTCATATTGATGAAGAAAGGTTTATCATCTCTAAAATCTTCACTAAAATCTCCATCGTTTGTTAAGAGAACGAATTTCTACTAAGTATCAGGCTCGTTATCATTATCGAAACATCACGTAAGTACATGGTCGTAGTATAAGTACATAAACCAATTGTTTGTACATTTTCATACTACTTCGAAATATATCATTCCTGATTAAAACTATAGATTAGACTAATTATAATTAATTTTATTAAATGCTAAAGACATTACAATATGCGGATATTTTAATTCCGCATCCGCAGAAATTCAGATCACGATCAGCAATCGGGTGTCATTCGGTTTCACTCAGCAAATCCCGCCTGGCATGCTTATATACTGACGTCATCAACATGTGTGTACTTTGCTATAGGTTTGCTCGATTATGAGTGTAACGTCACCACTCTCTGTATGCCAACCTTGATCATGCGTGCATATTCGACTGTATAATTAATTAGCCATATGGTAAGCCACCCAAAACAATTCGTGTAAACACAAACCTAATGAGACGTTTCTAGCTACAAAAACAAAAAAACAAGTAAAACATGCCGAATATAAGTAACAGAGCAACTAATAATCCCAATAAGAGGCATCGTTAGTAGAATCATTCAAAAAAGGTATTGGCCAACAACAACAAAATGGCTTTTACGAATCTCTCTTCCAGGAGTTTGTAGTACCTTACTAACTCAATGGAATTTAAACGAAATGCTGTTCTACACAATTTACAACTATCTGTATAATGTTTTCTAGAAAAAGACTTAACCTTGTACACGTATCAAGTGCAGATTCAAGGCAATGGCGTCAAATATATTACATAACTTTATAGTTTTGTTGCCACCGTCTTAACGTCATATTGTACCAGGAGATCATCATATTGTGATAGCAGTGAATTGGTGATGAGCTTAGGCTTGGTACTATTCATAGCGAATGACCTTCAAAGGTGAAGTAAAAGATGAAATACCCTTCAGACATGACCACCCCACGCCAGCGGTTAATGCAAGGAGACGCCACTTTGACAGAGAGACTCTCTAAGAAACAATCAGTTTAAAAACAACAACCACAATGATCCTCATACCGTAATGAGCTTATTTCTATTGTATACTTTTCCAATAATGTTTAGAACAATTTAGACTTACACTGTGACAAGGCCTATAAAGTTTGTATAAAGTCGCGATATAAAGAGTGATATTGAAAAATCAGCAGCTATATATATATATATTATTTTAATGCTTATTTAAATAATATTTAAAACAAATTGTGAGTAGAATTCTTCGGGAGACCCGAAATTTAATAAGGGTTAGGTACTGTGGCCTATTGCTTGCAGTACCTATATAACTAAAAGTCAATAGGTTCGGCCATTGATTAATACGTCCTTAAGCATTGTTCACACTTCAGTACATAGAATTTGGTGGTGATATGAATTTTAAGTCAACGATATGCCTCTTCCCCATTCAGTGCATGATAAATAATTATCACTCCTTAACATCAATAATATTTGTACAAAATATTAAAACATTTATATTCCGCATATTCGTTGATCCGCCACTAATTACTTTGACTTGGTATCTTTAGTCATAGCGACAACCTGGTTATTACGACCTCTAGACAAAACATGATCCGACATCTGGAACCGTAATCCATTAAGCTAATCCTGTTACAAAATGAATGAATTTAGATAGAGTGATATTTAACACGCACGCCACGCGCATGTGCATATATATGCAAAGATGTTCGTATACAAGGAAGGGAGAGTATGCAAAAGAGAGGGGGGGAAGTAAAGGAGGGAGGGAGGAAATCAAATCAAACTAATTATTTCATTTTCTTTTTTATAATCAACTCGATATTTCCAGATACTCATTAAGACAATACTTGACCTCATTTTCTTTACAAAAATAGATGACATTTTAGTGATCGCAATAAATAAAAATAATAAATATCTATAATGACCTTTCTGGTGACAGTGGGATAACGGATGGCTCCTGTAACAGATGGTAAACAGGCCCAGGAACAGTATTTATATGTATAGAGTGTGCCTATAGTCTATTTCACACACAAGTAAATAAAGGAGGCTGAGAGACAGTGCGCTTATTGAGGTCAGTTATGGGAAGGTTTGTTGTAACTTATGGAGAGTACTAGCAGGACGAATTGGCGTATAATAACTTAGAGATTAATTCTTAAGTGAATAAATGAAAGAGTGAGTTATTTAGCCATAACGCTGGTTATGCCTGGAACATAATGCTGAGGCATAACCTCAAATGGAAACATCCCACCAAGCCCCAGGTAGAAGTTAGATTATGGAGGTTTGCAATGCAACTCTCTAATCACTGCGCTATAGGAGGACTCAGCAGGGCTGATAATAACATATATATGTGTGATCATCTATGTAATATTTATATGCCCAAATAAATCTAATCCTATTTTTTTCCAGCAGGAAACATGACAATCATCAATTTGCTCATAGCTTCGTTCTTGTTCCAGGAAGCCATCTCTCATGATCCAGGTAAGTAATTATTGATCTACTACCATAAATTACAAAACAAAAACTGTTGTACCGAACTCGGATATTTTCTGACTGAATCAATCACGAACACTCTACGTACGTGAAAACATAAATATGTATTCGTAAAAAGAATTACTGTTATTTGAACCTCGTATACAATTATTTTATTTGCGAGCTTTATACTCTTTACATTTGGTGCTTTCTAAATATATTATTTATTATTATCTTTACTACATCTATTATTATTATTATTATTATTATATTTAATTGTAAATAATACCATGTTAATTATATATATATATATATATATATATATATATATATATATAATCCAGTAAATTATGACTTTATTCCAGTTTGTGGCGACGTTCCCTCGAACTTCCTTGACTATGACGTAGGCGAGAACCACCTAACTGTTGGACATACCCAGTTTAAGTATCTACAAGGACTCGGTACTTATGACGCTCCTTATGTTATGTTTGGTCTCCATGACAACAGAACTCGCGTGGAATGGCGAGATTTTGAGGTTAGTCCTACAGTCTTTCTCTCTCTCTCTCTCTCTCTCTCTCTGCGTCTGTTTTATTTTGCATATATAAGGACAATTGCTCAGAACATCAACATCTAAATATCCTTTGAGACTTATACCTCCATAAATATATACATAAATAAAACTATACATACATCAATCTAAATAAATGCTCTACACCTCATATAAAGCTAGACCTATCCATGTGCCAGGGCTACTCATCAGCCTTGTGGGGAACAGGTAATTTGCTGTTTGTACGGGACAAATATGTCACGCCCACATAGAAGCGACAAAATCCAGGCTATGTACAAAAGCGGAACCACGTACAACAAACACCATTTGACACCACAGCTCTCAGTACACAACACGTGCGTGTGGTTCAATGGTGAGTTAGTACATACACAAGATAACTCCTTCACACCACAGTTTACATTCACCAGTAGTTTTCTGTTGTTCAAAAGAAACCTATATAGAGAGAACATCTCGACAACACATATACTGACCTCAGCTTTACCCTGGTTTCGAATAACTAAATAAATCCTACCTACATGAACCGTATCGAAACACGTCCGACTGGTCTGACGTCGCAAGTTATTCCTTAACCTAAGTGAAAAGTTAGACCACAGGTGTGTGTGTGTGTGTGTGTGTGTGTGTTTAGCTGTGTATAATAAGGCACAGGAACAGAGATTCTCGAACCGTGAATTCAAACTCTGGACTTTCTTCAGGGGACTGAATCCAGAGTGGCGACTTTTCTTGCTGATACATGTGTAATATCTCACCAGTCCCTAAGCCGCCAAGCAAAATCAAAATACGAATCACCTACAGCCGTGGAGTTTGGGTGTAAAACACCCAAGTCAGATCACGGCAGTAGTGAGAATGTTTAGCTTAATTATCTAAGCAGCCCTGTTTATAGCTATTTTTAAATTGCTGTATCTTTCTTCAAAGCAATACTACATAAACTATATAACCCAATTGTCACTGTCTTCAAAGATCAATTTTTACAGCGGGCAGGCGTCATGAAGCGACTACTATTAAAACTCTTTAACTTAATTGTTATTAAAAGACTGACATCTGCGCTGAAGCAGACCATATTAGCGCGTCATGGCTTCGATACTGTTTGAACTATGTTATCATATTCAAACCTGACCTAATTTATGCTATTCTAACTATTGTAGTTCTTAAATGTTATTTATGACAAGCAGATTAGAGCTAATCTTGAATGTCATAGTACAAAATGGACATAACTGGACATAGGAAAGATAATTCTATTCCCACATACAACCAAAGTGAATTTTATATGCAACTAAAGTTGTTATATAAAACACACCAACCGCGCGAGCTGTGTCCAATGCCACCGCTCGAGATGCGATGCAGTGTTTCTATTCCTGAGTCAGGAGTACTTGTAATGCTTTAAGAGCGTATTGTGCCTGCTACATTCATTTAAATGCTGGATAACCAGGCCAAACATCTAAACGGCGTCCCTCCAAAGACGCAAATAGTACAGCTCTAGATCAACTTTTCTTCAATGCGGGGACCCGGAAATATACTCTGCACGCATAGAAAACGGAACTCTGCAACAACCGCAGCATAATATGCCTTGTGATATTTGCTGGAGGGTCAAATACCTCATAAACACACAAATCCAATAAATACTATGACCTACTCATATTATAATATATTAACATTTATAATTAGGGACATATTGTCTTGACCAGTGCCTCATCATCAGATATCAAAGATGGTCTCCTACTCAACCCTGTTAACCTTGATACCATAAGTTTGTGGTACAGAGTGGGATCTATCTTTTGTCGGTATACCACTGAGTCCGACGAGTTGTATAAAATCAGCTCAAACATCTGTGACTTCACCGCCGAAGCTGCTTTGATCATAACATATGACTGCTTCAGATCGGAAATATACGTAAGTACTTGACAACAGATGTATGATAATAATCACGATTATAATTGCGATTATAATACGTATATAATCCAAATACTAATATGATATTCCAATGTTTCTCACTCACATACGTGTATGATAATGATATCGTTATTAAATAAAATTAGTGATATTTATAGGTAAATGTATTATAATATAATATATATATATATATATATATATATATATATATATATATATATATATTGTTGAAACTCAATTGCAATTTTTATTATAAATACATGTAAAAATAATTATCTGGCATAACTAACAATTGATTTTTGTATTTAATCAATAAATATATATGCAATAATCATAAAATTCAAATTAGTCACAAAAAATCACAAAAAAATCTAAAAAATCAAGCCGTATGAATGTTTTATTTCTTGCAGTGATTTAATTCAAATAATTTAAATCAAACAACTCTGGTAGTAGCAGTAGTAGCATTAGTGTTAGTAGTAGTGTAAATAGTAGTAATAGTAGTGGTAGTAGTAGTAGTACCTTTTTATGTGTTCGTTTTACTTGTGTGCAGTAAAGTGGTTATTTTTATTAGACTTATTTAAGTTCTATTTCTCACTTTATCAGCCTAATTCACCGAAGGCACGATTCCAGACAATTGTTGCTTATGGCAAAGATAACGAAAACAATGAGAAGACATATTTATTGATGATTTATGATATTTTACCTGGTGACGCCTGGTTTCTACCTTGGGAGGTAAGCAACCTATTAATAAAACTGATGCGTGCGTGCGTGCATGTGCGTGAGAGAGAGAGAGAGAGAGAGAGAGAGAGAGAGAGAGATACAGTCAAAGTTGGTTAATAAGAAATTCAAGGGCTCTGGGAATTCATTTCATTATAATGATACTTCGCTTTATCCCATGCTGTTTGCAAATTAGTTACCAACCCGTGAACGATAATTGATAAAAATAAACCTGTCTTATTCAGACACGGAGCAAATGTGTTCCTAGTCTCTGATTAGATTATGAAAACCAACAATTCATTTCATATTGTATTTCCACATTCTCCTTAATAATTTTGTATAAAATAAATCTATTGCAAGACACTGAATTTTGGAATTAAACTGTTGCTGACTTGCTAAGTTTTGACTGTAATGTGTTCGTTATATTAGCTGCTGACGTCACTAACATTTCCTTATCATCCAATGCCAGCAATACCAACATTATATCACCTTTCTGCGAGATAAGGATCGTTATCCGATAGGTGCTGATCCAAACACTGTATTAGCTATTGATGTTACCAGTAGACTGTCACTTATCAAAGGCAAACAGCTGCCAAACGGCTCATCACCTTGTCAGTGAGTAAGTGATCGTCCCACGTGTCACGTGGTAGCCTACGTCACATCACACACACACACACACACCCACACACACACACACAACTTAGAATGTATACTAACGGTTGATATTTAATTTCAGCAACAAATCACTGCCAGGATGTGAGATCTAGATATATTGTTCCACGAAACCACAAGTCCTTTAAAAAATAAATAAAACAAAGCAAACTTTATATATCGTTATATGAAATGAAACCGAGAATTGCAACAAAAAAAGTCTGAACTTGTCAACACTAACAGTTATACCAACTTTTCACATAACCACACACACACACACACATCGCGCTTCTGCGCAATAATCGTAGTAAGTTTCTTTGTGGCTTGCTGTGATAATTTTGTGAGACAGTTAAATTCGGGAGCTTCTTTCGTTTGGCGATTTTTTAAATTCGTTAATTTGTTTAGGTGATAAAGAATGAAACTTGTTGATTAATAGCCTAGTATATTGAATGACACGGTTTTGTTAATTGGCGTGTCACATCAGTGACACAAAGAGAGGGTCAATCAGACAAAGTTATCCGGAGGTTTTATGTAGCCTAAAACTTCGAAGTACAAGCACCTTTTTTATGGCCTAAATGGGGTACTTTGGAGTACAAACACCTTTTTGATGGCCTAAATGGGGTACTTTGGAGTACAAACACCTTTTTGATGGCCTAAATGGGGTGAATCGAATGTAGTACGGTTTTTATTTATACTACGCTTTTATAATATAATATAAATTAGCACTCAAACAAATTAATCTTCGAGTATTCGATACTGTCAATCTTTCAAACCAATGTTTCTGGTGCCACGTCAGACGAGGAAAATATTAGAATGATGAGATATTATATATTATTCGGTTCTGAATGGTCGGTGTATGAAGAGAAAACAATCAACAGACGTGGTACAATTCCTTGAGTCGCAAATACATTACTGTATTTGTGAACAGTTCTGATTTATTCAATATTTTATCATAAATTGGTGTAGTTATTGGGAAGATTTGAAAACATTATGCAATATTTTTAGTTATCCGGGGGGATTTATGAAGATTATTTGGAGGAAGATTTGTCATGGGAGAAACCCCGCTAAACCTTTTCAAAAACTGGAATTCATTACTATCTGAAAATGTATACGCCCCGCGGACATTTGAGGTATCTGTGCTGGGTTGGAACAGGTACGAGTCAGGTGATGATGGGAAATTTTCTTAGAAAAACGTCTAGCTGGATTCGAACTGAAAGCAATTACCTTTTTTACCTTTTTCCCTCATCCTTGTGGCTGATCGATCATATTGACCCCGCAATTTTCATCCATCACAAAATTATTGATACCCATTTTTAAAAATATTGACCCAGTTTATATATATGACTCTTGAGCATTGTTCTCCAAAATACATCTTACCCCCCCCCCTCGATAGGATATATTAAAACCTATGATACCTATTGGAGCTCTGGAGCATTGAAACCTTTTTGCCAATCAGAGTTTACTAACATGACCTCTACACCTTGACACCTAACTTGTACCTGTTTCAACCCAGAACACCAAATCATTGTATGTAAAGATCCAAATTTATACCAGAAACTACGTATCAATTGCAACATATACCTGGCTTTATATTCCATAATCCTGAATTTGATTGACATACATATATCCTAACAGTTGCTTAGTCTCCCAATGACTAGTATACCATTTGGACAAAATACCAAATGTACTCCCAATAATACATATCAGGAAAAATATTGGAATTAACCTAAAAAGAACGATTGAAATTGCAATATAATTTGGAATATTTATTACGTTCCCTATAAATAGCCTTGTAATAGGTGAATTGATATTATTTCAGAAGAGGATAATACAGAAAATATCCAATCATTATCATAATTTCCTTTCGTGAGGTGACACTAAAAGTCTGTTTCGGAATATGGTTGCTACGAAGGAAGAAATGTTTATGTACCCAAATACGAACCATTATTTGGGGTACTTTGGACGCATCGGTTTATTAACTTAGTAAAAAAGAAAACACCAATTAGTGTTTACTTCAGGTTTGTCGTCGGCTCCAAAAATGTGTTTGCACTCCGAAGTATCCGCATAAAATTCGTTTTGGCGCATGAACTCCCAATAACTCTGGTCTGTTTGACCCCCGTGGAAACACCTTTACTCTAATCACCTCTATTCGCCTTTACTATTCGTCTTTGGCCTCATGGGTAGAGTGTGGCACTATTTAGCCCTGGTTATGGTCATGCTGTGGGGGGGGGGCGGGGGTTCGAATCCCGGCCATGGCACTACAGTAGAAGGAGTTTTTCATCCAACCAGGCAACTATCAAGGTTTTCTCCACCGAATATGCCAAATAGTGTTGCACTATACAATACAAGACAACATAGCATAACTTCTTTAACTTCTGATATTACATTATATCAATAAAATGTTGCTATAACACATTGTTAATATGCTATAACTAGAAGAAATGAAGGGATTTTTCTTATTATAAAATATATCCATATGAGAAATCAAAGAAAATAAGACAATTATTAATAAACAATTAAGCATACAATTAGTCACAGATTGTACGCTAAATTGTTTATTAATAATTTTCTTATTACGATTGTGGGAAATAATGGCACTGGAAAAAATGGCAACGGAAGAAATGTCACCGGAAAAAAGGCACCCAGAAAGAAATGGCACTATCCAAATTTGGATATTTATTGAACACTTGGTTTTGCTTAATAAAGTACAGTATTATATCAGAATTTAATATCACAATTATCATATTATTATCACATACAAAAATACAATATACATAACATCACTCAACACATAGCACATAGCATCACTTAACATATAGCATCACTCAACCATGAGATTTCCAGCGGATGTTGTGACCAGCTCCTTGAAGGAACCCTTCAACAGTCTTGCTCCCATCTCGTCTGTCCACACATAACTGATGAAGACGAGACTGTGGCTGGGTATACATACGTTTGATACGCTTGCGGGGAGGCTCACCACGAGCAGCGCTGAGTATAGTTGTACTGACTTGGACAACATCTGCTTTAAGCCAGTGAATCGGTTTCAACACAGAAGAATGAGAAACACCTCACAAATGTTCAATTCTGTGATTCCATGCCTCAGAGAGATGGTTAGTGCGATGTTAGCCATCAAGGGTGACCTGCTGAACATTCCATATCTGAGGTGGGAAGAGAGGAATGAGGCGGAACATGATGACATCCTGTCCTTCGCCATCTGGAGATGGCGTTGAATCCGTCTCTAAGTACTAGTAGAGTAGATGGTGTCGAAGTAGTTGAGAAGAGACAATACTATATAAACTATATAACTCAATTCTCACTCTCTTCAAAGGTCAGTTTGTACAACGGGCAGGCGTCATAGCTTCGGTATTGTTAAAACTACATGATAACATTTTCAAACCAGACCTAATTTCTGCTATTTGAATTATTGTTATAATAACGTTCTTAAATGTTATTTATGACAAGCAGACTAAAGTTAGTCTTGAATGTCACAGTACAGACTGCACATAACTGGACCTAGGAAAGATAATTCTATTCCCACATAAAACTAAGGTGAATTTTATATGCAACTAAAGTTGTTATAAAAAACAAACCAACCATGCGTGAGATGTCTAATGCCACCGCTCGAGATGCGATGCAGTGTTTCTATTCCTGAGTCAGGAGTACATATAATGCTTTAAAAGCGTACTGTGCCTGCTACAGTCATTTAAATGCTGGATAACCAGGCCAGACACCTAAACGGCGTCCCTCCAAAGACGCAAATAGTACATGGATTATACAGCTCTAGATCAACTTTTCTTAGAATGCCCGGACCAGGAAACATAGTCTCTGCGCAAAGAAAACGGAACATATCAACCGCAGCATAATATGCCTTGTGATATTTGCTGGAGGGTCAAATACCTCATAAACATACAAATCCAATAAATACTATAACCTACTCGTCACTAAGCCTTTATGATATCAAATATTATCCATGGCACTACAGTAGAAGGAGTTTTTCATCCAACCAGGCAACTATCAAGGTTTTCTCCACCGAATATGCCAAATAGTGTTGCACTATACAATACAAGACAACATAGCATAACTTCTTTAACTTCTGATATTACATTATATCAATAAAATGTTGCTATAACACATTGTTAATATGCTACAACTAGAAGAAATGAAGGGATTTTTCTTATTATAAAATATATCCATATGAGAATTCAAAGAAAATAAGACAATTATTAATAAACAATTAAGCATACAATTAGTCACAGATTGTACGCTAAATTGTTTATTAATAATTTTCTTATTACGATTGTGGGAAATAATGGCACTGGAAAAAATGGCAACGGAAGAAATGTCACCGGAAAAAAGGCACCCAGAAAGAAATGGCACTATCCAAATTTGGATATTTATTGAACACTTGGTTTTGCTTAATAAAGTACAGTATTATATCAGAATTTAATATCACAATTATCATATTATTATCACATACAAAAATACAATATACATAACATCACTCAACACATAGCACATAGCATCACTTAACATATAGCATCACTCAACCATGAGATTTCCAGCGGATGTTGTGACCAGCTCCTTGAAGGAACCCTTCAACACTCTTGCTCCCATCTCGTCTGTCCACACGTAACTGATGAAGACGAGACTGTGGCTGGGTATACATACGTTTGATACGCTTGCGGGGAGGCTCACCACGAGCAGCGCTGAGTATAGTTGTACTGACTTGGGCAACATCTGCTTTAAGCCAGTGAATCGGTTTCAACACAGAAGAATGAGAAACACCTCACAAATGTTCAATTCTGTGATTCCATGCCTCAGAGAGATGGTTAGTGCGATGTTAGCCATCAAGGGTGACCTGCTGAACATTCCATATCTGAGGTGGGAAGAGAGGAATGAGGCGGAACATGATGACATCCTGTCCTTCGCCATCTGGAGAATGGCGTTGAATCCGTCTCTAAGTACTAGTAGAGTAGATGGTGTCGAAGTAGTTGAGAAGAGACAATACTATATAAACTATATAACTCAATTCTCACTCTCTTCAAAGGTCAGTTTGTACAACGGGCAGGCGTCATAGCTTCGGTATTGTTAAAACTACATGATAACATTTTCAAACCAGACCTAATTTCTGCTATTTAAATTATAGTTATAATAACGTTCTTAAATGTTATTTATGACAAGCAGACTAAAGTTAGTCTTGAATGTCACAGTACAGACTGCACATAACTGGACCTAGGAAAGATAATTCTATTCCCACATAAAACTAAGGTGAATTTTATATGCAACTAAAGTTGTTATAAAAAACAAACCAACCATGCGTGAGATGTCTAATGCCACCGCTCGAGATGCGATGCATGTTTCTATTCCTGAGTCAGGAGTACATATAATGCTTTAAAAGCGTACTGTGCCTGCTACAGTCATTTAAATGCTGGATAACCAGGCCAGACACCTAAACGGCGTCCCTCCAAAGACGCAAATAGTACATGGATTATACAGCTCTAGATCAACTTTTCTTAGAATGCCCGGACCAGGAAACATAGTCTCTGCGCAAAGAAAACGGAACATATCAACCGCAGCATAATATGCCTTGTGATATTTGCTGGAGGGTCAAATACCTCATAAACATACAAATCCAATAAATACTATAACCTACTCGTCACTAACCCTTTATGATATCAAATATTATAAAAATAAACCTCAATCTCAACCACGGGCAATGTGTGTTTTAGCTTTGTAGTATAATAAGGCACAGATAATCTCGAACCGTGAATTCAACATCTGGACGATTCTTCGGGTGACTGAATCCAGAGTGGCGACTTTTCATTCTGAAACATGTCACGATTTTAGGAGTATAATGATGGATTACGTGTTAGTGTAGACCAACATTTAATAAACTAAACTAAACATTCCATGATCATAATAGATCATTTCTATAATTTCCCTGTCTTAAATGGTAGAAACACTGTTATCAATTATTTTAACTGAGTGTCACTCAAATGTGATGTGAGTAAAGCAAAGAATTCCATCTATAATAAGCAGAGGATAAACTAATTAGCATAAATTATGCAAGTATACAGCCCATTACATCCACTGATGGGGGTGTTGACGTAACAGAAGATGAACCTGGTAGTTATTTGTATCTTAAATTGTCCACCATCTTGAATTATATAATCATTTGAACTATATGTGATACACACTGAATATATGACAGGTATTTTAAAATGAATTCCAATGTCTTGAAACTAATCTGCGGAGAGGCGCTGCAATATGCAACCAGGTTATTCATGGTAATCTTGTCACATTAACAGTGATTTCCTGGTAATTATTTTCTGATATTTCCAACTCCCCTGTTCTTAGAAGAAACGAAAATATCAAGACATAGCTAAAACATAATTATTTGATTGATTGAAATCTAAGACATTGGGCAAGAAAGGGGTTTATTCTAGAACTATTATAAACAATTTAATAATCAGGCAGTGTGGACATCACAATTCCATAATAACCGAAAAGTACCGAAATATTTATTTCTTTGCTATGAGCTGTCAGTATTCTACTTGCTGTGAAATATTTCTATCTATGTCTATTTATTAAACATTCATATTAGTATTATAATCTTTTATCCAAAGATGCAATGCAATATTTAATTTCGTTACTTTTAGATAGCGAAGCCTCTTTCTAGTCCAGAATAATAATTTAATATTCATAAAATTCAACATTCAATATATATATATATATATATAGGATCTAAGTATTAGAGTAAATTCAGCATACGTTCATCATGTAGAAAATTATAAACTTACAAGTTCCTTTAGCACATATTTGTAAATAAACTTTAAAACTAATGGTCAATATTAGAGGTTTTGCCTAGACTCGACATATGCACAAACTCTAGGCATATTCTCCATTGGCACAAAAGTAATGTGTTCTGACATTTACATCAGTGTTTAACATGATTTATTGCATGTTAACTTCTTTCATTCTACAGAGTGCCTGTTACAGCTCATGCGCTTAAGTTAACATATTCCCTAAATTTATGATTATGGGATGACTGTTAACACTAATTTAGTAACTCAGTGCATATTATATATTGTATTTATTTTTTATGGGAATTAAAATATGGAGGAAACGAAACAAATCAATATACTAAATTCTGACACATATAATGTTCCAGCCGATGCCACAGTCTTGCGACGCTCAGTACGATCAACGCACAAATTGTGAAGTCGCTCTTGCAGCTGTAGCGCCGACGGACATCTTGTTGAGGCGTATTGCCAACAGCATCCTGCAGGATGACCGTGCTCACCATAGCCTGTTCCTGTTGAAGCCATTCGATAACCCGCCAGGTTGAGGGATGGTAGCAGGCCTTAAAGTTGACGGGAAAAGAAATTTCACATTTCGAAGTAATTATAACATAACAATCATTTTATTCCCTATTAGATGCACTACCACGCTCAAAATAATTCTAACCACCAGCTATCATATTTCCATTAAAATTATCCCAAAATCCTTAATTTCCGAACTTTCACGAGCCATTGCTAGTGTGTACTACACTCGCTATGGGTTATTGTGTGACGTCATCTTTGCCAAACAGTACGTAGGGTCACAGCTAGCTTACAAGCATTCTGACCAGTTGACAGACAAAATGTCAGATTCCGACGAAAGTTTTGACATTCTCAGAGATATCAAGCCCTACAGCTTTGAACCAATCGCGAAAAGGGTCACAGACAGTATTAATTGTGAGGAATTAGCTGCAGTAAGTACAGACGTGCATCTAGAGCTGCCACCTGTGCCACCAACACCCGGCCCCGAACAAGGGTTGGATTGGCGTGTATTTGTTTGTGTTGGTATAAGTTTAATTGATAAGCCTGAATGCGAATATTTCCCCCCTTCTATCGCATAACTTCATTTAAAATAAAGTGGTATTTGTCTGTATACGTGAGCCCGGTGGATGCATGGGGCTCTCCCATATGTGACTTATATTAATCTCTAAAGGGATGTGCCGCCCTCGGTGTGACTTTATTTTTAATTGAAATTTTCGAGGGGTTATTGTTATTTCGGGCCGGATTTTTACGGCACTTACACGTTGGATATAATCAGTTAATCATTGGTATTTGATGTATGTTTCTTTGCACAAGTGTATGCGACACATTACACCATTTGATATGTTTAATAAAGACAATATATAACACATAACACAGATTAAACAAGGTCACGTGGGGTGTTGGGGGGTCTTTGTTTGACAAAGATGACGTCACATTCCGAAGTTTTTCGAAGATTCTCGATTAAAGTTTCCGCCATGTGAGATGCCAAGAAACCAAGTCTTAAAACCACTGTAACTTTATTTCTAGGAAAAAATAACATATATCTCTGATTGAAATTGATTTTAAGATATAACACTAACATTTTGACTAATTTGGGAAACGTTTTCCTGTGACCTTTAAGGTTGAAGAAACCTTCACACAAATTGTTGATATGAGGATTATTGTTCATGGTGGTATCATGCACATTCCACATGTCTAGGGCGAACATTTGTGGAACACGGGGCAACCTGATCTGATCTCTGGGTATGTCTACTGGCTGTTGAATATTTTGTGTGCATGAACGAGACCGGAAGATCACCTATATTTTATAGCACACGCGATACATGTGGTGTCGGTCCTTAGTTAAGCATGATGCATTTGCAACTATTGGTAGAATGTAGAAAGGCCCGCACGTGATCATCACAGTGGCTCATCCACTGAGCAAAAATCTAGTTTGGTTTATCACGGGTTCTGGCAGCTTCATCTGTCATCTGGCTTCTGACTTTAGTTAAATGGATTTGTGCTTAATTCGCCAGATGGTTGTGGGGTTGGCCTGGTTCTCCATGCTCTCTGCAAATTGGTCATCATAGAACCCAGACATCCATTTCTTGATCGTTTGAGACATTTGTACCAAATCTGTGGTTTGCGAATTGCTTGTTTTGTGTACATGAATCCATCATAACAAAATTTAATGCTGCCATTATTAGTGAAATTAAATTCCATTTTAAGACATATACGATATGTGATTCTAGAGAAGGCTGGAAAAGAAACTTTAATTCACTGTCACGTAGAGCATTTTATATACTGCCGATGTGAAGCTACTATTAATATTAAGTCACAGATCTCAGCACATTAAGGAAACTTTGACTGTGAAAACTCTAATCATTAAGCATGACTTGTCTAGTTGCAGACCAAAGCACAATTTTCCTTTAATTACCACTAAGCATGATCACATAAAACCTGAACAAGCATTTACAATAAATAAAACATGGTTGAATAAATATCATATTTTGAACTGAATAAATATATTTGTGACTTTTTCCTTCTTCTACATTTAGCTAATCGTCATCATCACTTTTAAGTATTTCTCAAATATTCTTAACCACAAACATGATTTATTTTGGTTAAATTACTTTACCAACTTCAGTCACCCAATCCGCTCATTGTAAAATATGTTTCCACATGTAAATTAACCCTACTATTAGCATACCTGTACGTTTATACTGTAAATGTTACACACTTATGGTAAAACTGAATAATTATTTATGGCTTGGACTTATAACCTACCTTCATAAAAACTTCGTCCGTAAAGCAAGTTTTGTTTATATTAACCAACCTACCCAGAGAGACAAGATTTACTATTCTAATCAAACTGTTGTATCGCGACAAGTCAAAAGGAGGATATAACAAATTAGTCGCAAACTAAGTTTAATTTAAACCTTTCTATTTAACATATTCTTTAACTTAGCACATCATATCTATAATTGTATAATTTCATACCAAGTTTTAGATTCTTAAACAGTCATAAAACTAAGATCACTTTTGGGTAAATGGCCGTGATGAAAATCTCGTGCTCTCTAATAACTGACTAATATTATGCTCAATGTAGAATGACGTAGTGCATGTATATATATATATATATATATATATATATATATATATATATATTGTTGTGTGTGTGTGTGTGTGTTGTGTGTGTGTGTGTGTGTGTGTGTGTGTGTGTGTGTGTGTGTGTGTGTGTGTGTGTGTGTGTGTGTGTGTGTGTGTGTGTGTGTGTGTGTGTGTGTGTGTGTGTGTGTGTGTGTGTGTGTGTGTGTGTGCGACCTGTTGAGCATGGTATACTTAAGTCATTCAAGTAAAATGCATTCATTACCAGATTTATTAAACACAGAATTAACCCGGATGTAGTTAATGGCATAGCTCATAGATCGTCATGGCAACTAACAATACACCGATCAAGTCAACACACGGGGCACCAATAAACTATACTTTCTACATGATAAATATTAATTCTCTTCCCTTCTATTAACTTTATTTTTGCGATAATATTATATTGACTTCAAGAAATTATTTCAGAATCTTTCCAGATTGTTAAAAGTGTGTACTTATAATGTATATTTTAGTATACAAGGATATTAAATAGTTTACTCTTTGCTGACAGGGCTCCTGTACTGTAAATAATTTTAAATGGTTTAGGCCGTAGTTTTCATTCTGGAACGCTTGCGATGTAATTAACCAATTTCTATAGTTAAGCACAAGGTTTATCTTTTGGCGTTTTTATTCGCACATCAATTTATAATTATTAAGGTTTTAACTCTATATAATATTCCATAATATATGCAAAATTTCGCTTAACATCTTTTGTTTTGTTCTTAAGTAACTTATATTCTGTATGTGAACACGACGTTGATTACAAAATATTCAAATTGTTTTAAGAGTCATTATTCATTATGTTTCTAATGGTATGTAAGATCTTTAATCAACTAATAGAATTTTTAAAAAGATAATATATTAATTATTGATATTTTGTGCCTACAGTATTCATCAGGATTCAACAAGAAGGTGATTTTACTATGTAACTTAACACTAACTCCGTTTATTTTGGGCCAATAATCCCCTGGAGTTATTCTATTTAATCAGCTCACTTCCGCCGTGCTGAACAAAGACATCTGAACAAACTAACATGGAACAGCCAGTAATAGATCTAATAAATACACGATATTCCTGAACGAAGATCACGAGAAAACATGTACACAAGATCCAAGCAAATGAATAATTGGGCCAGAGACCTGTGATTGTGACCCATATACTGGGGGTCCAGTATTTACTTCATTCACAATCCACACCTTCATCATTGTATGCGCCATTTGTTAGGAATAAACCGTTGTGCATTGTGTATTTCTTCACCGCAGATCGAGCGCTGCCATATCCGTTTTCTACCGTCTGACAAGATGTCCACACTTAATAACCAGGCATTGATTTATTGGAGCCGTATCGGTAACTTCACACATACACACACAAACTAACAGTAACACACACAAACACACATAGTATAGGTGTGAAGGTTGCATAATTTTTTATTTACAGAACTCATGACCGTGATCACGTCATAAAGTAATGTCACTTAGTCTAACATCCTGATATTTCCTTGGCACTGAAATTAAATTTAAATTGTCTATAGCTCTCTCTCTCTCTCTCTCTCTCGCTCGCTCTGCGTGTGTGCGTACGTGTGAGTGAGAGGTACCATGTGACGTATGCTACCACGTGATACGTACCACGATCACTTACTCACTGACAAGGTGGTGAGCGGTCTGGCAGCTGTTTGCCTTTGATAAGTGACAGGTCTACTGGTAACATCAATAGCTAATACAGTATCTGGATCAGCAGGTATGGGATAACGATCCTTATCTCTCAGAAAAGTGATATAGTGTTGATATTGCTGGTATTGGATTATAAAGAGATGATAGTGACGTCAGCAGCTAATATAAAGAACACATTACAGTTATATGAGTCATAACTATGTCACACACACACAACACACACACACACACACACACACACACACACACACACACACACATATATATATATATATATATATATATATAATAAGGAGAGAGAGAGAGAGAGAGAGAGAGATATATGTGTGTGTGTGTGTGTGTGTGTGTGTGTGTTTGTGTGTGTGTGTGTGTGTGTGTGTTACTTACCTCCCAAGGTAGAACCCAGGCTTCACCAGGTAAAATATCATAAATCATCAATAAATATGTCTTCTCATTGTTTTCGTTATCTTTGCCAAAAGCAACAATTGTCTGGATTCGTGCCTTCGGTGAATGAGACTGATGAAGTGATATATAGAACTTAAATAAATTGTTATGTTATGTTATGTTATGTTATGTTATGTTATGTTATGTTATGTTATGTTATGTTATGTTATGTTATGTCTCTCCCTCGGTGAATCATTTTTATTGTTCTTATTATTATTGTTGGAGTTCTTACTCCACCCTCAATCCTTCATGTGCAGAAATGTTGGGGAAAAAACATTATTATTATTATTATTATCACACAAGAGGGAAAAGTATACTAAACTACTATTCTATTGCCTTTTCTGAAGTGGGGTAATATATACGTTTTTGATGGCACTTACATTGTTTTCTGATCGAAAGCAATCGTATGTTATCACCAAAGCATCCTCGGCAGTGAAGTCACAAATATTAGCGTTGATTGTCGCCAACTCGTCTGATACAGTGGTATGACGACAATAAATAGATCCTACTCTACGTAACACACTTAGTATATCAAGGTTAACGGGGTTGATAAGAAGACCATCTTTGATATTTGATGATGATGCACCGAGAAAGACAACGTGTCCCTAATTATAAATGTTAATATATTATAATGAGGAATCTATTGTTGAAATCATGAATCACTTAACAGACAACGAAAGAAGCGCATAATTGCTTAGGTACACACACACACACACACGGAGAAAGGGTGAGATAGAGAGACTGTTAGACTTAACCTCAAAATCTCGCCATTCCACGCGAGTTCCGTTGTCATGGAGACCAAACATAACATAAGGCGTGTCATAAGTACCTAGACCTTGTAGATACTTAAACTGGGTATGTCCAACATTCAGGTGGTTTTCTCCTATGTCATAGTCGAGGAAGTTCGAGGGAACGTCGCCACAAACTGGAACAATTAACTGACTGAATTATTAATGACGTAAATATGGTATTTTGTTCACAATTAGATTAAAATAACAACAGCAACAACAACAACATACAAGTAAATTTTAAAGTACAAGATTCAGTAAACTTGTTGGCTGAGATTAAACTATATATTTGACATATGTACCTGGATCATGAGCGAAGGCTGCGTGGAATAGCAACGAAGCAATTAGCAGACAGATTACTGCCATATTTTCTGTAAGGAAATAATTAAATTTACCATATTGTACCGTTCCTATGGACCTCCATCATGGCGTTTGAGTTCACCTGATATTTATATGTTACATGGAGGAAATGTGGAATGTGTCACCTAGAATACATTGCAGACTTTTGAGACATCTTGTCGAAAGCAATGGTGTCCAATATGATATAATGTCTAGTTTTAAAAAAAATCTTTTTATGATTCCATCAGCAAAGGTAATAATGAGTGTACTCGTTTTTGTTCATTATTATGTAAAATCATAAAAGTCAACTGTTGCTGAAAATAGAAGGATGTTATTGTCAAACTTTAATAAAAGGGAACTTTGCGAAATGGAAACTCCAGTGTTGCAAAAATATTTTCATTGTGACGAAATCTGTAAAAAAAAACAATGTATGCTTAAATAATTACGTCTTCTCAGGGATAAAAGTTTTTTTATTGATTTCGATGTTAGAGAGATACAGTTATTAATTGACTTGATCTCTACTGGCTAAACCATGTCTAGATGGAGGAATTATTATTATGTTCTTTTTCTCTCTTTTTTCTATATTTCTACTTTATTATTGCCGTTCAATATTATTGCACACATTGTATATACTATGTTGTTACGAAATTAATTATATATATATATATATATAATATATATATATATATATATATAATATATATATATATATATATATATATATGACCCTCCCAGGACAGTTTGTCATAAATTCTCCAATAACTCAATTCAATGTTCCAACACCTCATTTTTCCGATCGACCTATTTTTGTTCAGAAACGAAATTGAAACCTGAAACATAGCCTACCATTGACAACCTATTTAACGTATATCCTAGGTTTTCAGCAGTAAGACATCCAGTCATATACTTACATATTTTAAGAGGATCTTCTACCAAAACAGTATCTGGTGTTCCGATCACTCGGTAGTTAGAATGCAACACTACAAATGTCTAAGTAAGAGTTCGAATCCAATGCATATCCGTCTCTGTGGCCTAGTGGGTAAGAGCGTGGGACTTTCTTACTCGCGGTCCAGGTCGTGGCTTTATAGTAGGAATAGATTGTCATCAAACCAGGCAACTAGCAAGGTTTTCTCCATCAAATATGCCATACATTGCAAATTCTAAATTTCTTTAGAATTAGTCACCGCGGTGAAGCAGTAAATTACAGACCCTATGCGTCTCCATCATTTGAGGTAGTTAAGCCACGTTAAATAAATAATTATTATCACTATTATTATTATTATCTCGGCAAGTTGCCCTTTGACCACACATGTGACCAGTAAATTAACATCAAAAGTTACAGCAACATCAGCAGTTACAGCGCTGTATAGATTTCAATAGAGCGTTCGAGTGATGTATGTACCGTTATAAGTGTATGACGATCATTCGTCTTTATGGGCCTAATTTCGGTGGCTAAGCTGGGACTTTTTTCTTTGTTCAATGTTTGTCGGCTGTTCTTCTTTTGTTGTTTTTTGTTGGATTTTGTTTATGTTGTTAATGTTATTGCTGCTGCTGTTTTCACAAAACCGTAAGTCTAAATACTATCGGAACATCGAACTGTCAGAAAAACGAGATCTCGGAACATCCCCTCGAACTTACCTGAGTAAGAGCTCTAACAGTGCTGCCACACAGATGTAAATAACACACACACACACAGGGTTAATAGAATTTTTTTTAAATTATATTTTTGTTATTTATTTTATTTAAATTATATTTTTTTTATTTAAACCATTGTCTTGTTTTTCCCCAAGCTGTAGACCTAGTGTAAAACTCGGAATTGCAACAAGCACAAATAAATACAAATTTAAAGCAACAGTAATGTGTCCAATATGGCAGTCGGGCGTATTGGCTGGTAATATTGAAGTTGGACGTTTTGGTCATGTTATATAACAAACAAAAAAAGACACAAAATAATTCGGTTTGATTTACATCGTTTATTGATAACACATCAGATGTTGTGGTGACCTCCACGTTTACTGATATACTCTAACTGTAATCACTACTTACTCTGCAATTGTCACTTTAAAAAGCAAATCCCTTTGTATCCCAGAGTTTGAGTTTTTCATTTAGTGACATACTCTTGACGTCACTTAAAATAACAAATAACTGTTTGTTACTATTAAAGTAACCTGAGTTGGCTAATATATTTCACATAATTAAAACATAATAAAACAAATTTACATATTTAAGACTGATAAAAATAACAAATATGACTTCTAAATACTTTTAAATTATCGGTATTTACAATTAACACTTACAAAAATCACATTAAATCATATTATATACACTTACCAAAAATAGTATTTAGCCAAACTTTTTCATAAGCCAGCTCAGGCCACACCAATTGAATATTTTCCTTGGCCAAAACGTCCAGGGTGCATGGCCACGGCCTAAACGTTCCTTGGTCAAAAACATCCATGGCCAAAACGTCCTATAACCGTACAATATCACATGATCTAATGTAACAGTAACAACAACTGTCACACAGTTCAGTGCCACACTCTAATGATTACTGTATGTCGCTTCACCTGTCACTCTGCTGCGTGGTTGCTGAAGGCAATCTCCATTTGGGTGAGTGACCAAATTAATGTGGAGGATAAGTCACACCAATTGAATATGCTGTTGTCATGAAGGCCCATTATACATGTTATATATATTTACAGTATGGGGCTGTATTGTCATTAAATTGCACCGTTGGATGTCCAGGTATGAAATCTACCATTAGCTAAACATGATTTAACTAATGAGTTTGAGTAGCATCGGATTCAATTTATAAAAACCAATTTAGAAATATATCGAAATCACACTTTATCATTATTGTGTATTAAATCATAGTCGGATTTTAATCCAGATTTTAAATCCAGTAATTTTTGTATTCTTTCGGATGATTTAAATAACGATTTAATCAGTGATTTAAAACACCTGATTTAAATCAAACAACCCTGCACGCATGCACACACGCACGCACAAATGTATAAATATACAGTAACACACACACAAATAAATAACTAAACAATAACACACACACACACGGTTTACCATAAATCTTCCTATAAACCGACCTCAAGTAACTGTGTTGGTGTTCCAAGTTCCGTCTATCTTCTGTGTGATGGAGACTTCATTCTCTGAATATAAACATTATCTCTTGGCCAGGATACCATCTGTTACTGGTACCATCTGGTAGTCGACTGTCACCAAATGCACATGATAAATATTTATCATAAATATTTATCATAACTATTTATTATTAATATTTATTAAGTGTTGAAAATGTCAGAAAAAAATAAACAGATGAGCGGGTATTATCTGTAAAATTATTATATTGATCGATTTGTAAACATGAAGTTAATTAAATATTGCTACCTGGAAACAGGCAGTCAGGTGTTATAATCTGATTTGTAATTGTATTATCTTGATCGATTACAGTTACAGGTGTTAGTGACGTGCGTCGCAATAGCCAGGTGGTCGCTATAACGAGATGGTCACTATAACAAGGTGTTGGTTATAACGACATAGTCACCTATAATCAGGTGGTCAATAAGTAAGGTTCTGTAGACTCTATAGTCTGTTTATGACACTAACATGAATCTGGCTGTTCGTACTCGAAGTTCCTTACCCATGGTTATTGTATCCAGGAGATCCAGATTCCATCCTCGACCGTATACCACTATTTCCCAGAGAAAGTTTTTCGTCAAACAAAACAACTATTAGAAATTAAAAGATAAATCTATAATTAATTGTTTTCAATTATTTGTTCACGTATCCCGGGAATGTTAATAATTGGAATAACAATCATTGTTTAGTTACGTAATCAAAGACGAATAAGAAAAGTTTATTAATTATTAAACATCTTACAGCCAATTAACATAAATTAGTACACCATTAATGGGGAGAATATAAATGGAGACAATGTTTATATTAGAAAGATTTCCTGGGTGAGTTATAAATGGGATCGCTAAGGGGATCCAGAATATCACAATCCCATTGAGATAAGTCTGATATCCTGACGCCCTACTAATGAGCTTATAGACTTCAACGGGTGGCTCTTTACATTCCCATTATAGGCCTATATTATCTAGACGCAGACTAAACACACCGTGAGGCATACTTTATATCGGCCAATTATAGGACTGTTAACTGAAACTGCGAGTGAGTATGTCAGAGGTCATACAAGAAATCAACTGCCTCGAACCGGTTACCTCTCAAATTGTTGTCTATCATTCTATCCACTCGACTAACTAGCAAGCACAGATACTGAGAAGCTTATTGATAAAGTGGCCCGATAGGTTCTTGGATTGGATCCATCAACTACATTCTCATCTTCCGCGTATTTATTAGTTCACGGGGCCATATAGAAGTGGCTGATCGGGCGATAATTGAGGCGGTTGCTATGTGACGCCGAATTTTATAAGCTCATAACAGACTGTGAAGTACTTGGGACACTGGTTTTCTTATAGTATATAGGGGGTCTCCGTGGTCTAACTGGTAGCGCGTTGGACCATAGATCACTACCACATGAGTTCGAATCTCAGAGTGGACATATCTGAAGGGCGTTTCATGTTTGACTTCGCTTCGTTACCTTTGGAGGTCGCTCGGTCCATTTAGCCTACGATGTGCACAAAAGTGGTCGTAGACAACAATCATCATTCTTATAGTATATAGTTTTGTAACAAAAACAGTTAAACTATTATTATTATTATTATTGTTGTTGTTTTTGTTGTTGTTGTTGTTATCGTTAAGCTATTAACAATAAATTGATATATATTGAATGTAGAACTAAATAAAAAAGGTTTTTAAATATGATTATCATTGTTGTCGTTATTATTGCTATCCACTTATTCAATAAACAATGCATACAAATATTTATGACATGAGGTGGCCTTTTCCTAAGTTATTGTTGATCCTGTCACTAAGTTAGCATGCTGCCAGGGGAGCTGTGATGGCGCCAGACTGTACGGCGACACTTCTTAGTCTAAATTTGCATTATCCGAATTTGCATGATGTTACATCCGATCATTTAATTTCCGTATGCCCCAAATTTGACCAACGCCGAGAGTAAATAAAACATTCATTACGTAACTAATTCACCCACTTACTCACTCACCGACTCACTCACTCACGAACTCAAATTTATTAGATCCCCAAACCAGACTGAAATTCCTTATTACTACCCAAATGAGCCCTGTGAGACGCATTAAAATATGTGTGTTTTTTCTTCAAAATAAATTCGATAGCGATAGAGAACAATAAATATTAGGGAATGGGCTTTGATTTGAAGTTTACTTTGCTGCGCATTCTTGAAATAACAATATAAATAACACCTGGCCTGGTAATAAACATGAAAGTGGAGAGTCGTCAATTCCACGAAAATACAGGAAATAAAATTCCACAAAATTTCACGCAACGAAACATTAAATTTATGATTACCAGATTTTCTCCCAAACGATATTTGATCATTCGTGACAAAAGCTGTTTCGTATTTAAAGAATGTGTTATTTACTCCGTCATACAATCTGCCGCCACAAGTTATGCCAGTATTTCAGTTATTTACGTCTCACTGGAAAATTGTCCGCGATTAAAAAATATCAAGGCTTGAAATACGTATAACATTTATTTTCTGGTAAATATATCACAGCTCGAACGTGAATTAGCATATTGTAGTATATATTGTAGATATATTGTAGTATAATGAAATAGGTCGTGATTAAGATGGAAGCAGATGTTCCTAAACTACGCCATTTTGTATTTATATACTGATGTTTTGTTATTGTACTGTTATTGGTTGTGGTTGTGTTGTTTTTTTGTTGTTGATGACGATATTTTGTTATCGCTTTGTTGTTGTTACTATTGCTGCCATTGTTGTCATTGTTGCTCAAGCTGCTGTTGTTACTGAAGGCTGCTGTTGCTTACATCGGCTCAACAAATTCTTCCATTAAAGATTTATCTATATTTATGTTATATCCGGGTATTGCACATTCATTGTACATATATTTGTTATACACGGGTTTTGCACATTTTATTGTACAGATATATGTTATATGCGGGTATTGGACATTCATTGTACAGATTTTTTATTATATGCGGGTTTCTACATTAATTGTACAGATATTTGTAAAATGCGGGTATTGCATATTCATTGTATAGATATTTGGTATATGCAGGTATTGCACATGTAATGTACAGACATTTTTTTTTTTTGCAGGGTATGGTACATTTATAATACAGATATTAACAAGAAATATCAGGTATGTGACGCATGATTCAGGCTTTGACACTAAAAATAGGATTAAGATCATCTTTATTTAATTGAATTTAAACTCTAAGTCTACTTAACTGTATGTAATATTAACTAATCCAATTAAAATAGCCAGATATTGTCATGTTAATAATATTTAATAATATCATAATTCTTAATAATTAAAAATATCAAATGGAGGATTTAGGCCTAATCTTTTTTATAACTTTAATTGCGATTTAACTATTTCTCTGTAAAGCTAACCTTGTATATCGCACATACATCATATATCATTAACTTAAATAATTCTTCCAATACAAAATATACATTCCACTCTATGAATAATTCGTTAGCCGTATGTCAGCTAACTAATAGTAATTATTATAAACAAAAAATTATTACAATGTTTCTAATATTTTTTAAGTTAATTTCTGTTGAACTTGTAGAGTAACTGAATATATCATTCAAATATCGTATTGGGTTTTTATAAACAATTTATTTCGGGTATCGAAGTAGAGTGCTTTCGAATGGCTTCTGTTGTGAGGGTGCTTTATTAAATATAAATTATTATTATTATTATTGTTGTTATTATTATTATTATTATTAGTCGTAGTAGTAGTAGTAGTAGTAGTAGTAGTAGTAATAGTAGTGGTATTTATACAGCCCTAGATCTGGTAATATACCATCTTTATATCCAGTAAACACAACCTAACTCCAACATAATCGTTCGCTCGTATTTGATAATTATATGTAGTAAATGCTATCAAATAAAGAGGCATTCTGTCCAACTACATGATGAATGTTTTATTATATAGCACAAAACACATTGTAGACAATCTCCGAGTATATATTATTAAAATGAGCCATAAGATTATTCAATCCGTAATTCAATCTATGGGTTATTTGACTAGGTCTATAGTTCCGTTCAAATTGAAAACGTGCTTTCACTTTAACTGGATCTGACATTTAAGATAACTCCAAGAACAATTGTTTGCCAAAAACGTCACTTTAATATCTACAACATTGTTGTCTCCGTATCTTCGCAATAACAGCATCACCATTATCTTTACAATAATGGCTGCAGCGCTATCTTCATAATTATGTCATGTTCACAACGAAGGGACAAACCATCTTAAAAACATTAATGTGTTTAGGGTTGTTTAGGTGTGTATGGTTGTTTAGTTGTGTATAGTTATTTATGTGTGTATGGTCGTTTAGGTGTATATGGTCGTTTAGGTGTGTATGGCTGTTTAGGTGTGTATGGCTGTTTAGGCGTGTATGGTCATTTAGGTGTATATGGTTGTTTAGGTGTGTATGGCTGTTTAGGCTGTGTATGGCTGTTTAGGCGTGTATGGTCATTTAGGTGTATATGGTTGTTTAGGTGTGTATGGCTGTTTAGGTGTGTATGGCTGTTTAGGCGTGTATGGTCATTTAGGTGTGTATGGTTGTTTAGGTGTGTATGGTTGTTTAGGTGTGTATGGCTGTTTAGATGTGTACGATCATTTAGATGTGTACGATCATTTAGGTTTGTATGGTTGTTTAGGTGCGTATGGTCATTTAGGGGTGTATGGTTGTTTAGGTGTGTATGGTCATTTAGGGGTGTATGGTTGTTTAGGTGTGTATGGTCATTTAGGGGTGTATGGTTGTTTAGGTGCGTATGGTCATTTAGGGGTGTATGGTTGTTTAGGTGTGTATGGTCATTTAGGGGTGTATGGTTGTTTAGATGTGTACGATCATTTAGATGTGTACGATCATTTAGGTGTGTATGGTTGTTTAGGTGTGTATGGTCATTTAGGTTTGTATGGTTGTTTAGGTGCGTATGGTCATTTAGGGGTGTATGGTTGTTTAGGTGTGTATGGTCATTTAGGGGTGTATGGTTGTTTAGATGTGTACGATCATTTAGATGTGTACGATCATTTAGGTGTGTATGGTTGTTTAGGTGTGTATGGTCATTTAGGGGTGTATGGTTGTTTAGGTGTGTATGGTTGTTTAGGTGTGTATGGTCATTTAGGGGTGTATGGTTGTTTAGATGTGTACGATCATTTAGATGTGTACGATCATTTAGGTTTGTATGGTTGTTTAGGTGTGTATGGTCATTTAGGGGTGTATGGTTGTTTAGGTGTGTATGGTCATTTAGGGGTGTATGGTTGTTTATGTATATATGGTTGTGTTTGTGTTGCTGCAACAACTTAAGCTGAAATCCTCGGGGTTTAGTTTTCTTGTCTTTGTAATAAGGAAACATAATGTTATCATCAGATTTGATCACCACGTTGCTGATCGTCTTATAATGAGGTAGTTGCTCGTAAATCGAGACATGTTTCGTGCATAAAGCAAATGTGGCGCCTTCATACCAGATAAACTATCACTTTATGATGTACATGTGTCTACTGATATCACATTATGAAACACCCCCCCCCCATTCCCAATTTCCGTAAGACTAGACCCATCAAGTAACTGGAGTTGGATTTATATTTATACACCATCAAAGTCTGATACTGGATCTATGTTTTATTTTTACTGGATGAAGAACCTGGATCTATGTAGAACTCCTGACGTTGGGCCTATGTAGAAATTTTGGTTTTGTATCAATATAAAGATCCTGATATAAAATAAATGTTGTTTTCTTTTATTTAATAAAATCTTGATTTACAATTTCCGTGCGGGCAATCAACATCTATCGTTCAGTCTACATATTCAATATATATATATATATATATATATATATATATATATATATAACAATTATTTTAATTACATAATATCCCTGGTCAAGCATTGTATTATAATTTAAATGTATAGGAAATATATAGCCTGATATTATATGACACAAATGAACCTTGATACCAGTACATAATCGACATGGAGCAAAACAAATAAATTCCACATGGACATTTCAATTATATTTTTATTCCTTAATCTACAACAAAATTTCTCTTCAAAGTAGTACAATTACACAATTTTTTTTTTTAATAATATATGCATGTATAATACAAACATATCTAGTTTAAACTTAATTGCATTCGCATGCGTCATTTTAAAATCAGAAGTACTTTGTATTAATAAAATATATTCTTAAAAATATATAAATTCACTTAAAGGAACACACTTCGAGAATAATAACTGGAAAATATCTTGATGTTAAATAGCTGACTAGCACACGCACGCGAACTCAACGATGAAACACCCTTCAGATATACCCACGCCGAGATTCGAACTCAGATAGTAGTAATTTGTATTGGACTATTGCATGTGGGGACAGATGTTTTACTTAGGCAGCATCCCATTATTCAAATCTATTGTCTATATCAATTAAAGCGTTTGTCCTTTCGATCCTTTTTTTTGGGGGGGGGGTAGTGTAATACCTATATAACTCTGTTTCGGGAATTCGACTAGCTGGGACCTGCGAGTCATAACGTGATATTGGGACCGATTTGCAGTGATCGATAACAGCAAACAGTTTCTCCATGTAAATAGATCTTACTAGGGGCCTATATACTTATTCTACTGGGTCAAAGTTCAAATACAAATGGTACCTATGTATACAGCCTGTTTTACTATAATATAGTGAAACAGTCTGTATTATAACAGCCCATAGTATGTTATAGTTACTCCTGGTCATAATACCCTCATTTGACCAATGGCGTGGTTAAACAGGACACGAACTCTCATCAATAGAGGATATATATTTTTGACGATCAATCAATATTTTCAATATGTAAACATATTTTGACATACCACAATCAAAGTGTGTGTGTGTGTGTGTGTGTGTGTGTGTGTGTGTGTGTGTGCTTGAAGCAATCAGTCAGTCAGTCAGTCGGTGAGTCAGTCAGTCGATTTGTTGGTTGGTCGGTTATGGTGACTCAGTCAGTGAGTGCATGATTTGTTTGTTTAGGTTTGGCATTTGTCACACCTATGGCAGAAAGATGTTTCTTTGGGGTAACAACTTCCAAACAATAGCACTAATAAAATAGGAGATTTATTTCCACAGCACATAAAACTGTACACAGAAAATAACCTACATAATTCTGGTGCCTGAGAACAGCACTTCCAGCTTATAACACAATGGTATCGTTGGTATTTATTTTTAATATCTTTCAATCTACATATTAATAGCGGTTTTTCTTCAAAATATTTATATAAATAAGTATGATGTTTTTATTATTATATATATATATATATATATATATATATATATATATATATATATATATATATATATATATATATATATATATATATATTACTATTGAATATACTATTGAATATAGTCTAGACTAGAACCTAAAATCCTATATAAAAACGCAATAATGAAAACGAACGTATTTGAATAAGCGCTCATGTGCGTCTTCTCGTGGATATCCGCATATATATCTGTGTATTTGTATTATTTGTGTTTCTTACGTTATTTCAAATTTTCTTTATTTTAAATATCGTGTGTCTATTTATTTTTAGAGCTGTTTGTAATTAATCACATTTTGAGCTATGCAACCGTGTGGTGTTTAGTGTAACCAAAAACCGGATATGCTACAACCTGGGAACTTCCTTTTTGGAAATCTTGCAAGATGAAGTGTGTTCATTTTTAATATAGCGTTAGAACTATCCCTAATATTTTAAGCCATCCCTATATATAAAGTCATTTTTCCAACGCCATTCTTTAGCTTATTCAATTTGATTGCTAATAAATAATATCTTTTATTATTCCAGGATCGAGCTGTGTCATTTCAGCGGGTACAAAATATACCCCGGTCATGGGAAAAAGCTGGTCAAAGTTGACGGCCGAGTAAGTAGATCTAGATATTTCTGTCATGTCAACGATATTTCTGAAACTGTTACCAGACAGTTGAAAATGTAACACGTAAATTTCCGTCATTGGCTGGAATAGCTGACAGTTGCAAAGAAAGTACAGCCAGCAACGTTTTAAATTGTAATTGTTTGTTTGTTTTTTGGGGGGAGGGGGATTGTAACATTTTTGTAACCAGTGTACATGCGGTTAGAAAATCATACAGGTTGGGGTGGTAATAAAAACGATACAATAAAAATGAAATAGAAGACGTCGAACCTACAAGCCAATCTCAACAAAACAGCAATGGCAAGAATGGATAAATATCACTGTTGTGATTGTGCATGGCAAGGGCAAGGGACATATCTTTCCCAACGGTATCATAAAAGAAACACTGGGATGGCAAATGAAAACAGTACTGAAGCCCTGTATTCCTTTTCTGTTTATCTGACTGTATGTAAATGCACTTGATGATAATAAGGCCAGTCTTAAAAATAAATTGGTTGGGGGTTACATGGCCAAATAACATTCATACGCTGATACGGTATGTAGGAATTAATTTTTGAAATATGTTTTTTATAGATAGTCTAGTGGAATATATTGTTCATGAAGCATTTTTTCATTCAGATATAGACTTACTGGTATTTTCAATAGGTTTACTAACAATTCACATAAGGCACAACTCACCCTTGTTTTGCACCTTCAGATTTGGCGCCAAAAAAGAAAATATATTGCAAAACTGCATCTGAGTTCTGAAGACGTATTTACATCATCGATCAGATGATTACACATAAATGTAAAACTACTATTATTTGTTAAAACCACTAACAATGTATTGAATATCAAAAATAACTAATTTGTGAACCTTTCTAAATCAATATTTATGAATAAATAAAAAAGCTGTGTGAGAAGATATTGTCTGGGATTCCTTCTCCCATGTCAGACGTATCTCCCCTAATGATAGTTGGCCTTTGTTCATCCATCTTGTGGTAAATATGATAATCATGTGTGGAACCGTTTGAAGTGAATAATGCGGACCACAAAATATGTTGCATGTGATAAAATTTATTGTTTCATTTAAGTTTATTCAGTACGATAAGGTAAACATAAGACCACCAGTATTGCTTGCTATTGTTATAGTATGAATGAACACAAAACAACTGATTTGTTGAAAGGATTTTTAACAATGACGTTGTTGCGTAGCCAAGCATTGGAACTGTGTTCGTAGGTGTTCAAGGTCTGAGTGCACATGCGCCAAATGTGCGTTTTTCTTGTGTTCGGACGCAGAACTGGTGTAAAAGAACTGAACGCGCAAGTGCCTAATTTTGCTTGTTTTGGATGCAGATATAAAACGATCCGAGTCAACTTGTTACAGTCACGTCAATATAGTTGGACAAATCAAATGTGATACCTTCGATCTCCTTTATTCTTGTTTGAACATATTCGAAGATGTTGAAAGCCTCAACCTAACTTCAAATAAAAGTGTATTATGCTCAGCCGCCATATTTAAAAAAAGAGATAACAGGTTTGGGAGTTTGCGCATTGAGTGCTTGGACCTTTAGCGCTAGTGAACACGGTTCTGATGCTTGGCTATGCAACAACTTTGTTTAAAAACATATTCCTCGGTCCGCAGATAATCATATCTGCATGTGGTTTAAACGTCATTTAATAATATAGTCACCATGCATAATCGCCCCCACAAGCAAGCCAATTCATCCCATATACACACACAGTGAAGAAAGCGCAAGTACGCTGATATTTCAATGTCCAAAAAGGACTTTATATTACTGAAATTTAGAGTACTGATGCATTGTGCAAGACGTTGAAGCAAAACACCAATCAAATGACAAATACAAGCAGAATTTAAGAATGAAAAAAATAGTTAAATGTATTTTTCATTTCTTCCCAATTCAGTATGGCCATATAGTGGTTTTGGAGTCATATGGTCGGGTAACCCCCCCGACAAGATTATTTTTAAGACTAGCCTAATCAATCAATACCAAGCTTTTAATGCCAGGAAATTCTGAAGGATGTTGTCACAACTATATAAGCCTAAATTTGATTGGCTCGTTGCTCTGGGGCTATTCTGCCCTTTCAAAATACAATACAAGGTATGGTTTTGAAAGCAGTGTCTACAAGTATGTGAGCATTACGTTTAGATGCCAGTCTAAACTTACAGCACTGATGTGTATACTTTTATTTCCAGTTATGTGAGTTGTATTTTTAGTGCAATTTGTCTAAAAGTGGGGGGGGTGCCTCCGTGGTCTAGCAGTAGCGTGCTGGACCACAGATCACTACTACCGTGTTCGAATCCTAGCGTGAACATATCTGAAGGTTGTTTAATCTTTCGCTTCGCCTCATTACCTTTGGAGGTCGCTTGGTCCATTTAGCCTACCTTGTGCACAAAAGTGGCCATAAAACATCAATCATCATCTAAAAGTATAGCAATTGATACCTGCATGCACCTGATTTTCACATGTGAGCTGTATATTTAGTGCTTTGCTGTATCTTTAGCACTGGGGTATGTTTGTTATATACACAAGCTCTATGAGAAGTACCTCAGTATCTTAGACTTGAAACATAAAAGTACTGGAATTTAGTAGCCATCTAACTGATAAAGTAATGTAAAGCTGTATTGTAGTAAAATGTCAGAATAGTTTTATTAACTAAATGAATAAACTTAGGATAGATACAAACTTAGGATAGATATGAAATAATACAAACTACTGCCCAACACTGAAATACAAGTAGTGATTTAGTCTAGATTTATACATGAAATATATACAAGACACCTCCAAATTACAAATGTGTCTAAATTATAGCTTTAAACACTGGTATATAGGTGTATGTAGCCCAGTGACATTTGTCGTATATATTTCATCAAAGCCAACCTAACCCTACAATGTATATACAGGGCTTGACATGAATTTTTTTGGTCACTTGTCATGTAGGATAAGTCACACTTCATTTTTGCTTGTCCGGAAAAAAATATCAGTATCACTTGTCCGAGAAATGGCCAGGTTGGCCTTATTAGGTACGCCCCTAGCTACAGGTTTTGCAGAACATTTCATTAGATGTCTCATCACGGCAAATTCAAATGTCCACTTAGCAATATAATTTAGTTTCTTTGCTTTGTATTGTTTTGGCAATTTCGACAACAACATTTTAAATCATTTCTGTGATTTGAATGATTACTAATTCGTACTATGAAATAGCAAACGAGTCTTCTCACCTGGTTATTGGCATCGACGCAGTAAAACATGCTAAGAACTCGGGGCCAGAAAATATTTCTACATCTCACTAGCCCCATGGTTAGTCAAATTGAAATCCACTAACCCAGCCAAATTTCTTGCTATAACAAAAAAAAATTACTGGCTATTAGAACTAGTCAGAACAAAACTGTGCTGGAATCGACAGAGAACACCAGATCGTAAATTTGTGTTTGATTGATGTTTTATGGCCACTTTTGTGCAGATGAGGTGAGTGACCCCCAAAAGTAATGATGTGAAGTTGAAAATCAGCTATGCCCGTGCCGAGATTCGAACTCTGGTAGTAGTGATCTGTGGTAGTGATTTTAACATTATTTCACATCTGGAAACTTAAGGCTGATATAAATATTTGTCAGTCGAAAACGTATTTTTATGGTTCTTAGTGACTAAGAACCATTGAAAAAACAACTTGACACAGCGGACAACCAAGCATGTGGTTTTATTTGTTCAATTACGTAGTTTGGTTGTACCGGACAACCGTTAATGTCGAGCCCTGGTGTATGGAATTTAATAAATATAAAATATTTGTACAACAAAACTCACTAAATGTAAAATACATAAAGTAGAGCGAGAAAAAAGACATCAATACAGTTAAATCATTTGAAATTTTTACCACCATGGATGCAATAGTACATGATTTCAGCAAAAAAAAATTATTTGGCCATTTTGATGATATTCGGGCAGCACTTCCTGTGCACTTATATCAACTTGGAACTACGCTTGTACAGGTTGAATAACTTGTCTGGTTAAAATATTCCTGCCAAAACAGATGCATGCGCATCGTCACATAGGGTTAGGCTAACAGTCTAAAGATACGGCTCACATATGTGTGGGCACTTCAAATATTAAAGAATATTCCATCTACTTGTAATGTTGGTTACTTTAGTAGATTTTACTATTAATTATTGAAATATGAAGGCCTATCTTGCTCTATATAAAAAAGTTACCTATGTTTCTTAGAGAAAAGTTAGTCAATAATAGTAGTAATGTAGACAGTATTTTACAATATTAGAGCTGTTAATAGTAATTAAGTTCTACAGATTAATGAATATTGCGAAATTACCTATTATAGTCGCTCACTAGTTGTTATTATTTTTGCCAGGGATACCTATTTCTCAGTGCAAAATGTGAGAAGTCTCATCAGATGAAGCGCAATCCTCGTAAAATTAATTGGACGGTCTTGTATCGCCGTAAGCACAAGAAAGGGCAGACAGAAGAGGTGTCCAAGAAACGTTCTCGTCGTACAACTAAATTCCAGCGTGCCATCACTGGGGCAACTCTGACTGATATTTTGGCCAAAAGAAATCAGAAGCCAGAGGTTCGCAAAGCACAGCGTGAACAGGCTATCAGGTGAGTTGAATAATTGTTTCTGTGTTGATAGTGTTATGATTAGAACACTCTGATGGCAACTTCCCAGTGATTTGTATGATATTTTGGATGAGTTGTATACACGGTTAGAATACACATGGAATATTGCATTAATTGGATTTCATTTATTTACATCTTTTTAGTGCATTCCCCGACACAGTAGCATTGTGGTGTTTACACTACAGAATTTACATGTTTTTGATTTACATAGAATACAAGTTAAATAGACACAGTTGGTGTTCTGATTGATATGATATGATTTTTTCATTTGTTAAAATGTTGAGTCAGCGTTATATAATTGTAAACACATTTTTGTCAGTGATGTGTTTACCCAAAAGATTCAATTCTTTTTTATTCTAAAAGTTTTTAAACATTTGAGAATGAAATACATTCAGTATTTACATACGTCCTCATGAAACAATTACTGGGTTTCATAGAATTGTCTTGGAATGATAGTAGTCTTCAGTAGTAAAGACTATGTTAATTTAGAATTCTACAGTGAATGCTTGATTAATTTTTATTGTGAAAGTTTTGTGATGTCTAATTTATTTTTAGGGCTGCCAAGGAGAAACAGAAGGCTAAAGAGGCAGCTAAAATGGCACAAAGAGTATGTTGTTCATTTATCTTGTGTGTTTATCAACAAATACATGCCTCTATATTGTTTTAATCAGATTATGATATTTGACTCAACGATTTTAAAATGTTTCTTCATTTTTAGGTTGCACAAGCAAAGTCTGCTCCAAAGCACAAGCCTACAAAACCAATGATGGGCAGCAAACCACGTATGGGAGGGAAAAGATAAACAAGATGTAACTCTAGAAATAAAATGTTACTACACCTGTACTTCATAATATTAATTGAATAAGTGAATGTGTGGCAGATATGGGGTCAGTTCAATTCCGAAATTGGAATTGATGGTCAATTCCTGAATTGGAATTGATTATTTTGATAAATTTTGAATTGGAATTGAAGTTTCCTACAAAAAATTAAATTAAATCCACAAATTAATTTATCATATAACTTTTTAATTCAGAAATAATCAAATATAACCTACTCGAGGTAAAAAAGAGTCATTGGAATTGATAAATTTGTTTTAGAATTGACCCCATGTCAGTGGTGTGGAATTGTATTAATGTCTCGATATGTTTTAGGTAAGCTGAGAGGGCCCCACTAACTCTATAAACCAATATGTTATTGATGATGTGGAGACTCATGAAAAAGATAACAATAATGCTTATTTCCATCCCATCTTGGTTATAATATTTTTCTTGAATTGCATGCACTATTTAATAATCTAAACCACGATCATTTTTATATTTATTTTTAACAAATCCATTTGAAGGTTTTCTTTTGGTGATGATGTGACATTCTGTAGATATTTACTATTCTGATGTCTGCCCTAATTAACAGAATAACTTTCATCACTAAATAGATGGGATCGTTATTAGCTGAGGATGAGAAATTTTCGTGGATTTTAGAGTTTTTCAAAGAAAATTATGAAACATCTGGCTGGCTACAAAGGGAGGGTGTATGTCTTTTACCCCTACAATTGTTTTTGGGCATTATACGTTCTCATGCCTGGTTATTGCCACATATATCAAGTCTCTCATATCCTATGACATTTTTAAGATCATGATAATGCATAACAATCTGCAACATGATCTAATTTTGTCAGAATTCTGTCGGCACATAAAATATCTGTTTGTGCTATATTAGCTTAGAACGTGTTATAATGATGTCATAGGGGCTTCCAGCAATTCAATTTGAATAAGGTATTGTGAATCAAAAAGTATAATACAAATAGAACTATGCCTAGTCATGACACATAGATAGCTTATGTCTGTTTTCCAGTGTATGATACATCTTGGGTGCATAGAATAACCAAAACATATATCCAATTCCTGCCTGATATTAGCTTGATAGGAATTATGGCGTGAGAAATGTCTTGACTACAGCTCACGATATTGTCATTCAGTTTCAAACATAATACTCTACATGACACATTTAGTTGTTGGGCATTGATTAGCATGAGTCATGGTTGTTTGATGTGGTACATTTATTGACAGTTTATCTTGGTTGAGGGACGGCCAGATATAAAACATTGATATGACAAGTTTAACTGACTAATGTGATCAGGTTCCACCTGAACTCTATCAGTCATTTCATGTGACCACATCGTTATACAATTTGATTCGATGTTGCCATCATTGAGGTTTGGGGACTTGAACCAACACATATTATCCTGAAGTCGTCAACTTTTGACACTTCTGATGATGGTGTACCATACACAGCCAAAGTAAAGCTGCCCCGTTCATGAAGTCTTTCTTCTGCCACCTTGCATTTATTTCTCAACCTCTTGGGCGCATTAATTTATTGTGGAATCTTCAGTAGACTTTGTCTATCCCTCGTAATGCAATGTGGATACGACATCAACTGAGAGCGTATGGATCCATTCATCTTGGCTAAGATCAACTGCTAGTTTGCTAACAATAATTAGCCATACGGGGATTTCTGCCAACTTTCTGCGGCATCAATTATGTGAATGGATCTTTCTTCTATGAAGCCACCCAGAAACATCTAAATGATCAAATTTTGAATGAAATACCGTTACTTCAGATGTTGACCTAACAATTTAGTAATCGAGAAGGATTGTGTAACAGCTAATGCTGTCTTCAATGGAAGGTAACAGCTTTCAGTGTGCCGCTTTGTTCAGAAAGAGTTTTTCACTTTTGAACATCCTGGGCATAAACATCCACTTGGACAGGAGTTTGTTGGGTTCTGTGAACAGTTACTTGTTACTCGGCAGCTGTTTTGACCAATTGACAGAATAAGTCCTCTATGTGTGGGAGCTGCTATCCCATTTATTACCTAACAAAACTTTCCTGTCTGTACAAGGGTCCACTGTCAATTCTGTAAAGATTGTGAGGAATTGATGATTATTTCAGGGCCTGTGTGTTTCTAGGATACTGAATGGCCTAAATTGTGCCGATGTGTCGTTAAACAGCATTCATCCATCCATCCATCTTCAGGGCCTGTGTCTCAGCAAACTTATCCTGGATTATCTGTCAAATATATATCGGTGATCTTAATAACATCAGCTGATCCTAGTTGGAAGGTCAATATAGCTGTCAATCACAGACTATGTTTGACTGGTGCTTCCCCTATCGCCAAGGCCGGATTTAGGCCTTACCTCCGTGGGCTAATATAATTTAGGGGGCCTACATTACGGCTGTTCGTTATTTTTAGATGATACTTTTTTGGCGTAACACATGAACCCTTTTTTTACTAAAAATCTTCCACTTTAAATTTTTTTTTTATCAAAATTGTACAAATTTCTTGTTTTACACTATTTTGTCTAATTTGTACAATATTGCAAAATTATATGTTTTACCAGGGGTTCTCGGAATAGAGGCCCCCTGAGCTGCAGCCTATATACATATATATATCCGTAGTAGCATTCAGCCAATGAAAGGGTTCATATTTTTTTAGTTTATTAATTTTTCACTCCGATAAACATGATTACTGATTGTCCATCCCACTATTCTCCTCAGATATGAAACGCTATCATTAAAATAATCAACAGAACTTAAGTTCCCCTTTCCTTAAATTGATGAGGGATAAAACTCATTTATCCGATGTACCTTTTGAAACGTTTTAAGGGGCAACACAAAATGGCTTGTAAGTCTTGTACTAGCTTACTGAGCTGAGGAGTGACCTTCTTAACATGAAATAATAACCCCATTATCCAAGGAAATTATATTTATTTTGGAGCACGTTGTGCAAGTTTAATATTTTGTGATGATGCAATTGAAGGATGGCGAATTCCTTCTTCAAGATAAATATTTTCAGTAAACAATGTATCCTGATCTATTTGTTATCATGCATTGGGGTATTCTACCTCCATGAGGTATTTCAAGTACCTCCTTCTAACACGATACCGCTTATTTAACTTTATATGAGTGTACATGTAAAGAGACTACGTCAGCTCTCATGGATAATTAATCTCTCCTGACTCTATAGATCCTTGAAACGCTCGCAGATTTTATGCAATCCATAACACTTTCATAAACAACGGATAGCTCGATAACAAAAGGTGTGGCTTTTAGAATTGCTGAGATTGAATTATTGAATTATTATATTCCAGGAATAGCATGGTAACAAAAAAAAATTGAAAAATCAGGATAACACAAGAAGTGTATTATAACAAACCACAAGAAAACATGCCACATGATCACCTTTAGATCAAAACTTGTATTTATATACTGTTGAGTGAAGGCAATCATAGGTTGGGAGGGGAAGGGGGATTGACACCGATCGACATATTTGTTGTAGTATGTAGGAAGACCCCCACTGGTTTACTGGACTATGATAGATCACTGTCTATCTTTTCAAACTTTTGTTTAATATTTTTCGTAAAGAAAATATCCAGATAGATCCATGGTATATATACAGCTTCATCTATAGTCATGTAATAGTGAGCTCCGGTGGCCTAGCGATTAAGCACCCGTCACTTGGTGCCAACGGTCACAGGTTCGATCTCCGTAAGAGGTCGAAACTCTTCCAGGGATTAATTTCTCGGCTCACAACATCGTGGGTGACTGACCACGTTAAATGGTGCTGCCGTCTCCACTGAATTATTTAAAATAAAGGGGGACGTTAAAAACCCCATGAGGACGTAAAACACTCTGGCAGTGACCACCCTCGCGGTATTTCGGCTCCATCTTTCCGTACTACTCCCCTGTGAGTGGTGGGGGAGGAGGTTTCTCAACCATTCCAACATAGAGGCTGTGCTGATTAAGCGACAGCCTGGGGATTCTCCCCGAACAACAAAACATACAATCATGTAATAGACAATAGCTGACGCCATACATCCTCAATTTCCACATACACACATAACATCTGTCACGGGTATTATTGAAATATGTTTGTGTTGTGGCATAATTAAGGCACTAGCACAGGTAATCTAGAATCACGAATTCAAGCTCTGGGCGATTATTCAGGGGACTGGATTTCAGAAAGGCGACTTTTCATGCTCATGCACATGTTTTGATGTATGGCAACTGCCAAACAACAAAACTACGGTCGTGATGTATGAGAGTAAAACATCGAAGTGAGATCACGGCAGTTGTGAGAATGTTTGTGGTAACTTGCTATTTATAGCTATTTTTAATTAATTGCTGTATCTTTCTTTTAACTTAAAACTTTATATTCTATATGCCACTCTCTTCAAAGATGAGTTTGTACAATGGCTAAATGTCATGAAACGATTACTATTAGAACTGATAGCAACAATAAAAATAATAAAATAATGTTTGACTCGGATACACTTTGAAATATTGATAACAATTTATCTTTGATTATACCCGTTAACACCTGCCTCTCTATGTGTGTGTGGTACCGGTGTGTGTGATATCGTAGTACGGGTGTGACTGTGTGTCACCGTAGTTCTGAGCCGTACGGCCCTATATTTCTACACAGGTTATTGAAGGTTAGTTGGGACTCAGAGTGTGATAAGTGTAAATTACAAGTCTGTTGACAGAAACAATGGATATCAATTATGATAATATATCATGGACATATGGTATGTATTAGTTAGGAATCTATTCGATCACAATAATTAATATCTCCGAGGTGGGACACCGGATGATTAATGGAAAGTTAAAGCCACAAAAATTGTAATTAACTTTTATAATGAAAATGTAAAAATATTAGAGAAAAAGATATTATATCATGAATAGTCACGATCTTATCAATAAAATACTGCAGAATTGAGCTGCAGTATTTCAGTGTGGACGAAAGTTTTAGAATATAAAGTGCGGTGAGGCGCCACCCGTAAATTCATCAATGTGAGGCGAAGCGGGGAGGTTGCAGCAAAGAAATGTATGCCCTACAAGTATGCTAGCTGTAATATATAACAACCTGGGTGTGATGAAACAATCATTTATAGATTACCTAGCACAATGATGACACAGTATTATATCTACCTTTACCATCATTGTCAGTTGTTTGTGTGATAGATTACCTGGACTCCTTAATTGTTACATGGAACAATCAGACGGTCAAAGTAATATGTCTTTAAGAGTTCTTGAACAACACGTTGTTGACGTATATCGACATACATTTTTTTAACGTTATGCAGACAGACGCCCACCCGTCTTAGCTAATTGATAGAGTGCTTCACTAGAATCTCTGTTCGAATCCGGCAAATGGTTGTTGATCTGTCACATGCTCACTGACTGGCTGGACCATAAAGATTACTCTGTTGGATTATTCTGGAGTACGCGTTTTATATATAGGAAAAGCTGGTGACAGTATACTCTACAGGGAGGGGGGGGGGTCGATGAATGTTTTAGGGACACATATCCATACAAGAGAAAGGAGGAAAGAAATTGTGTGTTTTACAGTGACGACCACGATTATAAACCAACAAATGGAATTTTAGAAGCAAATATATAAATTATCCAGGAACATAATAATTGGGTGGGGTTTATAAACAAAACTTCCACATTTATAAATCCACATATCCTTAAAAGCTGATAGTAGCTCTAGGAGTCTATATAGGGGTATCAGTCTACGGAGACGTATTTCTCACGTTTGTTGGATGCTTCGAACTCAATCAATTCGGTGTTGAATTAAGGTGCGTGTGTGTGCAGCATTTAACAAAGTGCATATACTAGCTTATGTATATTGACTTATATTGGATTTTCCACAGCCTTATCCCACGACGTTGGGGATATTTAACATAGATTGATTCCCTCGTATCTTGGTAACGACACGAGTGTGATATGTTTAGTTGTTTGATGGATATACTGCGCTATAAGCTTTCTTGAGTCGACCATCACTACATGGAAGCTCAATGGCTGAAGGTAGGCTAGTGATAATATTATTGTTTGTTATACGTATTAGCTACATAAACTTGCATGTGTGTCAGTGTATGCATCATAAGCTGCATTGTCTTAAAATAGGTAAGTGCAGTGTTAATTTACCAACTGCATGTGTTCCTGAAGTTTCTTCCATTACTGAAGAATTACACATAATTTCTTCACCACGTATTCTTCTCACGTTATCGTATGACATGGAATATATATATATATATATATATATATATATATATATATGATTAAAAAACGCATGAAACGGTTTTGAGATAATATGTTACAGGGATGTGGAAGGTAGGAGAGACGATCAATCAGCTCATCGCCTCTGTGTGCGTGTGTGTGTGCATGTATATATATATATGACGGCACTGGCTCAGAACATCAAAACTTGTACATTCTTTAAAACATATGCCTCCATTAATCTGTATATAATTAAATCAATACATAGTTGTACTTAGGCATACAAAAAGCACACATCTGTACATACGTAGACCTATATATGTCTTGGCTACTCATCAGATTGTGGGGGAACAGATTTTCGTAAATGACAAACATGTCACACCGACAGGGAAGCGGTTGATGTAGGCTACGCACAAAAGCGGAAGTAAATTAAAAAAAAGTACCATTTGACACCACAGCTCGCAATTTACAACACATGCATGTGGTTAACTAGTAGGTTAACATATATACAAGATAAATATTTTGACACCACAGTTTACATTCGGCAGTAATTTTCACAGATACTGATTTCTGCTCCATTCTAGGTTCGAATAGCTAAACAAATCCTATATCTATATATCAACCATATGGACAGAAGTCCGATAGGTTCGGCGTCACCAAGTTATTGGTTGATCGGGGTGAACTGTTATGCATTGTATGGGCTCTCGGCGCGCCGACCAACATAACAGTTTCAGTTGAGCACACGACAAACTTGTGTCGTGTACACTACCGGCGTCGCCAAGTTGTTACCCGATCAGGATGAAAATATATATGCCTTTTATGGTTTCTCGGCGCACTAACCAACACAACAGTTTAGTTGAACACGTGATAGCGTTGTGTCGTGTATACTATCTATATATGGAAGCATTGAAGAAACTCAGCTAAAAAAAAGTAGCAGTAATATACAGTAGATTATTACTAGAATGAAATATCGTCTTAATCCTGAGTAAATACTATTATTTAATCAAACCTAACAGCTAATCCTCATACGTTTCTGTTCATCACAGAGTGAACGTTCATCCACGCCTAATTTAGCGTCCCTAAGACTATGTAGTTAGGTGTGGTGGGATCTAACTAAAGGTGCCTATCCACTTGATCTATTTGACCCATGGTCGAGAACAGCGGATTTTAGGCAGATCTCCGATACTGCGAATGACATTTCTGGATTATAATGGCTATACATTCAACAAATTCCGTTCGCAGCTTAATACCAATAGAGATGTCTGCCGGAGTAACAAACGACTCTGGGAATATAAATCCACGAAGCAGCATTGCATGATTTTACAGAAGATCCTCTCACAAGACCATTTTTAAGTACAATCTTTACACAACATCTACAAGCAGTCAGTTTATGGAAGAAATACATATACAACAGGTCAACATACGAAAAGAACTTTTTTATCAACTAATATTAATGAAAACATATAGTTTAATGGAAATATATATAGACAAACCATTTAATCTATTAAAGTCACAAGGAAGCAAACACAAATCATGTACAATGAACAAAATGATAGTACATAATTCTCAGGTTAAATACATTTTAACACGAATATTCTTATTTCGGTTGGCTAATATATTGATGTTGCTATGGTATTTGTGACTTTTACTAGTAATTTAGTTTTTGCGATTTTTTCTTTAACCACCATTAATTAAGCCATTTCGATCGAGTTTGCTGTACCTCAATGTCATATTTTTTCCAGGTTCACTTGTTACACATGCCATCATATTTACTGTTGATATTAGCCAAATATAGCTGCTCATTATGGCCTCGGTATGTCTAAATTCATAAATGAGTCGACCCCGTTACGTTTCATAGTTGGTTCCAGGGCTATAGTGATCAAACTATCGTCTGCTTATTATTATTATTATTAATTTTGGCATTTCCATAATGATAATGAGGGGATTTAATAATTACGGTGCCAAATATAAATAATATGAATGTACTGATGTCGTCTAATATGTTTATATTTCCATACCATGAGCCAGGTGGTAGACTAGGTGCGGTTTCCAAACCAATCAACTATTCAGCAGCTCCTTCACATCTCACATTGGAAACACTTGGTCCTTCTAGTACCGTAATAAGTTTTACAGAGAAACTACACCAATATGAAGAAAGTACGTGAATTAAAACATTCTCTTAGTAAGGACTTTATAGAGGACAGTATTACATTATGTTAATAAATTTTTAAAAACTCACTAATTATCATAAAACTAAATCTAAAACTTGGCATGTATAAAATTATCAGGTCATTTAATTGAACAGATTAAATGGGATTCACGTTATTTTTAAAATGTAATTATATGTACACATTTTTAACTCTTAAAAAGTGTATACTATTATCTATTTATTAAACAAAGGATATACAGCACATAATTTGTTAACTATCCGTAATATGTTATACGGACGTAGCCTGGTTTCCTGTATCAGCACTAAAAAATATTTTAAGAAGCATATATATATATATATATATATATATATATATATATATATATAATCTATTTTATTTAAGAAATTCGAAGAAAATATGAGGAAAAGGAGCCCATTAAAGAACTTCTACCAGCAACACTAAAATATGGCTTCCGGAATACAATTATTAATATTACAGTTGGTAAGTAATTTAGTGATATAGACGTTGAATAGATTCTGGCTTTGGATTAAATTTTTTACACATTATATTTTTTACTTGTAGGAAATGTTTTTAATTCGTGTAATATATATATATATATATATATATATATATATATATATATATATATATATATGATCATGTGTCTTGTATGATACCGACACCATAATGTCAGACACAGGGATCCATAGTGACACACAATAAACTCTATAGATCGATATCTTCGAATGTCACTTAAACAGTATTTTATGTTTATCCAGAGTTACACACACTCACCCACACACACACACGCACACACACGTACATCTAGAATTGTGTAAAATGATATAAAACAAACAGTAAATGGTTGATTGTATTGTTTTAACATTCCCACTGGTTAAATATTGATACAATGTAATGTTCAATATAGATAAAATGATGCAATATAAACGCGATATTTGTCTATTAGGAGATGGGCTATGTTTTGTTTGTGTGTGTGTGTGTGTGTGCGTGTGTGCGTGCGTGTGCGTGCGTGTGTGTGTGTGTGTGTGTATTTGAGTGACATTGACATTGTTAAAAATAATTGTTGCTAAAAGTAAGGTGTAATTATTAAGTCTACCACCTCTTGATGTTACGTAATAGAACTCGAATGATGTATGATCAAGCTAACACACACACACACACACACACACACACACACACACACACGTATATATATGGATATACATGTATATATATACACACGTGTGTATATATATATATATATATATATATATATATATATATATAGTTGCTTTAGTTATTGTGTGTACTTTTCCCGATATATAAACGGCTTACGCCGGAGTTACGGTTTGTGTATATATGTCATGAAATTATATCACAGTATAATAAAATATCATGTGGTGTATAATGATGACCGGGGACTGACTACGGGTATATAATACATAAAAATAACTCATTAATTGTCTCTATAGTTGATCAGTCATATTTCACAGTACAAACCAGGGTCGCCTTTAAATTACTCTATGTTTGTTCCTGAACCGTCGGCAGTAAGGCGGACTTTAATTGGTCTGCAAAATTGGGTGTTCATTTGTCCGGGTATGTGTGTCTGTGTGTGGTCCCGGATACACCCAATTTCAGATCTCTCATATAATTCATCTATAGGCGTTTATATCTCTAACATTGTTTCACATTACAATACTATAATTGATCAGAATTAGAATGTTAAACTGTGGAATATGTTATTAACCACGTTTGAAATACTTTCGCCAAAAGGTGGATCACTGAAACTCCCGGAACGCTGCTATAATAAATGTTACAATGATGTATTCAGTTAGAGCGTGACAAACGATTGGAACGGGTTACCAGCACACGTGGTAGACAGTCCCACATTAAATACATTCAAGTCCAGATTGGACAAACATTGTATTAGGGAACGTTACAGTCTGCCTTGATAAATTAAATAAGAAATATCTTCCATAGAAAACAAAACTTGACCGGAGTTTTTAACAGGCTATGCCTTCACTACTCCGTATATATGGTATCAAGGAATGTTTGTTTCTTGGTTTGACTCTCAGCAATTTTAACCCCAAAGGTTTCTTTCTCGGTGCACATATAAATGAGAGATGTATACAGTATAGCCAGTCTTCGTGCTGTTTTTGAGACTCCCACAAGTCAAAGCGAGAACACGAACCGAGCGAAACAAAACCAATTATTTGCCTTGATCAAGGTAAACATCAGCAAGCTGAATGTGAAATAAGTGTAATTTATAGTAGCACATAAAATTATCTTGTAAAATTTGAACTACCATTTCCCCAAAAGTCAACTAACTACATTACCATTCACTAGGTGGCGCATATACAAAACTTCCGTCTCCAAGCTAATGTTTGATCACGTGACGCAATATTTATAGTAATGGCATGTGCTTCATAATATCAGTTATATAGAGGTCTAGACTTTTACCGTTTCGGATACGTTTTATTGAATGTACCGTTAACAGTATAGGATTATGTTGCAGATAATCACTGAAATAGGAAAGTCAGGTCGACATGGTATGTAAATATAGATCTATAGCTTGAAAGGGAAATGACTTGAAACTCGCCAAACTTTGCCTTTGGACGTGGATTAACTCATTAAGGTGTAACTTAAGTTGCTTAGCCTTATCCTTAGCACATTAGACACAAACCTCGCTAGCTGCATTCAGTGTTAAATATACACATTTTTGTTCTTTGTTAAATATGTTAATATTCACTATTAGTATCATGCACACACAATATATATAGTCTATATTGTTTCATGTATAGATACTATATTTCAGAGTCCGTATAACCCTTAAACTAACCGATGTGACTAACACACATATATATATATATAGGTGTGTGTGTGTGTGTGTGTGTGTGTGTGTGTGTGTGTGTGTGTCAATGGAATGAACAAGGAACATTAATAAATCCAACAAATCAGAATGATCCAGCATCTTATTAGATTTTTTATATGTGTGTGTGTGCATGTGTGTGTCAATGGAATGAGCAAGGAACACCCATATATATATATATATATATATATATATATATGTGTGTGTGTGTGTGTGTGTCAAATATCCTTTCATCACACACCTTCTATAATAGAAATAACAAGAGACTTAGCACCATATCAAATCAGATATGGGATTACCTTTATCTGACAATAAGAGTTGATGGTTTTATCTCCATATTCCAGCTATCATTTGACTTGTGCTTCATATAACCTTAATATAAAACCTCTTCAAATCATGATAACAACATCTTTGAGGAGCCATCTCATCTCATTGACATTATTTCTCTGACATGTCACTGCTGCTTTTACCATATTCATGACCTTCACCAGATTTGTCACTACATTTCTCTTTCAGTTGCCAAAACCATAGCTACAGCACTCATTACTAGTAGGCTTGATTACTGCAACTGTCTTTATAACATTGCATCTAAGGATATTCTAAAGCTTCAGTATGTTCAGAACTACTTAGCTAGGGTTGTCACACAGTCTCCTCAGTTTTCTCATTCTGTCCCACTTCTGAAATCTCTTCACTGGCTCCCTGTTCAATCTCGCATCATTTTCAAACTCTGCACTATTGCCTATCATACTTTTTCTTCTGGAGAACCTTGATATCTATTTTACTTGCTTTCTTTAGCACCCAAGCCCAGATACCTTTGTTCATCTGGTCTTCACTTGTTGTCTTTTCCCAGGATTAAAACTCGTGCTGGGACTTGTGCTTTTTCAGTTGCTGTCCCTACTCTTTGGAATTCATTCCCTCAACATGTTAAGTCATCAAATAACATACTTTCTTTCCATCACCATTTGAAAACTCACCTTTTCAGACTTGCTTATCCCTCCTAAATTTCCTAAGTTTCTACTGCACAATAATTTGTTGATGAATTTTGCATTGTACCTTGACTATGAGATTTCCCAACCCCTGTACTAGGTGAACCACTGAGCTCAATTCTATAGAGCTTTGTAATTATTAACTGTTCCATGCTAATGTTATTTGCTGAAATATTTACTTCACTTCTAACAGGTGTTGTAAAATCTTTTTTGAAAGCAGCTTAGTTTGAATCATTACATAAATGGGTCAGCTGTTGTTCTGTCAAAGGTGGTGTAGCTCGCATAAATACACATTGAACTGATTGTTCTTTGAATATGTTTAACATTAAACTTTGCATGTTCACAACACACACAGACAAACAATCATGGGCTACAGAAGAAACTAGTTAAAACTATATGTTACTAGCAGATTTACAGGTATAATTAGCATATTTTAGGTGATGCAACATATTTTAACTTGCTCTAGTGGCATAGAAGGAAATAACCAATTTAAATAAAATAATTTTGTCATACTTATTAAAATATTGAAGATATATACAAGTTAGTATTATAGTTGTTATTGTTGGCATAATATATGAATGTTAATTAAAAAACTAGAAATCATGCTATACATATTATCATCAACATTCAAATGCTCTCTATGTTGTAATATATACACTGAATATTTTTCAGAACGTGAAAAACGTCATTTTCCTTGGTTAAATAATAAAAGAAGTCCTCCGGAATACCAGCTGCCTCAGCAAGGGAGACGCTATATACCGCATGGATATGGTGATGACTTCCAGTTTGTACCGCATCCTCCATTTCAAGAGCCTGAATACACAGAGTGAGTAACTTTTAGATCAGTAATATATAAAATATAGCATGTCACTTTTAAAAAAGGTTCAAATAAAAGCATCCAATTGTTGTTTTTGTGTCTGAATATTTAAGAACTGAATATAAATGTTTGTGATATATTTATCTAAGTGTGTTAATTTTGAATTCATAATTTTGGCATGAAACTGTGATAGTGATTTTGAATAGATTAATTTTCATAAATTAATAAAAAAAAGAATGTATTCGTTGTTTAAAATATTATATTTTTATGTATTTGCTTTTTATTGCCAGCTTCTGTTTGTAAGTTGCTACAAACTGTTGGTTCTTTTTTGTAGAAATCCTTGCTTGTGTAAACATTACCCAAAATTTGGTTGTTGATCGAATTATAATCTAATGAGGTATTTTAAAGATGGATATGTATACCTTTAGCATGAAATAATTTTGTATAGGTGACAATATTATGGTATTTTATACTACATTTTTTAATAAAACGTTTCATGCAAAATATCAGAATGCGGATAATAGTAAGTTGGCTGTCAAATCCTCTTAGTTATTTTGTATTTCTGGTCAATTATTTAGTATTGCATGAAGGTTTAGCCCTTACGGTAATGTTCTTTTTGCATGATCTCCATAAATACAAGCAGATTAAGCCCTAACACCACCAATTACACATCAGTGTTTCTATATGCATGGTTAACCTTACTGAAAATATAATTAGTAGATCTAATGTCGTTGAAATCATAGGTGTTATAATTGGTATCAAAAAATACAAATGAAAGATTACGTAGTTATAGCTAGTAAGTATGTGATAAATTATTGCTCACAGTGTATTCGTGTAGAACCCAGAAAGTCCATCAACACTTCTTCCAACTGCCCAAAGCACATTACATCTCAACACACGTATTATATTTTTATTGATGGTGATATTGCAACCACAATTATCTGTAAGAATTATTTTAATAAACCTAGCTGTCCTACTAATGACAATACATACACCGTTTCATCCTTCAATATACTGAATATGATTAAATGTTCTATCTTCTCCAGAATACCTTGTTTTTCAGCACCTTCCATTTTACAGCACACCAGAATCTTGGAATATTTTTTCATACATTTTCTTCATTATGTAGGTGTGGATATTTTATGGAATACATTTATAACAGACTCATCAACTACTCAGATGTTATGTTTAGTTATCCTTATATTTAATCATGGTACATATATTAAAACAATATATAACAATTACATAGATTGTTCATGTCTGAGAAATAACAGACACATATAAAATACATTAATATGTTGATTTATACCACTTAAAAATAGCTTACAGTAGTATACAGCTGCTTAAACATTTGAAATTTAGTACAAACACCCCTAACAGCTGTTAACACCCACCAGAAATAGGAAGAACCCTATTCCAGCTAATCATTCAAGCCACGTTATGTATTAATTATCTTTTAGAATACTTGTATCTCAATGATGATATGACTTAAAGTACTGGAAACTTGGACAGATGTTTATTGTCAGTATATATCTGTAATTTAATGTGGTGCATGATTCAGTGTGGTATAATGTTGTCCTTATCTTATTGATGAAATATAATATAATTTGATACCATCCATCATCAGTTATATGATTTAATAACGTAATTTAATATTATGTAAGTGCTATAGGTTTATTAAAATTACTTAACTTGCTAACATAGCATATTTACATGATTAAATGTGGTATTTGACAGTAACATGAATATATATATATATATATATATATATATATATATATATATATATATATATATATATATATATATATATATATAATTCACTACCACATTGTTGCTTCACATATTGTTAGTATTGGTCCAGACTGGAAGTCAAGACTCCGCTATGTTCCATCTCCTCATAATCCAGACTGTGGAACTGAGATTTGGCCTGATGAATGGAAGAGCTTGAGGACATATCCATGTTAGTATTATATCCATGTTAGCATCATATCCATGTTAGTACTATGGCCATGTTAGTATTATAAAATTTGACTGCCCTTAATACAGTCAGTATATCAAGAATTAACTTAATTAATTATACTGTTGACTTGTTGACCTGTTGGTTGGTTTGTTGGCTAAATAGGAAAGCTATAGTCAGCTGGTCAACTTGTTGACCTTTTGGGTGGCTTGTTAGTTGATTAGCGTTTTGACCAGTTAGCTAACTTAAGCTGGTTGGTTGATCTTTACAAGTTGTCAGCAAGTTATTATCTATCTGGTTCGCAGATGGGCAAATTGATATACTTTTTGGCTGCTAAGTTGATCAATTATTAGTTAGTTTATTTGCTGGCTAGTTAGTTTATTATTTGACTTAATACCGGTATCAGCTACCTTTGTTAGCTAGTTACTTGAATTGTTAGTCAGCTTGTTGATTGGTTGATTAGTCTATTAGTTAGCTTGTTAGCCAACTAGTTATTTGCTGGCTGTTTAGAGAGGTCATTATTTATTTTATTAGCTTATTTGATAATTCATACAAGTTCTTTGATGTTTACAATTTTGTTTCAGGGATGAGTAAGAAGACCGAGGCTGAATGGACATTACATCCTTATAATAGCACAACCAAGAGATGCCAGTTTGATGGCATACACAGAGCTACATCACTGTCTGCTAATGAGATCACACATTCTATGTTATTTGGGAAAAACAAGTTTGGTAAGTGATGACTGTTTATTTCAAAATGTCTTTGAATAGTTTTAATTGATATAAACCTGCTATTTGTATCATTATTTTAAAGGAAGAAATTAACCTACTAATGGCTACAGTGTTTCTCCAGCCGTCCTGATCCAAAGGTTTCTAGATCTACCTACAGACATTATTATCTTTAGAACACAGCTTTCATGCCAGACATGGAGTCAATTCCATTCAGTTTCATTTGATCAATTCCAATTCCACATCAAATTTATTAATTCCAATTCCATTTTTAGTGACTCTTTTTTTACCTACTACTTTTTACCATAAGTAGATACTCTGAGTACCTACTTGGAATACCTACTCCGAGTAGTTCATATTCCAAGTAGGATTATCATGGAAGAAATATTTATGAAATAAATGGTTAATTAATTTGTGGAATAATTTTGTTTGTAAGAAACTTCAATTCCAAATTTATCAATTCCACTTTTTAAAATAATCAATTGACCATCAATTCCAATCCAGCTGAAATATATTCTAGTCAACATATACCTACAGTTGTACAAGAATAATATTAACTAGAAATATTACATATCCTATTACCAACATTTCATCTTTTGTTATTTTAACCGTTATTAGTAATATACAGCTTCAAACCAACTTTGGGTTCAGAGTTTAGAACGAGCTTGCTTTATAATAAAATTGTACTCACAAACTCACCATATATTATCAAAATCTAATGACGTTGACAACAAGCAAACAATAAAGGATATCACTGATTGGATGCAGTATTGAAAATAAATCTGATAATAGACCATTTTAAACAAGTTAATTATTATTACAAATACCAGTCATCTATACATGTTTATTATATTAGCAAAAGTATAACATTTGGATTCCTATTTTCTTAAATATAAACTTGGTATTTTCCGATTTATCAGCATTAAATTTTCTAGCTGTGTTTCCCTGTTTTAAATTAGTACCAGACAAGGAATATGTAAACATTTGTTACAACAATTATCGTTTTAATTTCAGATTTTATCTCTGACTGTCTCCACCGAGTTTAACCAGCCAAATTAAGCGTTTCGTAATATAAGTAGTTTCTTTTATGTGTTTGTAGTGACAGAGCGTAGAAATGGCATACCTCTAGCAGCACCTGGTGACAAAAATTATCAAGCAGTAGAATACTCAAATAATTTCTACAAATATGGATCAGCACTTCCTGTAGTTAATTTTGGGTGAGATAGCACTCAACGAACTGATCTCGCATTAAACTTAATTTGTAGAGTGGATTTTAGTTTTAGTTTATTTACTTAGAAAATAGTCACAGAATGATAATAGCATGTTCTTTAGTTAAACTGAATGTTTAGCTAACACTTATCTACAGAGATTATTATTTTACCCACAGTGCATCCACAAGTGTTATTTGATAGAATCTGTTTTGTTTGTTTAGTGGCAGTGGAAAGAGTAAACCTGACACATTTGTTCCTTTGCAAGAACTCCCTCCAATACGCAGGTAAATAAATCAACAACTGAAGATAATCACTTTGAGGTTGAGCTTTAAGTTCCTTTTCAGTGCATATAAATGATATTACAGTAAATGTTGTGCAGCATTATGTTGTTCCAGTTATGTGCCCTTACACCTTCAACGTGCTATTATTTCTCTCACTTCATCAACCAGGGAGAGTTATCATCAGCGCGACAAGATACACCAGATCAATCAAGAAATTGCCGAGGTGAGGGAGTTAGAGAAATGGCGACCTTCTACACCTTTACAACCATCAGGACATACTCACCCACTACCAGTAAGTATAAACTTATAAATATTCTATGAATATTTGTACTTAACATTTTATAAGTACAGCTGAAAATATTTATTCAGTAATGGTAAGTATTATTACACATAATGTATGCTAAAGCCTCATCAAATACCGGTATTAGAACAACCAATATTAGTTCAGTATTGCCATACAGAATAACGTATTGTTACTTAATTTCCACATATTAAATTAGAAATACACATCTGCTGTAAGTATATCAACATAACTATGGGATGTTCTGATTAAGAGCACTGTGCTGTAAGCCTCCAAGTTGAGGGTTCTAATCTGAATTTGTGGGATGTTGCCACCTCAGAGCTACATAACGTACTATCTCACTTACTAATGTTTGTGGCATATCAGTACTCATTCAGAATATTTAATAGTAATAAATCTTGAGTTTCAGAAATTATGAGTACAAATATCTCACTTTTGCCAATAAATAATCAAATAACCATCACCTGTAAACATTATTAACTCATTTAAAGAGTTTATTATCACACTTCTTTTCAATTAATAACACACTTTATTGTGTACTTTTAGTCAAGTTATGTTTGTTTTAGTGCTTTATTAGGTAACACATTGTTTTACTTTACCTGTAAAACACCAGAGAACAGCTTACTGAATCTGGCACTATAAATGTCTTATGTATTATTAATATTGTTAGAAACATAATTACTACTCCTAGTAGACCAAAATAATGCATAAAATAAAATCAAGAACATATGTCAAAGCAATACATATATTTTTTGTCATACATTTTACTAATCTAAATATTACATAGTTTTCAATAATATTACTAAGATCCACTTTTATATCATTATACAAGGTCTCTTTAAACTTTATAATTATGAGTTATAATTACAAAGTTAAAATGGTTAAGAAAACAAAAACTAGTACCATGAAAATGTCACATATTAAATGTTCTCATGCCACTCATTGTCCTGATAATCAAAATAACATCTTAGAAAGTCCATTAAAATTGTACATACTTTTTAAACAACATTATGCTATGTAAATATACATTTTTAGGTTTTTTGAAATAATTACCTGGTAATTTCTTTAAAAAAACTTTGTTTTATCAACTGAATTTAGTCATCTTTTATTTATTTGAAGTAACTCAAGTCAGTCTCTCAACTTCTTAAACAGAAGTAGAGAATATTATCTAAATTAACAGTTTTATATTCACAGGTTGCCAAAAATGACACCCAGTTACAGATGGCAACACAAGAGCTTCTTTTACGTCAAGGACAGTAAGAATTCAGGACGGTGGAAAGGCTAACATTTTAAGATATAAACATAATTATGACCATCACAGTGAGTGGTCATTCTAAGCAAAAATATATCTACAGCAATTTATCCATTGGTCTTATGTCTCGTAATTCCATTTATATTTTTACCAGGTGTATTTGCCTGAAAGATCACAACACTACACATGTAGGTTTTAAACATTTTTATCACCGGGGAGGATTTTCACCATGGAGTGTTAGTTGAAAGACAGCTTTACTGATAACAGATATGATTTATATATCATAGCATGAATTCAGTTTAACTGCACAGACAGAAATCAACTGGGAAAGCCACCAAAGAATTCTGCTTGTATTTTGCCTTCTGAATCTGGCTAAAAGTCTGGCATTATTTGTGATGCATGTTAGAAACTGGACTTATCAAAAGATTCAGTTCATATGATAAACATAGTACAGTTACTAACATTTTTAAATCTACCAAGTTGGCACAAACAAGTTCATAATGTTTGTTTGAATCACAGGCAATAAAAAAACCTGTGCCTCAAGTGATATATCTGCTGAACAGTATTGAAGTACTGATAGTTTAGTCAAATTCGTAGTTGATTTGCAATATTTATTATTTCGTTATTATCTTTATGGCAAGTTTTTTCTTGGACCGTTTTAATTTTTTGCTGTGGTTTATCAGGAGTCGGAGCAGTAATATTAAAATATTTGGCCGACTCGGTTAAGTGCCAAAGTAACGTATTAAATTTAACTATTTCATTTTGTGCCAAAGTTTGATGTGTTCACTAGTGCTTGATGTTATTAGTCTTCCTGCTATTTTCACTAATCATAAACTGAAAACTAACACAGATTTGAACGTGGTGTGTTATAGAATCCCAATTTATGAGTAAGCTATTTCTGAAATGTTTGTTATAGTGTATTTAGTTTTTATTTTGCTTTTCTGGCAACAAAAAGTGAAATATTGGTTTATAGAAACCTCTGTATGATCATTGTTATACATACACAATTCATGTTTTGTTGAGAATAGCATCTGTTAATAATATATCTTGATAATAAATTGAAACACATTTCAGATTTATGGTATTTTTTATGAAATATTTATATTGCACGAAAGATTGGTGCACATGATGCACGTCCACACCCAAACAGCACAATACATGCTGGATACACTTTCTGTATACCGGTAATAGTATAACAGAAGAGTTCCTAAACGACAGTACCAATAATACTGTATATGGCAAATACCAAGGTTGCCAACCTCAGATTAACACTGTAAACTTTAGGATATACATACTTTAGGATTGTTTTACAATTTTAGTTTGGCATAAAATATTTCACTTATCAATCAGTGTCAGGTGTATACAATAAAAAATTGTGTTAATTTTACTGGAAATATCATGTCGAAGAAACACTTCTACTCGTGTTGATTGTTAAATCCCTGATTAAAAACAGTAATGGATGTTAGTGTTGTCACTCTAAGGCTAGAGATTCTGACCAAAATTAAATGTTTTCAAACATATGTGACACAGAATAATGAGCATGCATATTGAAATCACACAAGTAATACACAATCTGAAGTGGTATTACCCTCTCATATTACTAAAGATAAAGTTGGATCTTGGTTTAAAATATCCATATTGTTTATTTTTGTGAAATAATACATATTCCATTTACATATTCTGAATTATCACTTTGTTGACATTCACGTATAAACACATACAGGTAACACTGGTACAACGTTTTACAGGGATAAAACAGACTCGAACAAATCAGATTTGAGGTACCATTTCATAATACTAAGTTTTCTACTCATTAACATAGTGACAATATTTACTGTAGGTCTGGAGTAACCCCCCCCCAAAAAAAAAAACTAACAAAAACATTACCTTAATAAATCATGAAGTGTGTTTTTGTTTATTACCTTCTATCTGATATAGCGTCGTAAAGATATTTACATTAAACAGTATGATAAACATTGTTAAACCATAGTATCTAATATTATCTCCTAGGCTTGTGCAAGTCAATATAAATACAAAACAGTTGATCTTTGTTAGAGGATGACCATTTATAACCATTGTTATGGCTATCTATAAGAATCAGACAGTTATTATTTATCTATGTGTATACACGAATACAATTCCGTTGCTAATGCAGAGATATCAATTAGCTAAAATAACAAATATGCAAGATAATGCCAATTTAAATAAATAATGAAATCTAGCACACCATCTGGCAATCTAACTATTCAGTTTAATTGTACATGAAAATGTCAGCTCAGAATCCATGTAAATATTTTCTAAACACCCAATTTAACCAAATTCACATTCATAATTTTGTTTATCAAATATCTAAACTGGATGTCCATTATTTTATCTCTGTCAAGAGGCTTACATTCATTATCTCCTGCTACTTAATAACTTATCAACCATTTAAAACTTCAGTTAGTAGTTTGCTTTTTTCTGTAGACCCTACATCACCAAGATACTGAAGCAGTCCACAGTAAGCCAACCTGAAATAAACAAAGTCTATTGTAATACAATTTACATAATTGGCTTATTTCATATTTTATTCAGACTTAGCACTTCTTTGTTGTACTGTCTGATCAATGATAACAGTAATTACTATAAACTGGCAGGTTGGCTATATTTTACCTCAGTTGTTTATCCTTGCCAAATCCTCGCTTTAGTTCAGAGAGCTTCACTGCTCCAGTCATTGCAGGAATTAGGTCAACGAAGAGCTGGTTATCAGAGTGGATGATGCTTTCCAGAGCTTTAAACACTCGACCCTGATGAACAGGAAGCTCACGTTCTACTACTGTGGCAACTAAATTGCATAACTTCTCTCTGCAAAACAAAATATAAGATAATTCTTTCAGATGGTAGAGATTATTTACAAATTACCTGTGGTAAAAATTAAGCTACATAGTTCTCAGCATATTTTTCACACACACACACACACACATCTAGAAACACTTATCAATCAAAACAATTTTATCATCTATGCTGACCTAGATTATCTCTCACAGTTACCTGGTTGTTATTTGTGGATGTTTTCTGTTAGCCTCCAGTAATATACATACAAGTTCTATTAAATGTTGTTTGTGCTGCAGGTTTTCGATAAGTAACACCAACAGTGGAACCAGCAAAGTTGTAGTATCTCTGCAGAAAGATCATAAGTAGCTCATAACGAGTTAAAAATAAAGAAATCATCAGAAACTAACATCTACTGTCCTATGTACCAACCTCGCTATGGTTATAAGTTTTGACTTCCGATAGAGTTCAATCAGGTACTGGAGGCTCTGTGCACGGAAAGTGAAAATCATTACTAAACATGGCTTCTTTCGTATCTTTATACTTAAGATATATAAAGGAGAATTATAGTAATAGCAAATATACTTATTAAATTAAAAGAACTATTTACTGACATGTAATAAGCCACTTTTCCTGTTCAGTTGCTCTGTAATAATCATTTGTAAAATATGTTGTCTGAATGACGTCTGGTCATCAGCTAGAGCTGCCTATAGTTTAAAGAGGCAAACAACAATTTATTCAACTGTTCAGTAAATATCATATATATATATATATATATATATATATATATTAGTCAATTTATTTTCTCTGCATCATCCAATCCCCCAAAACTCCCAGATCACTTCAGGTATTTCCAGCCAATCAATAGTCAGATATAGTTACATACAAATCACATATCATTAGTATTTTTACTAATAAAGCTTTTTAAGATACCTACCACAAAGGGATGTACATGCACTCCACTCATTGTCATTGTAGAGCTCTGAAAATCATAATGATAACAAAAGTATTCAAATTTCAGTGATTTACCTCCTAAACATTACCTAACAAATATAAGTTTAGGTGTAAATTCTGAACAATCACTGACAGAACAAACTAGGCAATTCACTTACCACTGTGAACTTTGTAAAATAAAATCTGAGCAATTCTTTGAGTTTCCTCTGAATATATGGATCCGAGTGATAATCAAGGTGAATAAATCCAGACAAATACTGCAAACCAATAAAAACAGTTTCCATACAGATATTAGAGACAACAATTATAATAGACATATATGCAGAAAGTTAATATTAAGCACCCACTCATGCAAAAAAAATCTTTATTGTGCTCTTATGGAAAAAATACATTTAAAAAATGGTAACCTTCATCTGAAATGAACTATCCAATATCAAGACCATGAAGAGATTATACTCTGTTTAAATATGAATATAATGTTTAACATTTCCTCTAGATGAGAGCAACTAGTTCTTTTTAACATGGGAGTTTCCATTGTAAAACTGGAAATATACTCGGCCACAGACAGTATAAGATCAGGGTTTTAATCTGTATCTATCAATGTCTGAAAGATGTTTTATGCCTCATTTCACCACATTACCTTTTAGTTTGGAGGCTTGAATTCTTTATCCTCAGAATTGGTCACACCTTTGACAGATAATGGAGGAGCATCTACCCAAGAAAATAAATCCCACAAACATAAGTGTGTCAGATTCGAACCCACAAACTGGGGATTTGCAGTGCAGTAGTACTCTAACCAATGTACCACCATTACCTTTTAGTATTCAATGGTTCATTTAGTCTGTTATGTACACAAAAGAGGCTAAAGCACTGGTCACACCTGGGACATATAGCAATAGGATGACTCTCTAGATATACATTCCACTAACAGATATTATTTCATTCAATATGACCCCTGATCTGGAGGTTAAATAGTACAGTGCTCAAACCACTGGACTAAAAAGGTGACTATAGTTTTAAGTTCATAGTTTATAGGTCATAGCAGCTCAGAAATAAAGTGCTGCAATGAAATGAAAGGCATCTGGTTTTTCCAAATCTGCTAAGCAGCTATAATCTCTTGCCATTGTCCAACTGTTCGACTAAGGGACCACACTCTATAGATCTAGGTCAAGGACCAAAATACAACTGTGTTAAACCTGTAAAATCCTAATCAATCAAGTACAATCGTTAAAATATCAAACTCGTGTCAGACTTTAAATCAATAAAAGTTTATAAAAATAAGCAAAACATACATTAATATTATTAATGTTACAATGTTCAGCCATGAACTAACTACTTACAAGATGTAAATGCTCTTTCAAAGCATTGGTCACATTTGGAGCTAGTTCCTTTCCTTGTACAACAAGAGACCTTGGCAGTATCAGCTTGTCCAGTAGTACTGGTAAAATACAGTTTGGTTTCATCTAGAATGATCACACCATTAAATTATTAATTAATCTCTTGAATCTCACATACAGGTTTATTTATTTATTTCCAGTAATATATCAATAATGACTATAATAGCCATAAAAAAGAAAGATAATATATATTTTCTTCAATTCCATTATTATAATATTATCAATAAAATGTCTGTATCTTCATATATATTGAACAAAGAAACTAAATTTTATAATTAACTTATAAACATACATACTGAAGTTAGAGAACATCTAACTGTAATTATCAAAATATAAATCAGTGGTGCTGTTATCATTGAATTATGTAACCCAGTATAAACAGTATGACTATGGGATAATTAGCACCAATGCAAGTATTAGGGTGGATACTGAAAACTCAGCAACTCAACCAGGTACAGATGGGAATAAAATTGCATAATATTTCCTTCTCATTAATATTGATTTTGTTATTAATATTGTTGTTATGGCATGATATAAAACTGAAAACAATCAATCACCTTTTGTAATCATGAAAATAATCACCAATAAAGATTAAATCTACAATGCAATTGAATATGATGATGATTACATTGCATCTGGAAAAGACAATTACGAATATTTAAGATCATGTAATTCATTACAATTGACTATCACTCTGATTATCCCAACTCAGATACTTACATTACTATATATAAGAGTGGTACAGTATTTAACCATGTGACCTGCTGTATTGTATATATGTTTGATAAGGCTCGATGAACCGCAAGACTTCATTACAGTTGATATATGTCTACCAACATCACCAAAGTATTTTTCAGCTCTCTCACGATACTCCATCTTAGACTTCAGATCCTATATGGCAAAGCATAGAAACGTGTTGAGGAAAAAAAATGGTTACATCAGTGTAGGTTTTTACATGTATAACGAAAATGATTCCTTGTATTCCAAAATCAAACAATTCATAGAACTACAAATCAAAACAGTCAGTTTATAACATAAGCTACCAACGTTTATACAAACTTAATAAAAAAATAATCTTACAGATATATTATAAAGCTGGGATATACAAAGTGACTTTATTATAAAACACAGATGACTTTCAAACATTTGTGGTCATAATGTATTATTGTTAAGATCTGTTTAAATTCCGTGTACAAGTTCTTCTCCAAAATTGGAAAGAAAGGTTTAGTTAAGTTTGCAGCTGAAGACTCAGACAGGTGTGTTATCACAGATAAATGACTATATTAATGACCAACCCACAATTGAATTAATTAAACTAAAAAATCACATGTGTATTAGTTTCTATCAATGTTGCTTTAGTTTGAGTTGTGTTGTAGTAGACTCAGCTGTCTGTCTCTCTCTCTCTCTCTCTCTCTCTCTCTCACACACACACACACACACACACACACACACACAGCGAGAGAGAGCTGTAGGTGAGTAGAGGGTAGCAGCAGATGGTAGTATTTGGGAGAAATGAAGAAGGCTATTATAAATAGATGTTACACATGTGATTTCTATACTATACTAAAACTAGTATAATACTAGTTGTCATGGTGATAGTAACTATTTATATGAGTGTGAGTGAATGAGTGCTGTGCTTAACTATTAAGGCCAGTCACATGTTGATTATGTGGCTCGAGGGGTGACTCCCTAGAGAAATATGCCCCAAACATAGATGTCACTCTGATATATGAACTCTGGGCCGAAGATTGGCATCACACCGACTTTACCTTCTGTGTTATGAAGTACTCAACTCATAAGAGACACTGATTAGAAATCAACAAAACAATATAATTATTCACCAAGAACTCTATCTTTTACCTGTATACTGTTATACATATTGGTGAGACCCATCAAAAACTGATAAACTACTGGCAGTTCTTGAGTTTGTACATCTTTAGCTTTACTCAGGATTGCAGCAAGGAGTGGTCTGTGTATCATCAGTCTGCAAAATAGATCACAGATGTCAACTGATAAAATAAAAATACTCAGCCATTGGTGCAAGATCACAAGACTCATCAATAAAAAATCCCAGAAACAGTCTAGATGCTATAATGATGATGACTGATGTTTTACGACCACTTTTGGGCACAAGCTAGGCTAAATGGGCCGAGCGACCTCCAAAGATAATGAAGCGAAGTCAAAGATGAAACAACCTTCAGATATGCCCACGCCGAGATTCGAACACGGGTGGTAGTGATCTGTGGTCCAACATGCTACTGCTAGACCATGGAGGCGCCCAAATGCTACAATAAATAATGCACTAACCTGCAAAACATTTATATACCTGATAAATACCGACCAGTAACATGTACAGTGACACGTATGAGCTAAAATCTTTATGGTTTAAATCTTTATATTGCAATACTCTATGTAATACGATGGAATCCAAATTTTTCATTTTTTGTTCAAAGATAGCTTTAAAATCTGAGCCACAAAATCGTGATTTGAACAATACCAAACATATTGTCATTTATACAAAACTAGTATTGTGTATAAAGTTACAAGATAATGAAGCTATTCAATTTACTTTTAATAATAAAAACATAATTAGGTGTTATTAATGTAACATGTGAAAACAGACCAAAAGACATACATTCTAACAACGACATCAAATACATATTTAGGATTGGTATCATATTATAATTACTAACATTGTAATTATTGGTTTACACGAATCACATATAATTGGCTTTTAAATGTTCTTTAAATTCAGCACGATAATGACATTATGAGTTAATTACATTTTGTATCCAGTACAAGCAGCTCCAAAATGGTTGCTTCTGAGTGGCAGTATTTTTATGATAAAAATATTATTTCAAGTTTAAACATCTGACAAACCATCCCAAATAAAAAGCAATATGGGAATATTGTTAAATAAATATCCTCATCAGCACGAAGCAGTATTAATCAAGCACATGACTTGTTTTGTTTGTAACCTATCATGATAAATCATAATCATAGTATAGTTAGTGATAATATGCACATGGCTTGATTAGTTAAACTGGCAACATCATGTTTAAGCTGTCAACTTAATATTTCTTGATCTAAAACATCCCTTCTTAAGAGTTATACCTGTACGACCACACAAAACAGCATTCATAAGAGCCCTACACTAACCCTGTGAGGTTTTGAAGTGATTCGGACTCAGTGAGCAGGTACCAGTGACATCTGAACCATGCATGTAGCAGGCTCACTTCCGATTCTTCTTGATTCCTGGATAATTGATCCTGAATGACATCTTCAGGCAAAAGACGGCACAGGAACTGACAGCTAATGCTAGTTTGAATGCGAGAAATAAGGTATACATTTTAAAATGAGATGTTTCTGAAAAGATATTTATATAAATATTTTGGGAAAATCACATCTAATTAATATTTTGCTCATTGTTTTCAGGAAAGACTACTTACAGCGGATTGACAAGAGAGCCTACGGAAAAGTAGAAGAAATACTTGGAAAAGGTTTCTTGCACACCCGACTGAGCTACTGAAGGCCTATGTGTATGAGATTATAGAGAAATTGTTAGCTAATTAATAATTGAAATCTTTTGGTGATACATTAAATTAAATATCTAATAAAGTATTCAGTGCTGGGTATTAATTTATAGGAGTATGAATGCTCTATTTATATATAAAGAGGCATGTAAGTAACCAACAACTATTGGTATAGTTTCTACTCTCTCTCTCTCTCTCTCTCTGTGTGTGTGTGTGTGTTTGTTTGCATGAATGAGACAGTGAGTGAAACACACACACACACACACACACACACACACACACACATATATTATGTAGGATAAGCTGTATTAACACTAACATGGCAAGTAAGAGCATACAGAATCCAGAAGCTACATCAGCAAGTATCCTTGGTGGTGTCTGTGTGGTGCTGTGGTGCTTTACAAAGGCATACGTATAATTCCATAATCTGTTAGTTAATCCTTGTACACCAGAATTATGGCCTGTACTAAGTGGGACAGTACTGGAGACAGACCTGTAAACAGATAAGAAAACAAGAGGGATCATAATTAAATTAACCTATACCACTATCAAATCTATCAACCATCTAACGTAGGACAAGGAAAAGTATGAGTAATTTTGAGTTGACATGAGTACAACTAATGATTCAAAATTGGAATAGTTTGTATAAACAAATCACAATTCCTAAAAAGTATTATCAATTATAGTCTAACTCTGCCATAATGCAGCGTTTGGTCACAACAAGACATGGAGTGCAACATCAGTGGACTATGGACAGTAACAGTCTAACATTAGTGATGGAGGAGGATGACCTGATATGACTTATGCAGGGTAACATCCTTACATATTTGTCCCTGTTTGAGAACATGAGAATAATCACAATAACACATAATTTATGAAAATCAATCAATACTTTGCCTTATTATCATATAAATAACATAATACTTTAATTTTAATCCAATTAAAATGATAAACTGTGACAATGGCTAAGGCTGATGGCATCATGTTGACTAACCAAATCCCAATTCTTATTTATTCATATGCCGAACATCTTATCGGAAGGAGTAACTATACTGTACTGGTCACTAAATAGACACATTCCTTTGTTCCACCCACGAAAAGTAACTCTAGGACAACAATATCACAGGACACTCTCTGGCTTGTGATTCATCTTGTTGTACTCTTGTGATCACTTTTAATTTCTCTCTAACAGACAAAGATTTTTGTTTTGGCATCTTTTACTGGAGATCTAATTTAGACTTTCACACAAGAACAAGAATCCATCGAAATTACTTTTTAATTTAATTTATGCTGTACATCTACTACTTCATTAACATTAAATGCATTTTTTGGCTAAAAATAGCCAATTTAAAATTATTAATTTTATTTATAATTTTTTTATATTGTCACAACTGAGCAATTATAGAATTGTGAAATTGAAACAAATGTGACCTACTTCATGCCTGACTTCTGAATGAGTGTATATAGACTATTATATATATTATCATCCACACGCACACACACACACATCCAAGAATCATACATAAAACTATTTCTACTCACAGTAACTTGTTAATCATTGCTTCAATAAATGTCAGCACAACCTTCAGCTCATTCATACCAACTTTGTTCAGAAGAAGTTGTATGGATGGAGAGAGCAAAAGATGTTCTTGATGTGACAGTGACTTGCTGTTCTCTACCAGATCCGTAGTATAATCCAGATACAATGACACCAAACTCCACAGAGAAGAAGCATTGCTTGGATCACTGCATTCACTAAATTCTCTGTGGGTGATTAAGCAAAGTCAGCTCTTTGTTTTGAAACATTTATTTCAGTGTAAGTTATAAAACTAGCTCCTTAAATTTTAAGACATTATTCACAGAAAAATGATAAAAGTGAATACCATCCATAATTGATCAAATAATGTGTTGGATTGAGACTAAATGCTGATTATTGTGATTTACAATGATACCAACATAAAATTATTATTATTTATTTTAAATCATATCACACCATGATAATCATAAACCTGAATAAACCAACCAGGAATTTGGTAGTCTGTGATTAATTAGAAAACAAAGACAAGCCACAATTTATACTATATTATAAATGGAGTGTTGCATCAAAGTACACTCTGTATGTACAAGCAAACCTTTCACAATATAATTGTTCATAGTAACACAAGTTATGGTCAAGAAAGTCTGGAGATACATACTCCAAATTGTACAAATAATACAAACTATCTTTGTTTGAAGTGATTTAAACCAAGATTTCAAATACCATACACAACTGAGAAGTTATATCTGAATTAACAGTTTATACACTAAATTTACCAACCTGACTACAGATTCAAACATCAAGGCCAGTTTCTCAGTGATGTATGATGCAGTAAGATCTTTATGTTGTTGAAGATGTATTAATGAAAATAGTCCCCTCCATACAGCAGCTTGACGAGCTGCTGTTAGTGGCAATGTGCTTGATGTAAGAAGGTCGCATAACTTAGCTGACTGAATTGATACAAGAAACAATGTGATTGTGATAACAATAGCACTGCTTATGGTGACAGTTGTGCCCTATGCATGTACTATATATGATTAAATGATTGCATGTACACACGTGTACATCAGTAATTTGAAATGAATCATAGAAAACTTGGTAAATAAAACATGAAGTTCTATGCAATTGCTGAAGTTCTTGACCCTCCCATTTCCTGTCTTATCAACAACAACAACCCTCTCTTTCTCTCTCCCCCCAAGTGTGTGTGTGTATTATATACAATAAAAGTTGGTTATAAATAACTAGGATATAACAAAATGGTATCTCAATTTTCTAACGGTAATCAAATATCACAATGGCAAGCAAATGTAAACCAGTATCTCTTGATACAAAGTTCCAAGTTCTTGACGAAGTTGATAAAAAAGTGAAAACTAAGATTAAAATTGCTAAATAATATGGTGTTCCGTGCAGCACACTGTCAACATGGTTGAAGAACAAGGATGCCTTGAGAAAAGCTCACGGAAATTTGTGTGGAAAACTGAGTATCTATCTTCAGTCACTGCCTGACATGCAACAGATTTTGTCATGTAAAATCATGGAGAATATGGAAATAAAAGATGAAATTAATTGCTGGTTTTCATCATCCAATCAGAGATTGGGAACACATTTGCTCCGTGTCTTAATAAAACAGGGTTATATTCAACAATTATCCCTCATGTGTTGGTAACTAATTTGAAAACTGGAATACAACGAAATACCATTATAACTAAATGAATTCCCAATCATCTTGAATTTCACTATAACCAACTTTTACTGTACATTTGTCAAAATAATATCCAACATACCACATCTGTTGTATCTGCTACAAAGCCTAACACAAGAAATAATGAAGCCATGTTCTGCAAACCAACATCTGTTAATTCTTCAACTCGGCGTATATGGAATTTTGAATAAAATCTGAAACAAGCAAATCTACTACATCTATAGTATCTGCCTCATTAAGTGCCCAAGAGTAATCTTATTGTAGAATATGTAGGGCACTATTCAAATTTTGCATATTATATTTTTTTTATAAAGAGATCCACAACAATGAAATTTTACAGAATCCTACCATGATATTAAAACTATTTAAGTTACAAGTTTTATTTTACTTCACGAATACTCATTCTTTATAATGACACAAAAATTGTTCTTTCTTTTCAGATAATGATAACAATCATTTATAGGAGATTAATATTGTATTGAAATCCATTAATATTAAAATTATCACAAGCTAAATACCAAAAATATATGAACAGAGATCATTCCAACATATGGCTAATGTCCTATGAAATACCTTACCATGTAACATTATAAATAGTCCAAATGTTTTAACTATTAAATCTTTCCAGTATAGATGTTTATTTAACATCACCTGTGGTTGTTATATTGTTGTTATAATTTGTACTGAGGTGTCCACTGTTATTGTGGTTGATGATGTACCAGTATATATGCTGTTCTAATACAGTAGTTTTATTAATCATAAATAGGCTGGCTAGTCATCTCTATAAATTACTTTGGAAAATTTAAAAATTATATTCTATGAATTAATTTATCCCAAAATATGCTCACAATACAAACAACATGATACAAAAAGCTTACAAATATAAATAAATTGGTTACATAATTGGCTAGTGTAATATTAATAATATAAAGATACTTTTAAATGGTTTTTAACTAGGATCTAGATAAGCTGAGATAAATAGGGTAACATTTCTCCCCTTAAATATGTTTAATTATGAAGTCAGCAATTCTATTAGGATTTAGGTTGGTATTATTGTTTGAGAGTTTTTATTAATAAACATATGAGAGTTGACAGATACACACCTTCCTTTGATCTGTCTCCAGATGTGACTTCGTTGTTTAGATTTACACAGACACTGGGCTAGTATCCTTAAAAACAGCTGGAAACTGTTGTCTGAATCCAACCTAGAAAATATAGCACATATAACAAAGTAAACAATCGGGATTAACGGTTATATTAAAATATTATTTGACAATACTCATGTCTTTTGGAATGTTACGGAAACAAAATTCACACAATTCAAACATGAAGAATATTACCTGCGAGTATAATTCTCCGCTATTTGTTGGCATTTCTCATACAAACTAACTGCTGACTTCCTTCATAATTGATAAATATTCACATTATATTTAGAAATATAAGAATGATCATTAATTGCAATTTCTGAACAGATGTAAAATATATTATGTACCTTTGCAGTGATCAGTAAATCAGATCAAGAGAAAATATACCCTCAGTTAAACTTCAATATTTGTCCAAATTCACCATTGGAGTGGATTTAGTTTATCAACTTTTATTACAATTAAGGAAATATAATAACTAACACAGTACATACTCAATGTATGTATGTCCCATTATGTCTGAAGTCTGCACTTTAAATGTTTCATTCTGTAAATAAGGAATAAATACATCAAAATATACTTCAAATGGTCAAACATTATCATTGTTGCTTCTAGGATCTAGCCAATGTGGGGGAGCTCCCCCTTAAGTTAAAAAAATTCGGGGGATTTTAATGTAACATGGCACTTTGCATGAAAACTATTTAGGGTAAAAACGCATACACCCAGGAATATTTGAACTGGAAATTATGACATTTCCATTCCATTTGAGGTATTTATACACAGTTTTACAGTGTAAGCATAATTAAATGTAGGCATATCACTTACCTAATTATATCTGTAACTTGAAAAAATAAGACTACAGAAATGCTTCAGAAATATTTCTACATCTCACTAGCCCCTGGCCAAGGGAGTTCCTCAACAAAGTTTTATTGCTATGCATAGCGGAGAACTGCATCTCACATTCAGTAGTGGATGGACAGAGGATCAAGGTAGAAACACAATTATTAAGTTACCAAAAACTGCATATAATTCCTTCAGTAAAGTATTAATACAGTTAATATGATATATGAAATCCATATCATAATATTAACATAAAATGCAAAAAGCAGGGTGATCAAACAAATAAACAGGAAAGGGACATAGAAATTCACCATATAAACAAGACCAGGTGCTTTTATTTACTGTAAATAAAGATAACTAGCCAATTGGAAGAAAGTATTTGAGTCACGTGACCATCATAATGCAAAATGGAGGTTTACCAGCTAAGATCGCCAGCCCACAAAAATCTCTCCCATCCTTCAAGCATGGTTCTTATATTCAGTAAATATTTATGAATATGACATTTGAAATGGCTATAGCAATAGATTTTAATATTATTTCAGATCAGGACTATCAGATGATAAATATTTGATGTTTATCATGACCCATTTTCTGCTGATAATGCTATACCAGTGGTATGGCATTATTAAAGCTAATGTGATGAGGAGACCGTTAAGGTGTATTTTTATTTTGTGCCATACGTTAAAATATCGCGGGAATCCCACAAAAACGCGTCCTAGGAGCAACACTGATTATGTTTTGTAAAGGGTTCAAAGATCTTTAATAAACCAGTCTGTCTCCAGAAATCTTGCTAACCATTTCATACTAAATGCTGTATATTACATTTATAATGCCATACAAGTATACATTATGTTAATCTTATAATTCATATTGTTTGCTATAGGGAGCAATAAGCCCAACTGAATTCCCCAGATCCTTGTCATATATTGTAAAACAAATTTCTGTTATTAATTGCATTGCGGTAAATGAATTGAAATACTAACCAACTTCTTATAGAAATACTCCCACAGCTGAGTTATGACACAAGTATTTGTTTCCCAGTATGACACAACTGTCAGACAACATTTAAGATGTCTTCTTAAATGTGTTTCTTTCTAAAAACAGAAATGAACATAAGAAAAACACATTTTTAGGATACGATCATAATTAGTAGCCCAATAATATATTGGTAAAACTATTTAATAAATCACCATTGTCAGACTTTTGTTGATAAGATGCTGCAAGAGGCAGTAATTGCTAGAGACGGGCAACTGAAAAATAAAATTAATAAAAACATTGTCATTTAAACTGGTCCAGATTAGAAAAAGAAGTGTTATTGATTGAAGCTATGTATACAGTTTATTTTGTACCTTGATGAGGTAAGATAACATAACTATATCAATATTTAATTTTATGTATTGAAATATATATTTTATATATTATTCAGATAGCACTCATTCCATGATAATTAAATACAAAAATTAAATAACAATAAGAAATTGAAGTTCATACCTTTATATATTTGAGATAACACACACACACACACACACATGCACAGAGAGAGAGACTACTAAATGACTAACAGACACATAAAGAAGAGTCCTCACCAGCTTTAACAGAATATCAACTGATGTCCAATTACCTGTGTTTGTGAAAAAGTACCAACATTATCATAACAATAAAGTGGTGTAACATGAAGAAGATACCACCAACCAAGTCCTACAGGATCCTTACATGTGACATCTAATGGCAGGACACTTGTATAACTATCTGTCAGAAAATAAGTTTTTAAAACAATGATTACTGGATCTCAGCTAACATTGACAAAATGTAATAACAACACAAATTAGAGTCTTCATCAAATCTAGAATACGGTCACTGATACGTTAATAGCACACATACTAAACATCCATGTTTTCTGTAAGATTACTCTTTCACAGTACATGTGTATGGGCATTCAAGAATTATATAAATATGTGATACTTTTTATAAACAAGAGAATGTGAAAAATAAAATTCTTTAAAACAATTTACCAATTTCCATTGCATCACTCTGTTGGTCATCATCCGACTGAATCAAGTACTGTATGATTGAGGTTAAGGACACCCAGAAACTCTAAAGGTGACCATAGAAAAAACATATCTTAAAAATGATAAACAACCGTAACATATTGCTTTTCAGTTTAATATATTATGACAACTGCTGCAACATCCAATTTTGGATAATTCGTTACCAAACAGTATTTGCATTATTACTTGGACTCTGACTGGGAGAGGAGTAAATAACGAGGCTGAGTAGTTCAACACAAAAAGAGTAACATAATCCTGTTATATTAAGATAGCAAGGAGACCTACGGTTGGATTAAACAGTGGTAACATGATAACAACTAGCCAGGCTCATTAGCAGACAGATATTGAGATTATCGACAAGGAGATGTTTGATGATTTTGATGATAAAAAATCTATAGACACATAATTGATCAACCTTGTGCCATGCTGCTATCCTAATTTCCTATAAAAAGTATGAATTTTAACCAAAAAAGTAGAATTTGTTTTAAAGTAACAAAAAAGTTACAAAATGATACAATACATACTAATTTTTATCATTCACTTAGCCATTAGACACTTTGGTCTGGGACAAGTAAACTATGTAGTAAATGCATGTACTACATGTTAAATAGCTAATTTGTGTATACAGCTATGAAAATGTAGTATATATATATGTATATATATATATATATATATATATATATATATATATGTACATAAATGAAAGAAGCTAATGATTTGATACATTACATACAATATATGATTTAAAATTTTTATATTTAATAGATAAATCCCAAACTTATGTTTAAAAAGCATAAAAAAGTGAATTAGTTAAAAAAGGATAAACAAGTATAAAAGTACATTTATTAAAAAGGGTATAATACTTTAAAAAAGTATATAACAGCAGTACTGCTTGTTGTGGATGTGAGACATAATCCTCACATGATCTGATCGTCATTATACCACTTCACATGCTATCATGACATAATGTTAATGTGTTAAAAAATTTGAGACTGAGTGTTTAAGGCTTTTAAGTTAGGTTAATCAGCATTATAGAACACTCATAAGAAGACATTTGAAAAAGAAAACAAAAATAGGTTGCATACGATATAAGGTCATAACCTGTTTGGCTTCATGTTGATGTCGGACTGACATTGTTTTAATCAACATAATGGTCATCTCTTGTACGCATGAGCAACTAAATGGCAAGACTTTGTGATATTCACATTCAGAAATCTGAAAATATTTGGAAATACAATAAATACTGAAAAACCCATTACTGACAGTTAACAAGAAGTATATATTTGTTATTTTGGAATTGCATTTATCAATTAAATAATTCATTGCTAAAATTGATTATTAATATATTTCAAATAATAACACCAAAAAGATGGGTTATTTCTTAGCATCAGAACAGTCACAACAATATGTAGTAATACCTTATTGTGTATATTCAGAGCTAAACAGATCAAATCCCATAACATAAGTTCTATCAGCTGTGTTGTTGTATCTGAATGAATACCTTCACAATCACCTCGATACTGACACAAAATGATAGACCCTGATGAATACTCTATAAAAGAGAACAACCTATTACAAATGTGCATCATTCATTATTAACAAGAACAAAACAAGGTAAGTGTGCATCATGTATTTTCAAGGAAAGTATAAAAAAAGCAAGCCCACAACAAATCTTTATAAGACAAGTCTACCAAACATAATGCCATAAAAAGAGTATATCCTAAAAAAAACAGTATTTGATGAAATAAAATACTATTCTATAGACATATATAGAACATTTTAAATATTCTATTCTTCTAATAAAAATATGCAGCTATCATTCCAAAACCCTTCAAACTACTTCTATTGTCAGTAACAATAAAGGGGACATAATTATCCAACTTAAATAATTTGACAATACATTATGGCTTTACATGTGTTTCAAATGGAAAAAGTAATTTAAGATATAATATCATGTTTCTTCTGAGGATTTTAACCATATTAGTTTTTACCTTTTTTTGGCAGCTTGTCTGTCATTAGATTACTTATATACTAATACTATGTTACAGATTTATAGTCGATGGGGAAAATGAACTCTGACACCTGAATAAATAAATGCACTACTGGTAATTTTCCAAGGAAAGTGATTTTCCATTTCCAAATGGTAAAATTTTATTCTAAGATACTATTAACTCAATTTCAAAACAACATAAATTTCAGAAGAAAAAAATAAGGTACTGTATATACTTGTATATAGGCCACACTTTTTATATCACAAAATCGCCACCAAAAGTGAGTGCGTCTTATACACAGGTCAGACTAAAAGGAAAGGTAATATTTGGCATCATTTAAGAGGAAATACAATAATATTGTTTTTCAACATTAATAATGAATATTTAAACAAAAAAACTAATTAATTAGGTGTGTTTTCGCTGTTGTCTTTCGAAGCCAAACATAATCGTGATAACCATCATGATTATTTAATCTGATGCTCTAATTAGTGACGTGACCACAAAGTGTAGAGTTCACAGGCCTCCAAGGTTGCTGGCTAAATGGGAGACAATATCGGCCCATGATCATTAGGTGTTCAGATTAATCACTTGTATTCTGTTTTTGTAACAACAAGTAACTGTTTATTCATCCATTGCGGAGGCATGACTACAGAAATAACTATGCGACGATTATAATTCCTACATAGTTGCTAAGATTATCCAACCAGGTTATCTGCCACACTAACAAGTCCCAGTCACTGTATGTTTAAGAATTTAGTGGACAATTTCATGTTGAGTTGTTGCACGTTCATAGTTTGGGTCAGACTGTCAATGGTAACAAGGCCGTCTGGGAACAGCCAGCACATGGTGATTTATTATCTAGAGGTGCAAATCAGCTGCTATATAAAAACGGCAGCACTATGACCAATACAGCTGCCTCCATAAACTATTAGAGGCAGATGTTATTTTTGGTCTATCTAAGATGTGTCATTACTATTGAAATGTGTGAACCTGTGTAATTGAACGGAATGGCAAATGAGGCCATGCAAAACTTGGCACATGGGAACTACTAATAAACTACTTCAAACAGCATTACAGAAACGAATGCACAGCAGTGGACAACCTGAAGCAGCTGCTGTTACCTATTGTCACACAGTGGGTGAAAACAGCCTAAATCGACCCCGGCATTATTACCAAATCATTCAAGAAGTGCTCTTTTAGGATTTTGAATAAATTTGCAGATTTTAGTTCGTCTTATACGCGGGTTCGACTCTAGGGGGGTTTATTGGTCCTAAAACCAGGTGCATCTTATACACGAGTGTGGCCTATACATGAGTATATAAAGTAAATGCTATTTCAAAAAAGAGCAATACCATTTCAAACACCATTTTTCATTTCAGGAATGGCTTATTCTGTTTTGGATAGGATATATTGTGTTTTAAAACAAAATAAAGGCGTCTGTGATTTGGGTGGTGAGTCCTCCCTCAGTTAAGGTTAGGGTTTGACATAAGGCAAGGTCATCCAACTTTTAGATGAAAGGATAAACTCAATGGTTATTTCAACCCTAAAACTGTAAAAAATGGACAGTTCCAAGTAGTGAAGGGAAAAAATCAGTAATTGGTGAAACCAAGAAACAAATTACTGAGTATAATAAAAAAAACAGTCAGGAGTGCTCAGTGACCAAGCCCCTCATCAACCATTTGAATAATTAACCATAAAATAGAACTCGACATATTTAACTTGAATTAATAAACTATTTCTGATTTCACTTCTGCAAACAATTAAACGGTTGAATTAGTGTGATATAATTCCCTCAGAGTAGCATTAGAATACCAGAAACATTACAGCAAAGAAAACATAATAATAATTGGTTTTTACGTGTTATAAATTTGTGGCTAATTTTACTATTTATCAATATATTAAAACAAATATATAGTAGTATATATGCGCTGCTGAAGAACACCTCCAAAATCAAAATAGGAATACACAATCATGATAAATATAACCAGATCAGACTATTGTGTTATAAAGTTTCTTTTCTCTGTACATACGTCAAACAATATTAGTTTTTGTTGTTGTCATTGGAGTTGTTATTGATGATGGATAATTGTTTGCCAAACCTTATAACAAGCTAAAATAACACAAAAACAATAACAATGAATCATATATAACAATGAGAGTGACACAGAAAGATTTTTTTACCTTTTTCAGGTAACTTAGAGAAAAGCTCTCACTCATTTTTACCTGTACACAATGAGTTCAGAGTGTATGCAACTTCAATCAGAGCCCAATGAACCTCTAAACACGAGTGAAAGTAATGATAACTCACTGAATTACACTGGAATAGAGACATAAATATTAAAACTGATGTGAATATGTATAACACACACACACACACACACACACACACACACACACACACACACACACACAGAGAGAGACAACAATTTAGCTAATGGATAATAAAGAACAAAATGGATAATAAAGAACAAAATGAGGTGTAACATCCATAAACAGAAATCATCATCAAAAGTCCTCAATCAAACCTTGTTGCCTTTTCTCGAAGATGAACAGCTGATTACAGATGGAGGAACATCACGAAGCCGTCCAACATAAACACTCAATAACATTATCTCATCTAAAATATCACACACAGAAGCCGATATATCTGTAGCGGCTCGACAACTAACAACAACAAAAGAATACAAGTAAATATTCTAATAACACAAAAAATAAAGGTATTTCTTATAAAACTTTGAGATAAATTTGTCATAAAAAGCACTACTGATTAAAAAACAGGATCAGACTTAGTTAAGTGAAACAAATAATTAAAGCAATAATAGGACCTACATATTATAAAAATACCAAAATATTCTTACCATTTTAACCAATGAAGTACATAATCAAAGAATGACCTGATATCTTGTCGAATTTTCACATATTCAGAGCCATCACCTAAGATAAACATTGGAGAAATACATAATTTTAATGAAAGCAAATGCATACAGAATGTACAATGTTTATACAATGCATGCCCCATAACATAACATTAAAAATATTCATGACAAATTTAAAAATAAAAAGATTTGGAAGTTTAGCACTCAGAATTTTTACCCAGTAGCTACTAACCTAAAATAATTCAATTAATTTAGGGGAGAAGTGGGGGATGTTCGACCACCTTACACTTCAATGGTTTGATCTTAGTATACGTGATACAGCAATCAGCAAGAAGTACTTTTCTACATGTTCCCATAATGTTTAATGTTCCTAAAAAGGCATTGATCACGTGATTTGTGGCCTAATTCAATGTCATAAAGGTTATTTATATAAGCAAAGTGGTGGGAGTGTAAGTTCAACCACAGTGTGGGGCTTGTCTTGTTGAAATTTGGGCTAGAAACCCCTGGCTGTTGCCTATTTGGCACAGCCAAACACACACAGTGTGGGGTGGATTGACCACATGTATATATACATAGTGTAGACTATGAAATGTAGACATCTATCGACAAAAGTTTGAATTTTGATATGACCACTTTCAATCACTAATTGTTTTTGGTGGTGTATTGTTGCAAATTGCTTCAAAGTAAACACAAAACAATTATTCAATGATATATTATGTTCCAGCTTAAAACTATTAAGTGTAATAAATAACGAATAGCGTTTTAAAACTGTGGTCGATTCTCCCTGTCTGGTCAAACCTCCCCAATTCTCCTATATTTTTTTGAAACAACAACAAATCAAAATACTGTGAAATACTAACTAAAATTAGGTATTAGCACAATGGTTTTGCTTGCGGCATACACAAAAAAAACTTTATTTTTGCTTGTTGTATGTTTGAAAAGTCGCCTGCAACTCAAGTTTAGTCATAATTTTGAGGCTGTCAAGCGTCACTCAACAAGTCGCCCAGTTTATCTTCCTTGACCCGTGCACTAAACAGGCTCCTGGAGTGGAGCATTGTTAAGTGGCACCCCTCCTGTGGTATCCATGTGTTTCAGACACCCCTCTGACCTTCTGAGATGTTTTTCTTGGGAAAGCCTACCTGGATATTTGAATCGGACGGTTAAATCTAGAAATTGGTGTCTATTGTTTACTTTTCACTGGTGATTAACGACAATAATAAAGGCCATAAAAAGCTAAACTGTTGGAGAGATTGTCAAATCTCAACTAACAGAAGGATATGTTATACAAAACATTATTTTCCCTTGACTGATCCTATGTTTTCAGTGATTTTTTTTTATTGTCCCGACTGACTGACACTAATTTTTGGGAGGAAAATGTTCCGTAAAACAAGTGTTCAAAAACAATGGCCTAACCAATAAATTTTTAAAAAAATTGAAAATTATCTGGGCCACCAAAATCTTGGCAGGGCTGGTATGATTTAAAGTATACCAGTCCTGCTGGGAAGACTAATTGTCAACTAGTCATTCTAAAATTCTAGCAGGGCTGGTATAACTCAAAGTAAACCAGCCCTAGTGGCTGGTACTGATTGGTCGATAGACCGATCCAGGTGAAATGCGTTGCATCGGTTAACAACTGCGGTCTCGGGTTACAAACAGCTATGGTTCCCACTGTTAAGATGGTATGGCAACTTTTCACTTATGATAAATACCGGAAATCTTTCAGCGAATTATTTCATATTACATGGAGACTGAGACTAGTATTTCAGCTGAACGACTGTGTCTTTCCAAAGGATTTAACAAAATATTTATCAGGATATAACCCAATGATTGAGCTGACCGATCTTTCAGATGAATGACACAGCTAAGCCTTAATTATTCATGCTGACTTGTAGGATTTGTTTTAGCAGGGGTTTTAATGGATTAAATAAATGATTTTAAAATTGAACTTTTAGCTGAAGATTTAATGAAGATTGTTTAAATATTTAATGTAGAGTTTGGGAAATATTATTTTTATTTGTACCTGGGAACTAATCATATATGTATCACCTGTATATTATTAAATAAAAATTGTTATTACATTAGAGTATTACCACCCTTGACATTTACATGTAGTAAACATTGCAAGAACGGCTGAAAGAAGAAGAAAAACAGTTCACTTTCAATACAAGATATCATGCATAAATACCAATGTTACAGTAATAGGAATCACCTATTGAATTATAATCTGTGATCATTGATTAAATCCATTCACATCATCATGTCAGATGGCAACGGGTCTACAAAAATATAAGTTTGAACTAGACAGGCCAGACCATGACAGACATGCAAATCACACTGAACGTTACTTAATTTAGTGGCATATATCTATTGGATGAAGTTTATACCCTTAATGGACTATAAATAAAATCCAAATACAGCTGGCAAATAGCCTATATACAGCTTTTCAGTAAGACATAAATTGGCCATTACATATGTAAATCGCCATGCAAGACCATGATTCTTTACTTCTACCGGATACCGTAGTGTGAAATTCAGCTGCATGGTGGCGCCAAAGGTAATTGAATTGGTCTATTAGTGATTCTAAGACTTTCTTGGGTGTTTTATTATGTATTATTTAGATGTTACATTTTATCTGTTATGTGTGTATGTTCTTCACCAGACAGATATGTAAGTATTGATACAAATAAACAAGCCACAAATTTTCAGAGACTAACTCACCCATACATGTGAAGCCAACAGTTTCATTTACATTTTCCAGCTGACTGAAAGCATTTCTGAAGAAAGAAGTAGGATGGAAATCATTGTAAAATGTGGATATATCACATAGGTATATATATATATATATATATATATATATATATCACACACACACACACACACACACACTGTAACAAAAATATCACAAGACTGAAACAGCCTCATTCCATGAAAATATCCACACTACCAAAAATCACATTTGAAAAAATATTCTAATTGTTCTCATGATTATTATTACAAAATTTAAGAATCTGATACACCAGGTTTCTGAGAACAAACCTTGCTAATGTGAAAAGTAAACCTCTTTGCTCTAAAAGAGCTGTATCAAAATCAAACTGATGACCAAATAATGTTATCAGGTGTCCATTCATCTCTGTCTTATCTGTACCAGGTATACAAAGCCTATAGTTGAAAATAAGATACATATCATATAACAAAACATATATGGTATTAAATATTAACTTTTAGAGTAACAATGTGTTTGTGTTGTTTCACTAAATATTCTATGTGTCCAGTTGTATATCAGTGAGACAATTTTATACATTCACAGAGTTATACATCTAGTAACCTTTGTACAACTCCCTGATGCAGTAGACTATTAGAATTGGTACTACTGCAGCCTGGTGGCTCTCCCTGGCAACAAAGTAACAAAGCAGATGATTCAAATGGTTCTGAAATAAGGGAAAAATACAGAATATCTCTTTTTTAATCTGAGCATGAGAATTGTTTCATCTAAAATTCGGATACATTAGATACTATATATTTACAAATTAGACACACCCTGCTCCACCTAGGTTTTGAAAAGGATAGACTGTAGTTGGCATCTGGAGGATTCTTTTAAGACAACTTTAAGGGTATATCAGTGAAATCAGTTAACTTTGACATTTAGTTAAAATCCATGAAATGGAGCTTGTTGTAGTATAAGAATTATTAGTTACAACTAGCTCAGTAACTTGTTGGTGTTCAGGGGAAATGTAGTCATGTGTACCATACACCCAAAACCCAGCAGGGAGCCCAAAACAGAGACAGGATGTAATATAAAAAGCACAGGATGCATCAAAATAAGGGTAGGGTGCAGCTCCTCAGAAAAGAGCCTACTGTATATACTCACATAAAAGTCAACCAGGCAGATAAGTCAAGGCCAATTTTTGACCCTGTAATTCTTTCCTCAGGCATATGCTCACCGTATAAGTCGAGGTCAAGTATTGGCTTAAAATCCCTCAAAATCATAATCATTATCATCATTCGTAAAAAAGTTGACCCAGTCATTCATGGGGTCAGCAAGTGCATTGTGAATATCAATTTCTTCACTGCCAGTGACACACACATACACACACAGAGAGAGACACACACATATTTTGCTTTGATGTTATAACTAATATAAATAAACAAACTTGTCACACCAAATACACTTGATTGTAGACTCCGTTCAAGTGGCAAGTGTTACTAATTAATTGTTTCACAGCAAGTGGCGAGCAGGGTTTGCAATGTGAACAGTGATTTTGATATTATCGCTAATCATCTGGAGGTACTGGTAGTTAACAATGCATGACTATCAAGTATTATATTACATACAGACTGGCATGTTTGTGAGATGCAAATAATGGTTTGGTGAAAATTAATCATAATTTATTGAATAAGACTAGTAGGCAGAGATGTGGTGATTTTGTTTCAACTATTGCTCACACAAACACACCTGCTTGTAACTTCAGTTGGCAAGTGTTATTAATTCATTGTTTCACAGCACATCTGGAGGTACTGGTAGGTAACAGCGTGTGACTATCAAGTATTATTACATAAAGACTGCATGTTTATGAGCTCAAAATAACAGTTTGGTGAAAATTAATTGTTATTTATATATATATAATGGAACAAACAAATTAAATATCTAATTCAGTTGAATAATTTAGAACAATGAACACACACAAAATAGGATTAAGCTAATTTATAAACAATACCTTGCAGTACATCATTATCATGGTCTATCCTATTAACTTCAAATAAACCAGCTTGTAAGATTGGTGAATTTGGTGGTGTCATAGAATAACTATCTTCTTCCATAACTGTAACACAATATCATATAATACATTATAATTAACATCATATAACATTTCATACAGCCAAATTGGCACTATGGTGAAAAGGAGAATCAACGACTCATATCATTTGTCTTAAAGACATTTTACTATAAAGTAAATAGATTAACAAAACAAATATATATCTTAAATACTAATTTTTAAATATAAGTAAATAATCACATACATATTGGTAAATATCTCTACTGCAATACTGTCAAACACCATTTTTTACATGAGTAATAATTATTTTATAGTAAGACAACGCTTAATAAAAAATAGTCATTAATTATAATGATGGAAATCTCACTTAGAAGAGTTATTTACCTGATGTGTACTCAGCTTGATCGTTTAAAAGAGGAATGCTTGTTCTACTGGAGTCAATTTGTTTCAGCTTTAAAAAAACATTCCAGTAAGTTGTAGTCACTGGTAGATGGTATATGTGCAGTTTACACAATCATTCTATAACTCAGTTAAATTATAGTATAAAAATGACTATAAATTGATAAATAAAAAATTACATACAAATATAAACATGCTTATTTTAAGTATGTTCTAAAGTAAATAACTGGTTTTGTGAGTAAATACACTCATCACATCTCAACATAAAACAGTTTGGATATATGAAGTGATTATGGTTCAGTAACACAAAAAGGACATTTAGTGTTAACTTCCTTTAGTCAACTCTTACAACATACACAAGAACAATGTCACAAAATTCAGGTTAGTCATGTTAGTCAAGTTACACATATTCTTAGATGCACAGTAGTAACTACTATTTTGGCAACGCCCAGTGTCAGTGAGGCATTGTGTACTGGCAGTCATCATTGTTGTATACTGGCAGTCACCATTGTTGTGTACTGACAATCACCATTGTTGTGGGGCTTTTTGTGTGATCTATTCTGTATGTGCTGATTCCATTATTTAGTCTATAACTATTCCATATTGGATATCAAACACACGGCGAATGTGTCAGTTACAACCATTATTATTAGCTGGGTGTCACTAATCACCAATCACAGATTATAGCCACAGGTCATAAGTTATTTTAATATGATTATGTTTCTAATAGGTATGTGTTTAATAATGTTCACAGGGTTTTATAATCAGGTGATATATGTCAGATAAACATGTAGTTCATGTTTACTAATTGTATACCGTAGGTCCCGGCCATTAAGCCGAGGACGGTTTTTAGGCCTAAAATATCCTGATTTATGGTGTTACTGTCCAATAAGCCGACCTAAAAATCTGAACTTTTCCGTGAAGTATTTCCAGTTCAGGTAATAATTTTGTTTTCATAATTCGTTATTCATACCAATGTGTTTTGTATACTGTCAATAGATCAAGGCAAATTATAACCATCGTTTACGCAAACTGTTAGCGCATACATGACCTCAAACTTAAATTAACGGCGTGATTAAACATTCAATGAACCATATATAAAGTCAAATACTACTGAGCCTTTGATAGTACGTCACTAACGCGGCAATAACTAAGACAATGTAATTGTAAATTACCGGTATATGAGGTCAGTTAGTAACTATAACTCTCTATTGAAAATAAATTAATTAATCAGTAATTATCCCGTTATTAATATAAATATGCCTATACAAAATATATATATGGGGCCACCCTAATGTCTATGCCACCAAACGAATGAGATACGACACTCTTGGGTACGGGATGTCTTGGGTACGAGTTGTCTTGTTACCGGCGCTGCATTCCTGAAATGCGCTACTGAGTCAAACAACGTTTATCCATAATTACAAAAATCAGATAATTCTACATATAAATATTGATTTTCATTATAAAGCCATGTATAATTATCATCAACTTGTTTCATTTCTATTTTCACTCCATGACTGCATGAGCTTAAATGAAAATAACGATTGATGTCCGTTTGCATCTAAAACTAGACTAGGACCTAGGTCACTAGCATCTAGACACAATGAAAAAATTTCTCTCAATGACTGGATTTCTTGGCACTGAAACAGCACAGGCCATTAAGTCAACCCCCCCCCCAAAATAAGGGTCAAAATGTTGACACAACGTCTTGGCTTAATGGCCGGGACCTACAGTAGTTCATTTTTCATAAACATAGAGTTTCTTTTCATATTTAAATGTTAACGTTTTAATTACTTACCATTGGAATTATATATTGCTGTAACAATGCTATATGAAATTAGGGAATATATTTATCTATTGCCAGTACATGGTGCACAGGTCAACAGATGTTAAGAATATATGTAGTATATTTTTTGGGTAATTGTATGTTAAGGGAAGGCATTTTATTCCTTTTTAGTGTCAGATTTAGCATCATATACCCTTGATGCAAACAGGAATTTATTGAGAAAGTCTAGTAAAGTGCTGACAATATACTACAGATTCAAACTAGCAATGTTAAGGCCTACAGGATGACCACCACAAGTGAATGACCTATTCTTAAAGAAAACAAACATGGGCTGATAATGACGATGCTTAAGACCATACTCATGTTACATTTAATTAGGCAATGTCAGCGCTGGAAATCTGTATCTTATTTAAGTGATTAATCTATAGTAACTTACTATTTATTGTTGGTACTCTATCAATGAAAATGTTTTTTCGGGTTACCTTGTATTGTTATGTAACTATTGAATGAGTCAATGTATTCACAACTGTTTATTTCACAAATTTTCCCAGTAATTGCATCATCATTTAGTGATGTTAAAATAGATCATTAAAAACATTCTACAGTGACACCACAATAAGATATATATAAAACCTGATGAGAAATCTAAATGATCAACATAATTTGGTGAAGTTTTAGAAGAGATTTAAACTTTTAGAGACATAACACTCTTAATCTCCACCACCAACCTGTTCTATAATCTCCATAAATTAGAGGCTGTTGTTACATATCCGAGCATCGGAATCGAGTTCGTTGATGATAAAGGTCTGAGCACCCTATGCGTGTGCGCCAAGTTTGATTGTTTCCAGTACTCTGATGCAGGGCAGCGAGCCGAGCATCGGAATCATGTTTGTTGGTGATAAAGATCCAACCATTCAGCATCGGAACCATGTTCATCAATGTTATTATAAATATGAGCAATTTCATGATCATTTTTAGTTTTTCATCTGCTTGCTTCAGTGTTAATGATGGGAACTTAGTTGTAATTACTGCTATTAGTGTATTAATAAAGATATTAGATTAAATCTATTAATAGACATTCTAATCATATTAAAAAGAAAGTCTGACATTTATAAGAAAGGCATTATTTTATGGTTCCCGCAGCCAGAGAAATATTATTTTCTACAGGTATACTATTAAACTATTTAAGTTTTTTTTTCAAAGGCAGTATTTTTTCTGGGAGATTTTCAGATTTTGTCAAATTCAAGGACATTTCCAGGATCTGGAAAATGAATCTGTTATATTCCAGGTTTTCTAGAACATGTGGAAACCCCGATTATTTGTAAAGTCGCACTGCTGTTCTATCTTCTATTTTGATTTTTGTTTGTACCTCTTCAAAACTATCAAAAGCACCTTCTACTTTCAACCCAAATATAAATACTACGTGCTCATCCGCCATATTTGAGCGGAAGTAATAGCCAACGAGGAATAATTGGTGCATGCACATTGAATGGTCAGACCTATAATGCTGAGGTACAGGGTTCCGATGCTCGGATACTTAACCACTTTGTATATTAGATAGAACATCAAGTTGAGACACAAGCAAATACAGTCACTAATCTAGAGTCTAATCACTTGACCATGGCGGCCAGTCACCCTAATATACCACAAATATTTGCTGATGACAAAAAGGTCTATAGAAATTCCTCTTCAGAGAATAACTGGACCGAACTGGGCAGCGAATGGTTCAGAACTGGAACTCATTATCGATTATGAGATCATCATCATGACAGATGACTCATGTTGTCTTCACATTCAGAGCCACTACCCTAGATTATTTTAAGTCTAGACTCGACAAGCACTGGAAAGACGACATGTACATGACACCATAAACTGTATAACAAAAAACTACAAAATTAGTAAAGACCGGAATACTCGACACTGGCGACAGGCATTCGCCATGATTAGTCATTAGAGTCTACTGTCTAGCCTTTAATTCCGTACTCTAACCCTCATGTATCAAACTTAAATTATTTAAATACACATGACATGTGTTATAACTTGGAAAAACACACACCACTTAATACCTTTTGCGGCAAACAAATCAATGCCAACACAGCTGACTATCTATGAAGGCCAGGATTCCATTTATATCTTATTTGTGTCAAATACAAACTTCAGATATTGGCGCTAATTCATTATTAGCAAAATCGACAATGAATGGCAATTATATCGTTGTATCTCCTATGACATAAAAATATCCATCCTCCAAGCTACATGGCGAATCCCCTTTATAACTTAATTATTGTTTTTGTTAATGGCCTGGCACTATTAGATATAGATCTATTAAGAACTATACTCCCACAAAACAGTATAAATCTACCGTTTTAGCATTTCTGAAACTTAACATATATATATATACTTGAGCGATTAATTATGACTGGCCAATACATGTTGTATGTGTCATATGCTATATAAGAAATGTGTATAGAGGGGTAGTGTTGGATGTACTGATGATTAATGCCTCATAGCATCATTTTAATTGTCAGACTGTTCATAAAATGTTGTCAGGGTGCGAGGCTTTCAACATTTTGGACCTGTTAAGGTGATGCTAGTATATGCATGCTAATCTTAAAGCTATTAATAAAACTATATTGGTACACGTGAACTCTACTTGCACAAGAACAAAATATCACATTATGTCTAAACCTGGTAAAATATATATAGTAGCGATATTAAAAAGCTCTCGATCTGCCATACCTATTCCATTATTAATTATATTTCTTCGTTGTGTACATGCTTGCCGAAAATCTGTTAATTGTATATGGAATTTGCCTAATCAGACTTTTATAAGAACATCTCTATAGATATGTACACTGAAAAGTAAGAAAAAGATTGTATACTTATCTGCTAAGACATGTGAATATTACAAGTCAACTGTTCAATCGAATAGAAGGTTTTTATACTTTATCGCTCGAATAATGATTGAATTATTTTTTGAAGGTTCGTTCAATGGATTGAAAAAAAGTTAAACTGTAAATATAGATATTATCAGTAATTAATTGATCAATTATATTTGAATGAAATGTTGTGTTTTTTTATGAGAGATGGTTTGTTGAATGCTAATTAACATCCGAATAAGTGATACTAATAAACTTCTAAAATATTTATGTTAATATCCACTTAGCAGTTGTTTTGACTGTTATGTTGTAATTATGCATTTGAATCGTGTATACTTTAATTGTACGTACTGTGTTATACTTATAGTATGAACAAATTACGCACACATATTCTGATTTATGCTTATATTATTCATATACTATTCATACTGTATACTAATATTTTACTTTTCCATTTTAGGTTTATTCTTTATATATATATCACGGCAGGTAAAAGGGACACCACCTTAGCTTTGATGCGATCGATCCGGTATACACGTCTTTCTTCCAGGATTATCTCGATATATTCAGAAATTTGGTCGTAGCTAATTATAGCCAAACCTATCAATATCGGGTCATGATAACGGATTTGGGGTCTTTGGCGTTCGTTTCCGAATTAAGCAGATATAGTTGGCACTTAAAGTCAAACTTGATTCCATCCTGTATGTGGTTAAAATCCGATTGTTTGGTCAAGTTCACCGTTTGTGGTTATTCTGATACTGAAGGCAATCGATTAGGAGTTATAACTGCTGAACCTCAGTGAGATTATCTCACTCTTATCTGGCAGATATAGATCTGGATCGAAGCCCAGCGAGCACAGTATTATTCGGTCCAACACCGTACTCGGGTCGTCCCAGATTGTTTTCCATTTTTAAACACTATATGCTGTCTCTATACGTGCTATCTGGCAACTAAGATTTTTACTGAAGATGCACGTACAGTAGCTCTGACATCATAATGTTCCAATTTTCGTATAGCAGTCTGTTACATATAGGAACCTCGTCAAATGCCTTAGAAAAGCCAAAGTTGCCATCAGCTTGAACAATGCTGTCTAGATGAGTGAGCGACTGGTTTTTGTTAAGTCTAGCTGAGATGTAACTGAAGGAATAGAACCTCCAACTTGTGTAGTTAATACAGGCTTTATATTCTAGACACAGAGGTTTGCAGCATAGGTTACTTACTACCTATTGTGGTACGGAAGCTAGAATCCTTATATGTTGACAAAGGCTCTCTAAAGACAATCAAATTCTAAGAACCGAGCATGAGCATCGCATAAGGTGGCAACATCCGGTTGGTTTGTTATGTTTTAGTGATAATGGTACATACTATTCTTGATATTCGAAAAGATGAACGAGAAATGCTCAACTATCTTAATTCTTTTCGGCCGACAAAAGGTGAAGGTCGCTTTTCATTCTAACCTATTCCACCTACGTGAGGGGGACCTCATATTAGCCAACGTCGGTCCGACACTGGCAAACAGTCTACAACCTTGCCGGCTAAACGCGAGGTCGGTCCTACCTTGTTGTGCTATCTGGGTATTCAAATCAGTTATTTTTTTAATGATTTAATTGCTATACCTATTAATCTAGGTCATGTTCAATGAGAATATTTCACCTTCAGTAAGTCACGATCAAAGTTGTATCAGAACACCAGGTGCCAATAATATAAAACAGACACTGAAATATATGATCAAGTGCATGGAATTGCCAAATATGACCTCTGAAACGAGATCCCTACTCTTGCACGTCGTAGGTGAGGCAATGGTCACGTTTAATGTTGCTATCTATCTACGATATTTACAACCAAATATTAATCTAAAGGTTTCGAACTGGAATCAAGCCCGTGACCCTCAATCCGAGTGTCGCCAAATTTATCGCCGGATTACTTATCACTATGTTAATGGTCGTACAGCTGACGTCCAATTACCAGTCTCTAACAAGCTAATTATACTTTAGCTGGTCGATCTTCAAGGGTAACAAATAGTTGGTAGCCTACATACCCAGACTTTCGATATAACTGACCCTGTAGTTCACGCATACAAGTGTACACAAAGGTGTTAACATGGTACATACAAACATCTTCAGACTGAACGACGAGACGACCAAGGTAACATTTTATTTTGTTAATAAATCACACATAGTCATAGTAAATATCCAACAGGAACAGTTCATATTTTTGTCTGCGACTGTTGTAGCGAATAGTTGTCGGCTTTGTACAACTGACGATATCGTCTTCTGTCCCGTTTTGTGTACAGATGATTTCAGTAATGTGTCGGTCACGTTTTCGGACGATGTAACTGTTGGGAGTTTGCAAATGTTGTGTAGCTTGATTCGTGTAGGCCGATGTTGCCTGTATAGAGAGGTGTTGGTGTTTGCGTGAAGCTAAGCATTAATGGACGATGACAGAAGCACTCACTACAGGATGTTTCCTTTCACTCAGTTGCTAGGAGAATGATGAACCTCGTCTGTACACTCACGACACACGCACACACTATCAATGATGATACGAGGTTTTAACAATAATTTCTCCGAATCAGAAACCTGGCACATTCTAAATACTGTAGCCTCACTAAAAAGGACACGACTCGTAAGGCTGTCGCTGTCCCCCCAAAACTAACAATTTCGCTATGGTATATAATGTTACCACATAGATAATCAAAAAAGTTCTGTTCATTTGGATAGTCAAATATTTACTTTATAAAAATACATCCGTTTCCAAAAGTAGGCAAAATAAGAATGGGCAAAACATAAATTGACCTCAATTTGACATTTACAAAACTCTCTGATGCTGACTATTAAAGCTTTAGCCATTGTTAGATAAGGTAGCATTGGTATCCAGTGGGCATCTGATTATTATTATCATTTCCAATATTATTATCAGATACATCAAGGAATGCGTCACCAATACAGTTTTCAGAGAGGAATTGTCAGTTGTACGAAGCTAAACTTATCACTGAATAGGTGACACACACACACACACACACACACACAAAGTTCATATATTCTCGTAGCACCATAAAACAGCACTAAAGCAATCAGTCATGATCTGATGAAGTGATACGCTTTCTACTCACTAATTCACATCACTTAAGTCCACCTTCACACAAGAGAATAAGGTGAATGCATCACTAACTGAAATAATATTCTACCCACACTAATGACAGCTATAAAGAGTGGAGACTTCAACATCGCCTTCAGTAATCTCGATAAGCCTTTTGTTCTATGGAGGAAGACTACACACATCTTGATGTCAATAGAATTACACAGATCTAGGAGAGTATGCCTTACAGGAAAACCAAAAATCTGAGCGGAAATGGTACATCCATACTGTTGGGATGGTGACAGGAAGAGAAACGGACTCGACACGAAACTGGCTAACGAATGTGTAGCCACCAGCTGTGGCCACTGATTGCCATCTCTCTATCCATCGGGCACAACAATGGCAGTTCGGTGTGCGACAATTTTGTAACTTATTAGTCACTTATGAGCATCATAGCTGCTGAGTAATGAATAGTTTCACAAGTGACTAGTAAAACTGACAATGTAAGACACATCACAGTTAAAAGCTCATCGAACTAGACATCTTCAAGGTAGGAGATATAACTAGTTGACAGTATAAAATGAACTAGTCTACGAAGGATTTAACACCTTGAAACCGATACTATTCAACTGGACGTTATCAACAGTATCACACCAATTAATGATTAATTTAATTGTTGTGCAAAAACAAGTGGCTAGGACATAGAACAATGATTTGTATTTCCATATCATGTTGTGAATCTGGTGAAATTAATCCAATTTTAAATGTTTTGGGAAGAACAACAGATATTACTATATGTAGATCAATTATGTTATCATATCAAAAATGTGTTAACGGAAATTTAACTAATGCCGTGATCCGAAGAAGCAAACGACAAATCAAAGACCTGCTGCAATGAGAATAAACAATACAGCCACTTTTTCACTTCACAATTGAAACCCTGATTTATGCATTCATTCCCTCATGTACATCAACATGTATAAATCCATGAAAATACTTCATATTTGTGACCAAGATGAACACACAGATGTGGATGATTTATGAAAGACAACAGTGATGAATGGTGATATGCCGTTAACAGAGTCCAACACGAGCAGCAATAACATTCACCGAAGAAGAAACATGAAGTCATGGATGACATTTATGCATGATGAATGATATGAGACGTATGAATAGTGTTTATGAGAGTTGATCAATGATCTGTAGGTGTGTGTATGTGATAGATGTTCATGTTGTATGTTTTTGGCATCAATGTAAATGTTGAGTATGATAATGTTGATGTGCAAGTCATGCCCACTAAGATTTTGCTGTGTCAGCGTTTTGTAACATCGTATGTCACATTTCATCTGTCTGTAATGTACGAGTACATCACATTTTGCCTGTTTGTTTTGTACAGGTGTCTCACATTTTACTTGTCTGTAATGTCTGAGTGCATCATGCTTTACTTGATTGATGTACAAGAAATGTGGAAACGTGCCACACTGAATGTCTATGATGTACAAGTAGGTCACACCTTTCCTCTGTCTGTAATGTGCCAGCATTTCACCAGTCTGCAACATGTCACAAACATGTCATACTGCAATCTGTCCTTGATGTACATGTCACTCTCTGCATATCACAATGTGTATCTGTGTGTGAAGATTGTATAGTGTATGGTAGTGTGCTCTAATGTGTGTTATGTGGCAAAAAATATGGTGTGGTATCTATTAGTGTAGTGCATGATAAACTGTGGTGTTATATGTGATATGATGTATGTATGTTGTGGTGTGGTGTGGTGTGGTGTGGTAAGACTCATGTGGTGTGACCCATGTAGTGTGTCATGTAAATGTGATGTCTGTCTGTCCATTCTGTTGCTATAGAGTATGTACACCATGTAACCTGGATTAAATCTAGGGCAATTCTGACCATAGAAACATAGGTACTCCTCGACAAAACCAATCTGCATCAACACATATTACTAATGTTTTCTAATACCTTACAATATACAGATCATCATCATCATCATCATCATCAGAAAATATAAAACATTGACTGGCTGATCAGGATTAAAAACTAACAATAATATCAATTTCAAATACCACTTGCATTCTTCATGATCTCTGGTACTAACATGTCTGAATCTTTGGGTAGTACATCATTAAACATGGAATGGAAAATACCATTTACTTTCATGCTTATAATCTCAAATAGCCAAGCCATATCAACATCATAGATATTACTTGCATCTGTAGCTTATACAGCTCAATTCTGACCAAACTTAGCAACAAAACAATGTAAAGATTTAAAATTAACAAAATAAAGGCAAACGTTCAGATGATGCATAATTAAACTTTAAAATTATTACGCAATAACTGAATTAAAATTATTTACCTTTCAGAACAGAAATATGAACTTATTTGGAACGTGGTATTCTCACACCAATCATTGTTTGGAAAATGGTATTCTCATATCAACTGTTGGTCATATATTCCAAAATAATAAGATTAAAAATTGACAATTTTCAGGACTAAATAGCTTGACTAAATGCAACTGATAATACACAAGTGGTTTGCTGTAATTCGGCAATGCATGTCAAGAAGAAGCTACAGCTGAAGTGTATATGACAACCAACATAAGGTTTGTACAGCACAATATACAGATACCAAAAAAAGAAAAGGAAGGAAGCTGAACAGTTAAACAATAACACTACTACCAGTGACATTATGGTGGCAATGCTTCTCCGTTTCCTCAACATCATGTCGATGTATGGTTACCTTCAAAAATACACTCTGACCAGCAGCACTAAGCACTTGGATGAAGCTGAATTTTGGAGATAAATGTCAGCACTCGTTGAAATCCATCCATCCATGACACACACGCCTAACTACAGCGTGGCATCATCTAACAATGTATCAAACATTGGGTAGGTCAGGCTTTAAATATGCCATTAAATCCAATTGGTTGATCACCTGTACATCACACTTTATTACTGGTGATGCTACTTTAGAACTGAAAGTTGGCATCCGGAGCATTTTCTGGCGAGGCAAACTCGAACTGCTGTGAATCTTCATCCACCTTCGGCGCAATGCCTTCCACCTCCTCATCAGCTCCAAAATAACGATCAATGATGTCATATGCCTTCTGGTATATATCCTGATTGTCATGTGTCTGAAGGAATTCTATCTTGTCCAGACCTGTTTCAATGACGCATGATACAATTAACAACTTCCACCATAATAAATAAAACGGTGAAGGAAATCTGGTCCATGACAAATTTTAACCAAAACACATCACATTAATGACTGCATGTTCTAATATCCCATTATAAGTAAAGCAGCAGCCTTTTTAACCTAACATAATATTATTAAACTTTTAAAAGAAAAAATCCAAACCATATTACATTTACCTTTAGAGAAACTTAAATTCTCCATAGAATTAATCCTGACTCTGAATTTTATCAGACAAATAGATACGCCTGTACATAATAATCCCACTAAACGGTAAGGTTTGCAGGAAAAATTACTCCAGAAGTTTTGTTTTAAATAAACGGCCTCATACTTACACAGGTCACAAACCAAGTGACCTATGCTATATAGCTATGTCAGCAACAGCTAGGTATACATGTACAATGCCAAAATGTTCAGGCCAGGATAATATTTCACATAAAACTTATTCATGTTTTTACTACAAATGTTTTCCCTCTTACCGTAACACTGTTCAATCATGACAGCGTAACTGTTGTTGCTTCCATGCATCTTGGCATCCTGTTCACCAAGACGTAATATATTTTCTAAACCATTCAGCGCCACCTGGATTATTTTACCATCCGTAACTGTCAACAAATCACAGAGTGGCGGAATACAGTTCTGCTCTACAAGATATCTGTAAATAATCAGATTCTATATGAATTCCACACTAACATCATTATTCTGCAGTGGTGTCTACTTTCACATTTAAAGGTCAGAATTTCAAATCCGCTCAAATTGAACTTGCCTGATCTGTTCAGGAGTACCACCAGACGTTGCATTCGTGATGGCCCAGGCAGCCTCTTTTCGAGTTTTGAATTCTGCTTTTCCCAGGATGTCAATCAGTGTTGGAAATATGTTAGCATCTATCACAGCCTGTTAAATTAATCATATGTACTTCTCACATTTAGAGTCTGTCAGCAAAACATACATAATCCAGCTACTGAAACCCTAATGCATGCTGGAATCTGGTAAATTCAAGTGATCATTTCATTTCCACTAAATGTACAAATTTAAGATTTTCAGTTCTAATAATACTCCAAATGGTGTTTATAATTATTCATAAATGTTTTAGCAAATCTTGAAAAATGTGCATGTTAGTGTTTGAATTTCACACAGATCCAATGTGGTTGTGGATGTTAACATGACAGGCAGTTAGTTACATTGCTGAAAATGAAACCTTTAATGTTTCACTTTTACTCATTCGAACTTATGATCCATCGAATTTGGCCGAGACTGAAACCACATATTACTATTAGAGCATAACAAATTTGTTGCCTATAAATGGAAAGCTGACACTGTTGATGATGACAATGAATACATAATTAGTTTAGAATCAATACTGGTTGTAACTTGAGAAAGGTTTGAGGTTAACCTTTTTAGGGAAACAACCCACAAACATTGTTTGGGTTGGATTTAAAATGAAATTTTGTTCTACAGTAGGATAAATGGACTGAGCGATCTCCTAAGATAATCAGGTTAGGTGAAAGGTGTGACTCAGGATTTGAACCCTTACTGGGATATTTTTTGGAAATAGTGCTCTATTGTAGGACCATCATGGGATAACAATGATGATTATTATTCATAAAGCCAATAACATAAACTGACTGTCTAACACTGACCTGGATCTGCGCTCTGTTTCCTGCTGTTATATTGGATATTGTCCAGCAAGCCTCTTTTCTTATAGACTCCTTTGGGCTGCTGAGCAGGTGTAAAAGACATGGCAATGCCGAGCAGTTCAGTATAACTTGTGTCTGTATGTCATCACCCGTGACGATGTTACCGACGGCACGCAAAGCAGCAGAGACAACGCTCTGATTAGAATGCCTGTAAATCAATTACATCAAATTATAGAGAACACAATGAATGCTGTCAGATGTAATCTTAATATTTAATAATCATTACAAACAAGGCACCAAATGGGCCAAGCGACATTCAAATATAATGAACTGAAATCAAAGATGAAACAACCTTCAGATATGCCCATGCCAAGATTCAAACACGGGTGGTAGTGATCTGTGATCCAACACACTACCGCTAGACCACGGAGGCACCCCACAGTATATAACATTATTATTGTTGTTATTATGGTACTGGTATTGTTGAAACTTATAGTAAAAGCAACTAAGCAAATGCAGAATGTGCACACCATATTTGGCATGCTACTAGTTCTTGTTGAAGTTTGGGGTACAGACCTTTGACTGTCACCAACTGGACACAGCCAATCACACTACTAGTTATACCAGATTATAACTTACAGGCTTATTCTTTACACCCATCTGAAGCTTTCATCTACAAGAAAGTCATCCCAAACTAGTCACACATTTTTGAACTTTTTCACACTGGCACAGATCTAAAACAGCCATTACATCTGTGGTTTGCCAATTATAATGTATAGATCAAATTCTCAGCATTTCTCCCTACCCCCCCCCCCCCAGTATGTTATTTAATCTTCACTTATTTTATGTTTTTTTTTGTGTGCTGTTTTAGGTCTATTGCAAAACGGATGAACTGTCATGATGAAATAACAAACAAATACAGCAGGCCCCTGTTATAACATGGTCAGACCCTGGACCCCAATTTGTGGGATCTGTGATAATGGAAATCTGCCATTGACCAATCACAACCCTCATTTATTGTGTGACTCCACCCACTAAATAAGTTTGATTCCTTATGTTAATTCACAACTATTGCTTGTTTTATTTATTGCAATTAGGAATCATATTTTGTGTGCAAAAGACCCCTACTACAAGTTGCTACAAGACAATCACAAAACTAGCTCTGAAGACTGACAAGCATAATCACACTGGTTCATACAGAGCAAGGACTGTGTTATTCTTTTCCTGTGCACAAACCAGATGGGAAATCACAAATTATTTTCATTACAAATGCAGATACACAAACAAATACATATTCACGGATGTTTATTTGTGCACATACAACTGTGAACGGCTATTTTTTGGTCCATATATTTACTACCTTCATCTGAAAAGCAAGCACTATTTCTGGTGGATGAATATCATTATTCAAACATGGCTGTTACTTTTTGTGCAATTTTGAAGAAAGGTTTTATTTTTCACACAAGAAAAAGGTAATATTTATGTTTAAGTCAACAAATGATGATTGTTACAGTGAGTTATAATGAATGTTTATGAAATAAACAGCTGTATGTAATCTTCAAGGAAGGTGCAAAATGAGGTGAATACATGGACTCCCTATTTTCACCCACCAGCCACCTCTAACAGTGCACAGTCTACCTATAACACAGTTGACAGCTTGTGGACCCCAACATCCACGTTATAACAGGGGCCTACTGTAAATTATTCAATTTTTACAGGTTAGACAAATCTTAACTACTACTGATTAAGATTAACCATGCTATGGTTACATATCTACTCAATTTTGTCATTCATGCCTTTAACTGGAAATCATTATAAAAATTGGTAACATTTTGTGTTCAGTATTGGACCAAACAGCTATTATGGCTACTTGGTGTGAGTGTTGAGTTGATTAGCCTGGGGAGACAAATTCCACAAACACAGTTATAATCTGGATTCAAACCTGGAGGTTTGCATCTTGGTGATGTAACAACTGTACCAATGGAATGCTCGCTGAATACAAGTGTAATTCAGTGAACAGATTTAGGGCCACAATTTAACTGCTTCACATGTAACCACAAATATACTTTTCTATTACAAATAAAATGTTGGTGTTGAAATCAGGCTACAAACACTATTTGTCAGCATACAAGAATACTCTTTCTAAACAACTAAGTGATACAGAAGTATAAACGACAAACTTAATTATCTGAGTAAAAATTACACTTTATAGTCTGGAAAGTACAAGTGTTATTTAGCTCATAATCATTCTTATTAAAGTATGAATATACATTGTCACTTAAACTTACATGAGTAGTTCTACAAGTCTTCTACACACTCCACTTTCTATAACTGCTTGTATCTTTTCATTCGGACCATCAGAGAGGTAGGACAAGGCCCAACAGGCATCAGCCAGCACATCATGATCTTGATTAAATAACAGACGTGCTAAGACAGGCAAGGCTGGGCTTACCTAATTATTGAATAAAAAAACAGACATAAAAATGTATACCGTCATTGTTGTAGTCGATGTATATAATCACTGTATGATTCTTTGGATGACTGAATCCAGAGAAGCAATTTTTCATGCTGATATATATATATATATATATATATATATATATATATAATGTCTCAAGAGTCCTACTGTGTGTGTGTGTGCTTGTACACACATGCGTGTTTCTGTCCTAGAATAATGTGACTAATCATAAAGATAAATATTTCTTGAAGAATGTACGAACCATTGAGAAGTCAGGTGGTGGATTCTTGCCTCGGCAAAGGTTAGACAAGCACCAAACAGCATTACGTGTCATTGAGAGTCGAGTGGACTTTGTCAACAATCTAAACAAAACAAAGAAATGAATTTAAATATGCAAATGAGTAAGAGGACTTACAGCTTAATTAACTCAGCTGTTGGTCATAGAACAGTGACTGATCAACAAGCTTGCTGATATTGTGTCTAGTTTGCCATGAAGAAAACAAAGGAATGAGCAGTAGATGTGCATCTATCCCATTACCATGGATACTCACTGTAACAATGGCACAAGAATGCCTTCATTGTGAATTACATAATCTCTACATTCAGGACTATCACCAGCTATGTTACCAAGTGCCCACACAGCCTGAAAATACACCAACATTCATTCATAGAAAACACACATGCACACACTGACAAACACAGACATGATATACACTGGTTAATTCATAAAAATCGCATCTACACACACTCATACACTCCGATTAAATCTTCCCTACCTGTTCCTGGACATCTTCGAATTCAGAACTGAGTAACCGTACAAATATAGGCACAGCTCCACACTCTATCACACGACGAGTCTGCATGGATGTGCCTGAGGCAATGTTTGTCAAAGCCCAAGCAGCCTCAAACTATAAAATATGAAAAATTGAAACAGTAACTATGTATGGATTTATTAACATATGTATTTTTCTTGTCAAACAGTCTGTTAGCATATATATATATATATATATATATATTGATTGCAGACATGGGGTGAATTCCATTTTTATCAATTCCAGATGTATCAATTCCAATTCCGTTTTTCCCAACTCTTTTACCAACTACTTTTTACCATGAGAAGGCAACCAGAGTACCTACTCTGAGTAGTTTAAATTCTAAAAATAGGATTGTCATGGAAGAAATATTTCCGAATTAAAAAATTAAAAGGTAAATTAAGTTATGGTTTAAACCTTTTTGTAGGAAACTTCAATTCTAATACCAATTAAAAATGTATCAATTCCAATTCCATTTTATTTAAAAAATTGAATTGACCCCATCCCATGTCTGATATACTGTAAACTCTCTATTTAGTAGATTGCTCATGCTAGTTGACTGGGAAGCTGAACTAAAACATTTTTCTGCTAGATAATTCTAAGTTTCATAAAAACATAGTGTCAGAATGTCAGAAATAGATATTTTGTCAGTGCCTTAATTAGCAGCTCATTCTGTTGATCACAATTCTCTTTATTTATTAATGTGTATTATTTGTTCTGCAGATGGAAAAGAAATTTATTCACAATTCTGTTAACATGAAATGAACACATGCAAAACAGAGTAAGTATTTATTTGTACCATAGAACAACACAAAAACACCAAATATATATATTTAAATGTACTCTGACCAATTAAAAGGTTTTAAGATATAATTAATTCATGGTAAGCTATATATTCCTAATTATTATGTAAACATCCAAGAACAAGTAGTGTGTGAGTTAGTGTAAATAGCAATATAATGTATGTAGATATTTGCACACTAATGACAACTTTCCTAAATTAAATTAATTATTTAAATAAAACCGGAGTTTTTGTAAATTTCAGGGGACATCTGAGGGACATTTTGTTCATAAAAATTGTGATCAATTAAGTGCTGATTGTAATTAGAAATATCAGATAATAACAGACATGCAAAATACCTGAAGTGTGCAGTTTCCTTCAGCTTGTAGAAACTCTACAAATTTTGGTACAATTCCTGTTTGAATAACTTCATCAATGGGTGGATTTGGCTCTGAAAACAGTAATATCACATGCGTTTGTCATCCAACTTTATCTTAAAACAATTTAGCAGTAATTACATTAGTTTAACAAAGAGAATAAAACATACACACACACACACAGAGAGAGAGAGAGAGAGAGAGAGAGAGAGAGAGAGACAATCGATATGATATATACAATAATTACTGTTCAAACATTATTATACAGCACAAAATAGAATCAGTCATTGCAGTGTCAAAATCTTGAAGGCTGCTGACACCATTTTTACATCTATCAGAATTTTAACATTCATTATACAATAGTTACAAATTTATTTTAATGTGTTGTTGCAAATCATGCAGCATGAAAATCAAGTAATTACAAATCTTACTGATTACTATTATTATCATTATTATTCTGCAATTTCATATAAAAGTACACTAATATATAAATGTGCGATGCTATAAGTGCTGTGCTAGGCCACATTTCCTTGACTAGTGCCAGTACCATTCAACTCCACATAGGAGGGAACAGAAAGGGAAATAGCCATCTATGCACAAAAGTGATGAGGCACAAAAAGACCTCCAAGCCAGAGAGGCAACAAAGTATTTTGGTCATTGTCACAAAGCAGTAGTCACAATTCAACTCCAAAAGTGATTCTTTAAAAAATTTTGAATTGGAATTGAGTTTGTTTTTGTTTTTTTCAGTAGGCCATATATAATGACCAATATTCTACATTACCAGAGGAGATTTTAGTTTCTGATGGTTTCTGATGTCAGAAACTAGTTTCTGATGTTGTCCCATCAGATGATGATGATGATTGATGTTTTACGGCCACTTTTGTGCACAAGGTAGGCTAAATGGGCCGAGCGACTTCCAAAGGTAATGAGACGAAGTGAAAGATGAAACAACCTTCAGATATGCCCACGCCGGGATTCGAACACAGGTGGTAGTGATCTGTGGTCCAGCACACTACCGCTAGACCACGGATATGCCCCTATACATTGTCCCATCAGAAATACCTTTCTGACGTCAGTAACCCAACCATGGCTCAATAAATGTGTTTTATTCTAACTAAATTTTTCCCCTGTTTAATATTCAAGCAGAAAGGTTAAAATATACTTAAGAATAAGCAAAAATAAATTCAGGGTCCAGACATGGGTCAATTCAATTCTGGAATTGATGGTCAATTCCAATATTGGAATTGCTTATTTAAAAAAAAAATGGAATTGGAATTGATAAATTTGGAATTGGAGTTTGCTACAAAAAATTTAAATCCACAAAATAATTTACCATTTAATTTTTTAATTCAGAAATACTTCTTCCATGACAATCCTACTTGGAATATAAACTACTCGGAGTAGGTATTCCAAGTAGGTACTCAGAGTACCTACTCATGGTAAAAACTAGTAGGTAAAAAAGAGTCAGTAAAAAATGGAATAAGCCTGAAGCATGATGATGTCAAAAACCAAAACAAACCAGGCGTGCTTTGCATTGTGGGATTTATAGGGAGGTCCGCTGAGCAATAATAACCTGATAATCCCGCTATTTTAACCTTAAACGTCAATGTTCCGGATCTGTTATAATTATGCCAAAAAATAACTTCTGCGTACCATTTAATTCTGCTTCGACACTGAAAAAGTCGGCACTGTTGAAAAATTGTATTCCAAAACTGAAATCAGATTATAACTATATGCTAATCGTCCGTCATTGCTACTTTATAAATGATAGTAAAGTGGGGTATTCAACATTGTACACCACAGTACAATAATATTCACTGCACATAACAAAGACTGTTAAAATGTAATGTTCATAGTAAATCACACTAAAATTATATTTAACGAAAAGAAGAAGAATCCAGTATATTGGTAAATTTAATTTATTATTTATAGATATAATAATATTGTAAATTACCCTTTTTTGCCAATATTATTATCTATGATCGGATGGATAATAGTATTGGTAAATTACACCTTATTTGCACCTTTCACTGTTTCAGTCGATCCTTACACTGACACTGTAATTATTAATTTGACTCGCAGATTGTCATTTCAAATTAAAACAACCCAACGCTTTCTCAGCGTTTCATCCTGCGGTCAACACATGCCAACTTAAATGTTTATATTGCTTACTAGTGGCATGACAATACGGTACGCAGGAGTTATTTTTTGGCATGATTATAACAGATCCGGAACATTGACATTTAAGGTTAAAATGACAGGATTATCACGGTGTTATCGCTCAGCTGACCCCCTATAAACCCCCCAATGCAAAGCGCACCTGGTTTGTTTTGGTTTTTGACGTCATCATGCAATGGGTCTATTGGAATTGAAAAATTTGAAGTTCAAATTGATAAATTTGATGTGGAATTGACCAAATGGATCTGAGTGGAAGTGATAAAATGGAATTGACCCCATGTCTACAAAGCAGTAATCTTGAAATATATATGGATACCTCACATGACAAACACCTGCTTAACAAGATGTAAACATAACTAAAAACATCTGACATAAATCTAAACATGGAATATGTTAAATATATCCTTTTTTTCTGCAAGTGATACAAGGATATGGATAATGAGATCTAAATAAGAATCCCTGCGGATATAATACATCAAAGTAATATTTGTTGATTAATGACAGTTGTGGAACAACTAAATATAATGTGCATCTATGTTTTTTCCCACTTGTTTAGGTGCTGTTTGCAAGACACGTGCTCAGGGCAACATTGATCTTAAAGGGTTTAATCCAAAATTAGTAGAGACTAAAACAGATTGTTAGATAATTTTTATGAAGTGACTAGGTAGATATGTGACCCCTTGTTAAATGCTCTGGACAGTGATAGAGTAGGATGTGGTTTAAAAACAAACTGATTTGGCTACCATTTTAGGATAGAGACATTCTAACTATTAGAAAAAGTCCTTTTTTGTTTTAAGATAATGTCATTGAAGTTAACAAACATGGAAAAGAAAAAAGTTTTGAAACAAATGTGGTTTTTAAGACTACAGTATTTCCATGATTAAGAAATTGACAACTGTCTCTGTCTTCACTGGAATTCCTCAGGTGCAGAACTTATACCAAATGGAAGTCGAAGCACTCTTACACGTCCTATTGGCGTGCTCATAGTTGTCAGAAAACTTGATTCAAGGTCTAGAAGAACCTGGCTGAAACCTACTAGTGCATCGCCTAAAGTGAAACACTTAGCATTTAATATCTAGAAAAGTGAAAAACCAAACAGTACATTTCAGGTGTATTTGGGATTCATTTGATCAGGAAAAATCTGTGCATAAATTGATACTCAGGCCTGTATGACATTTTGAAAGTTTCATCAGCTGACCTTCCCAGAAATCATGAAAACAATGTTGCTCCAAGCGAGCAGTTGGAAAACTACAATAACCGGCACGTCCTCCCCACTAAGTTTTCGATAAAAAACTAATCAAATTCTAGAATGGACAAAAACTGTTGGGACAGCCCACTGACATACAGTGGTGATATAAAGCTTGAAGAGATAAAGAAAATAACTTCATAAAATTACCGAATAGTTGGTAACAATGCTTTATTAAATTTGCGACAGAACACTTATTATTAATCTATCCAATAAAAGCAATATTTGTGAATGAGTAGACACTATACGAGAATAGTTGCTTGAATTAAGAAAAGGGTGAAGAAAAAGATGTTAATTTAGCTTATAATTATGTCTAATAAAAAGTAATATCACCTTAAGTTATGAATGACCTTTATATTCGTTACCACAAAAAGACTTCATTTCAGTTGCTTAATCACAATCTCAAGCAACTGGACCATTTTGTATTTATGGATCTCTGAGTCTAAACAGATCCTAGTTAACTGAAGATTATTTACCACGACTGAGCAGTTTCCTGAATTTCTGGGTAGCTTGTAACTGTAAATCTGGATCATCGCTGTATAAAGCCTTTACCATGTCGGGAGTAATAGAGCTCTGAATGAGAAAATAGATTTAAATTTTAATAATTAATATATTAACACAACTACATTTGAAAGATAAACAAGATGGTTTGGTACGATAGACTATGATAAAGAAATATAGTAGAAAATAGAAAAGGGATCAATATAATGGAATGGCAAAAAGAAACTTGATGCTAATGGGATACTTGTTGAGTAATATATTGGCATTACAGAACTACTGACACAAAACTCTGAAATATTATTGTGTCACACTGGCTATATATATATATATATATATATATATATATATATATATGTGTGTGTGTGTGTCATGATCTGTAGCTTTAATAAATACTGAATTATCTAGTATTCTGATAATAAATGAAGCAAACCACTTTTAAAATTAAATGAGAATCTAGATTAAACAGCTTCGATCTGGTGCACATAGTAGAACAGGACTGGAAGTCGGCAAATGTTAATTGAAACCAGTTATGAAGAAAACTTCACAAATTAATTAACAATAAGAATTTACATACAAAAATTACTAAAATTAAATTTCTTAATTACGTGTTTACTTACCACACTGGACGAAATGAGAGCTTCTTGTAAAGGTGAGATTTCTTCTTCATCTTCAATTGGTATATTTACATTTCGCTTCTTGAATAACTGTTTGTGAGAAAGACATAATGGTTTTTACCAACTATAATATACACACATACATTAGTATTCAAAAATAAAATATATAACCAAATGTAATAATTATTTTGAGGTCATATTGTTATATAAAGTTTACCTTCTAACTGACACTTAACCATTCGCTAAACAATTAAGTATGTAATTATTTCCCGGTAATACAGTATTAAATACCTATTTTTTAAATTAATTAGCTACCACTTTAAGCTGGAGCATAATACGATCCAGGGTGATTGAAGCTATACCAATCCACTATTATCCAGTACATATAATGAAAGTCAGAATATCATACATGCTGTTCTCTTTTCTGTTTCCTGAGTTGGATTCCTTCCTCTTCCCGTCGACGTCTCATCTCCTGTGAATCCATACCAAAGTTTTTATAGGACTTGAGCCTATGATTTGCAGGTGTTGTCCCTTCATTGTCTGCCATCTAATCAGAAACAGATAAACATTAAATTATCTCAGGAAGAGCAAATCAGATAAATGCACACAAGTTCAACATCACTGACCCAGATTCTTGTTAAGTAGTTATTTTATTAAATCATTTCATGCTACAATATTTTGCAACATTCTTTATGTACTGTTTAATAGTAACTGGGACAAGAGAACGAACCATTAATCAGGTAAGCAGATTAAAAAGACAGCAATAAGATTTAAGTGAAAACTGTTAAAGATAATATGATTATTAACATTTAAAGACATGACTCATCTGGGCACTCATTAATCGTTTGTGAATAAACACATATTTCATGATGCCACAGCTCACCCATTTTGCATAGGGAGGGAGCTTAATTTTCACATCAGAAGAGTAAAGTGTTGATAAAAAGAGTGAGTTATTAGAGGAATGCCATCAAGAACCTTTAAATATTGATATCATTTCATAAAAACTGGAAATATAGACAGACTTAGTTTCCATGAGTAGATCATTTTTGCCTCAACATCTCACAATTAGTCACAATACATAATATATATAGTATAATTAAAGTAAACTTTTCACTAAAACATACCACAATGTACTTTGATAATGCAACAGCATTAAAAGGTAAAGCTGTTGTCTATCTTTTGTTCACTTATTATACTGCAATACATCTATGAAATACATATATGGGGAGATTATGAAAACTGGACTGCTGAATTATAAAAATCTTTACTATTCAGCAAACACAAATTTGTTTTACTAGCCATAGACATAATTAGTTCAGCATCCCCCATCCCATTTGCAACATTAGGGGAGGTGATTCATTTAGAAAACAATGTTTTAAAGATATGACCACATTTTATTATGCAGATAACCCTTTGGATAAGTAAACGTTTTGTTCACCCTTGGTACTGGTCATACCTAGTTGATGGCAAATCTCTAGGGAAATAATTCATAATCACAAGTATTACTGGGATTTAAACCAAAACTTTGATACCTAAAGCACAGTTTCCTAGCCATTTTACTACAACTGAACAGGTGATATTTTGGAAAATAAGGATCAAACTGAATGGTTGTACCACCTGCAAATAGATTTACAGGTGTCACAAGTGAAATCACCAAAAATATTATTATTTCCAGGGAATCCTTGATATACACAATAAAACATCTAAGGTAGGAAGGACAAAAAGGATAAGAAAAAGCAATGAACATAAACATTAAAAGGTGGACTTAAGTGACAATAGACTGCCACAATACAACATTTTACAAATACAAGTGTTTCCACCATGTATCATGTTTACAGGAATAATAAAATTACAGCTGGTATTAGTAATGTTCATTACAAAGACTTTGAAGAGTTTTGGTACAATTTTATATAGATTATAGACTAACTGGAAGGTTGGCTATAATGTCATAACAGGTTAGACCTTCTGTCATGATCTACGTTTAGATGACCCTGCTATAAAGACTTTAAGCTCAATCAGAAAAAAATAGAGAATATATAGTCAGCTTTATTTAAGTTCCAAGATTTTAAGAGTCCACGGTTATATTCACAATGTTAGAAATGTAATATGAATTCAGAGATTAACATGACATGTCTAAATTATGAATCATCTTATAGCTAGTGTTATTACTGACTGAACCAGCTTGATTTTGTTTTGCACAGATTGGGCAAGAAGATTTCTGTAGCACTCCCACAGTGAAAAAAAACTGTGTTCGGCAAGCATAACCCTCCACACCCAAGGTAGATGTCAGCTAGTAAAGTTTGTTACGTGGAATATCTGATTCAGGAAAGGTCAACTGTACTTTATTTATTTATTTCTTCACAACAATGTACAAACATTAACAGAGTACCATCATTAATATGGATATCCATAATATGACATTTTGTATTGTGACATAAAAGGCTCTGAAACAGATTTAGCCCCAAAATAAATGCTCCCATTGTATGATAAATCCTGGTTCTGACTCCCACCACAAAGTGATTACAATAAATGGTATGTTTATCAAGACAATTTCCAATTCACATATAATGTATGACATAGCAGAATATTAATAGTAACAGATGAAATTGAGGGACAGGCTTAGCTATAATGGTTGTCTTCCTACCTGCCCATAACTGAATAAAAATTTAAATAAAAACATGGCTAGTGTATGGAATACATGCATGCATGCCATCCGTCCGTACATACACATGCCTACAGTGATTCTGGTGATTGGCAAAAACAAAAATGCAGCAAAAATTAGTTTAAGTACTTGACACCAGGAGATAAAAGACACAACTTGTTTCCATGCATAAACTAACTTCATCAAATATTTCAATTCAGTTTCCCCATGACATGTAGATTGGAAATGCACTTGCCAAACAAATGTTTTCACTTGCCAAACAAATTTTCATTTATTTTTAAATCTGCTAACCTATATTTTCACTAAAAAAATCGACAAATAGAGAAGTGTTTGAGAAAAAATGCTTATTCAGTGAAGCCCATTGCTGATTTGCTGAGTTACTCATAGCTATTTTCACTCTCACCATATTAATAAAATTTCAAATTACCAAGAACATATAGCCAGCAAACTACAATGAATACAGCTTTCAATCGGCGACACCATTTAAATAGGTGGCGTGTTGTCTTAAGCAGACATTCCATACATGCATTACACGAATCCTAAAAAAAGGAAAACATATAAATGTACGAGTGTGATTCAATGTGTCCAAGCAGACTTTCCCAAGAAAAATAGGTAACAAGGTGAGAGGGATGTCTGAAACATATGGATACCGCAATGTCGCATATATGGAATCTCGGATTTAGGAGTAGCTGGCACTCACAGGCAGCTTTGCATCGCAGATTATAAGTATAGTTATGCAAATGGAAAAAAATTATTTTTAATTGGTTTGCTCATCAGGAAAGCGCACATACATATTTGATGCTTTTTTGTCTCAAAAAGGCACTTGCCCGAAAGGGCAAATGATCGGCAATCAGCACTAGCCCTGGGCATCCGATTTTCAGGCCCTGCATGTAATACGCTAATATGTCAGTGATTTTTTAGTTGATCAGTATCAGAAGATTTTAAGGCAGGAATAACTTTGGCTATTTTAGTTGATTAGGGAACCATGCCAGTATTTAAAGATCTATTAATGATATGGGTTAAGGGGTGGATTATATTTGAAATCATGGTTCCCACATCCAAGGAAATATTATTTTCCAGGACAAAATTACCATTTTCAGGACAAAGTATACAAGATATAAATAATAAAGGTAATAAATCAAGATATGTGTGAAAAAGCATATCATATTTATTCAATGTATGATCAATTGATTATTGAAATTTTTATGGTGCAGACTCTTCCTCACCACTTCTAGCTGTTTGATCCACCCACTTTTATTTAAATTTTAACTAACATGGGATATCAAGACTAGGCCTTTATACTGGTACACCATTTCTTTTACAATCTAAGTTATCTTCTACAGGATAATATTTATTTGCAGACTTTTTTGTTCCAAGTGGATTACTTCACAGTCAATACTTTTCCAGGACATTTCCAGATTTTGTAAAATTCCAGGACAAGGAAAATGAATTTGTTATTTTCCAAGATGTGTAGGAAGCCTGTTGAAATTGTTTCCTTAATAAATTTGGATGAGATTCCATCAAAGCTACTTTCTCGACTGGTGATGAAGTATATATGATAACACCAATGATACCGAAAAACCTATTTCACTGGATGAACGATTATCAAATAATTGTATTGTAAAGGGTTAGGCATTTCTCAGGTATGATGCTTTCATAAAATAGTTAACAGTGAGTGATAGCTTTGTTTATTTATGGAAATTCCTAGCCTGCATGTTCAAATTTGACTGTTAACTTTGTTTACAAGATCTTTCTGTAATAAACTGTCCCTAGACTACATGTCCTAGATGTGACCAGTGCTCAGACTAAACAAATCACTCACCCACACCACAATATCAACCAATCTTGTGTTATTACCACACTACAGTTTTACATACAAAATAAACTAAACACTCCTTTAACACTGTTTCTAATCTATAATAGTCATGTATAGTACAGCATCAATTTATTTAACATTGTTAGCATCTTTTTTTATTTGGGAAAGTGTAGGAAATATTCAGGCTTATATCAATATTATCACTACTCCAAACAACTACATTTGAGCTATCTATAGTAACTACCCACTGATGATGATGATTGGTGTTTTATGGCCACTTTTGGGCACATGGTAGGGTAATTGGGCTACCACCTGAGTTGGAATCTCTGTGTGAGCATATCTTAAGGGTGTTTCATCTTTGACTTTGCTTCATTACCTTTGACTTTGCTTCATACAGCCCATTAATTATGTGCATAAATGTGGACGTAAAACACTAATCATCATCACTATGATACTAACTAAATGATTTCAGATCAGAAAAAAATATTTTGTGCATAATTATCTTTGTTTTTAAAACAAGAGTGAAGGAAGTGTTAACTAGAAATAATAAGCAAGACTACACCAAAAAGATCATTGCAATGTACTTATTATTACCAGATATCATAACTTTGTAGCTCTTATTTAAAGATGTTATTGGAGCAAACCTAAAATATTTAGGATACGGGTTTTACTCTTAGTTGTTTGTAAATAATATAATTTTTTTAATAACAATGTAAAGAATAGTTATACAGTTTTGCATGAACACAAAGATATAAAAAGTGTGTATATATGTAGGTAAATGCACTGCGTGAAGTAGGTTCCAATGAAATATTACTGTTTAATAGCCACTTTTGTGTACACTTTAGTTTAAATAGGCTAAGGAAATGAGATCAAGTGAAAGATGAAACACCCTTCAGATATAGCTCAAATAATGCTTGAACCCAGGTGTGGCCAGAGAGACACTTAGAAATGAGCTCCATGACCTGATGGTTAATTAGACTGCATGAAGATTGAAACTTTTCTAGATTAAATTTTCATCTCACTGTAGGTGGTTTATCATGTTAAATGGCACTGTCATTTCACAGAAATAATTTTACAAAATAGGACAATAAAGACCTTCTAAGGATGCTAACATTCTGGCAGTGAAGCACTTATGGAACTTTGGCTGCGTTTTTATAATGCTTCCCTTATATGTGGTCAGGGAGTAGATAGTCACAACACGCTACAAATAAATATTCAAGGCTTTTCACGTTTCCCCTGTTTCATTAACACATACAAGAAATTTAAAAACAATTATTTAGTTCAATTAAACTCAATGACCATTTTACCAAAAGACACTGGGATTACATATTCAGAAATTCCATTGTTCATTCTGAAAAGGCTTGATGATGATGATTGATGTTTTACGGCCACTTCTGTGCACATGGTAGGCTAAATGGACCGAGTGACTTCCAAAGATAATGAAGCGAAGTCAAAGATTAAACATCCTTCAGATATGCCCACACCGAGATTTGAACTTAGGGGGTGGTGATCTGCAGGGTTGGGGCTGATGTACTCCTGTACTTATTGTACTCGAGTACACAATTTAAAGTACTATGATGTACTCAGTACCTGTACATTCATAAAGTACTCTTACTTTCACCATAAACAGAATATTGTTTTCAATTTATATCCATTTGTCTTTATAGACATTTTCCTCCCAAAATGAATTTAGAATTATGTCCATAGAAATTGGTCGGTTATCATTTTAAATTTGTTTGGTCCCTTGGACATAAACATGACATTTAATTATTTCTAAATAGCTGGCATTTTATTTTGTATTGCAGACTGCATAACATGTTGAACATGTTGAAATAAAATAAAGATTGAAATATATGTTTGCATTATTGTTAATTATTGAATATAGGGGTGATATATGTTATTGATATCTTTGTCTAAATGTATTAAACCAGCTACTGCATGTGTCTATGTAGAACTTGATCTACTCTTCCTATGTGTCAACATGTACCATTATGAAATAGCAAACTTCAAATAAATTAGTGGTCCCCCATTCACATTACTTGTTTTAGTAAATGTGATTAAAAATGTACTCGTACTTGAGTACAGTGAAATGAACTTGAGTACATTAATAAAATAAGTACTTGTAATTGTACTGATAACAAAACATGTACTCATACTTTCCGGTGTACTCGACCCCATCCCTGGTGATCTGTGGACCAACGTGCTACTAACTAGACCACGGAAACGTCTCTGAAAAATGCTTGTCTTTGTAGACTAGTAACATTATTATTGATAAAACCTCTGGAAATTATGTGGAACCACTAACAATTATGGTTATGTCCAAAAAAATTCTACAATTTGGCAGGCACTGGTTCAAGCTGTATATGTTATGACACCTTACCATCTAGCATCATCTCATACAGCTTTTTTGGTATTTCTATGTTCCTTTTCAAGTCATGAGATGTGGTGTAAAACAGCATCCGATTCACTTTTGAAAACCCAATGAAACTGACATGACCATCCTCTACCCAACAGTCTTAGATGTAATGACAGCATATACATTACCATACCTTTAGTAAATAAGATAACTTGGGATACAGAACCAGGTCTATACTGACTAGATAGAATAGTATATAATATGCAAAATTAATACAATATATCTTAAATAAATGCACGCCTGGTATATAGCCAGTATGTGTCGGACCAGATATAGACCGAATAATTATTAAACAAGATGAAGTGCCAGTCGTCATACGTACCACTCCAGTTTAACACTTAAATTCAACTCTTGTCTCTAGCCTGCTGCCCTGTAACTTGTTCCGAATAACAAAAGGCAAAGCTTGAAGAGGGCCAAGAGGTTATTTGAGGAAGGAAATGTTTGGAAGAACGAAAGTTAAAGGGGATATTAATATCATTTACCACATTACTGTCTTATTTTATTGACAGATTCTGATCGTTTTACCTTTTTTGATAGTTAATTTCGTGTAGCTACGGAAAGGATAAAACGCAGAATTATCAAGAGAACACAGCTCACAATTGACAACAGCTACCACAATGCGCATGCCCAAAGGTTAACCGGAACTAACCCAAAACAGGAAGTTGAAATAGCCGATGGAGGTTGATTCAATATAGTTACTATATCTACGTTTAATTATACCACGCAGAGATCAAATACAACCAAAATTGGTATATTGAGTTAGTATGTATGTAATATTTTGCGTCATTAAAATACAATCAAAATATTTGAGAGATAGTCAATGTAAATAACCATTTTATTAAAACATTACTTCAGTTTTACTCAAACGTGTTTTGGTAGTAACTAGACCGCGGTAAACACAAACGAGGACAAAAATTAAATAACAGACTACCCAACTAAATCAAGTTCAGGCAGGTAAATCATGATGGCGTTTTCTTTAATTTCCAGAGTAAAATAGATACATAATCTTTAAAAATCCACACATAAATAATTTAATGGTTTTATTTGTGAAAATATGATATTCTATCTTTAAAAACCGTTTTTGCCGGTAAACGTACATTTACTATTCATCGCTTTACCACCTATGTCCCCACAGGTCATCATGTCTGCTGCCGGTGCTGCCCACGAGGATTCTACAAGTGATATACAATGTCATGATTTTAGCTTATTTCAGGTAAAGTATGAAAAAGTAAATAGTTGCAACCGTAATATATCAGCCAATTAAGCACAGGTAGCTAAGTACATGTTGTCGCATGAAATTCCTTTATTCTGAGCAGTGTATATTTCAGTACGTGTTGATGATGTTAGAAATGTTTGCCCAGCTAAGCCGCCCTAGGCTAGGTCCTCTACTAGAGTCTAGATCTAAACTAGACCTACAACTTAGCCGTGTACTTCAACCCAGTTTGACATTATTATTCTGACAGATCTGCTAAGTTGTGCTAATGGCCATATACAAATTTAGTGTTCTGTTAAAATGGGCGCCTGATTTCTGGTGCGAAATGGCTTCCATGTTCTGGTATTCTGACTGTGATGTAAGGAGGGTATACGACTAAAATACGTCCTGTTTACATCAGTCTAAACAAGTAATTAAAATTACATCTTTGGAAGAATTGGACTGGATACACCTATGCCTATAGACTCTGGTGTGGGAATATTGGATCATCTGCATACCCCCGCTAATTATATTCTTTATTTGAATTGTGTATGACAACAATAGATGACTTGGTTTATAATTGCATGTATTCTTGGGAATGCTTGATTCCTTATTTCATGTACTGCAATGTTTCCTCTGGGTTAAAAGGACTGTGAGGCGTCAATTCCAAATTTATTAATTCCAATTCAATTTTTTACCTACTCTTGAGTAGTTTATGTTCCAAGTAGGATCATCATGGAAGAAATATTTCTCATTCGGAATGTTCTATACAATTATATTTTATTTGATATGTTTAATTAGCATATTCATTCATTACATATGGATAGTTCATTATTTCACGTCATGCTTTGTGACGGAAGGTGGTATGATGTCCCAGCATGCGGGAGGAACAGCCATACACCAGGAGATCTGCATCATCTTCCTTCAGAGCATCTCTCACTCTGGCAGTTGTGATGCTCTGCTGAGTCATAACCTTGCAGTTGTCAGCATTTTTCATCATAGCACCAGTATCCTGACCATCGAAGAAGTATGTCTTGCCATTGACCAGGAAACATGTGTCAATAATGGGTTCATTGTGTTGGTTGGACCAGCCATCAGAGACCAGAGCTGCCTTCTCCCCATCTATGTGCTTCTTCATGTTTTCTGAGAGGGAATCATAAATCTTGTCTAGTAGTGGACCAGCTAGTGTCTTACTGGTTGGAGAGGGGTAGCCATGCCTTAAAGTGCCAATGATGTCCTTCCACAGTGGGTGTTCTACTAGACTGAAGTGCAGGTTGCATCCACAGAAAAGCCGAGCGATCTTCTCAGCTACAGATGCTGTTCCTCAGTGGGGTCCTCACCTGAGGCACAAACTAAACATGTCACTCCTAACATTTGTATACCATGTGGTAGGCAACCATCACAATTATGATGGATCATATGTCTTTAGCAAGAATTTTGACAAGATATGAGCTATAAACTCCAGATAGAATCTGGACAAGGAGGCCTTTTTTCAGTGACAGTTTTCCACCATTAACAGATAATAATAAGATTATATGTTCAGTCGTTCTGCTGCAATCCTGACTCTAGTCGTGACATTAAAATTCATTAATTCTCAAATCCCTACTATAGTTATTGTTTATGTTTTGCCTGAAGTCATGCTTATGGGTGTGTTTATTTCTGATGTAAAATGCTCAGTGATTGGATGAATTAGGAAGCTATGTTTAATTTGAACCAATCAGGGAATGTTTTACAAATAGTTTTAACATCTGGCTATTTACATTTAGAGGAGACTATAGAACTAAAAGTTTTATAAACAAACGTGGTGTCTGACAGTGTAAGCAATGATATTTTTGAAGGATTTACTGAAATGGATGTAGTTGAAGCACAAAAAGGGTATGAGATGTTCATGGAAAATGAAGGTTATTCAATCAATTTAATCTCAGACTCTCATGATGATGTATCACTGATAAATTTAACATGTAACCAAGACAACAATGGTGATGATGAGCCGACAATGGAATGGATTGAATGTTTTTCATGAGTTAACATTGATACATTCATTGGAAATCCGGGACCAGTAAATATTCTAGATGCTGAGAAAAAAGAAATAGTTTTTCTTACAATTTTTCAATCCTGACCCGTTTAATTTGAATTTTGATGGCAAATGAAACCAACAAATAAGACAAGTCAAAAGGGCCAGATCCAAAATGGTGTAACACAACTGTTTCTGAAATGAAGGCCTATATTGTGTTTCAAATAGGGATTGTAATTATTTCTGTCCCAAATCAGGACACGTTTTTCTTGAAAGATAACTTGTTCCGGTCTGCAGGGATCAGAGAATTTATTATGAGGGACAAGTCACAGGCTACACAAACTAAACCAATATTTCCATGTTTCTGATGTAACACAGAATTCCACTCACGACAAACTAGTCAATGTTCGGTCATTTATTAAACAGATAAACCAGAACTTGCAATCACAGTACCATCCACTTTGTGAAACATAAATTGATGTGGCCATGATTGCCTTCACTGGATGACTTGCCTTCAAACAGTATGTTCCAATGAAGCCTACAAAATGTGGAAAGTCCAACAAATGGTGGAAGTATTTAGGGTTTTTTTATTGTGTTTTGCTGATGTTGCTATATGTTCATCATTTGTGCTGATGAAAAAGTTGCCAAATCACAAACTGCTGTCCAAAAAAGGCAAAGACAGAATGGACTAAGTTGGCTTTTAGAATGAATTTGGTCCATCAACTAATTGGTAATTATTCTTATATAAGAAAGAGGCTCATGGATGAAGTTCCCCAGATCCAAGACTTGGGGAAAAAGAGAACATGCAAACAATGTTCTAAACAAAAAATCAGATAATAACCCAAAACTGGATGTGAACAGTGCCAAGTAAACCTCTGCATCAGCTGTTTTATGTCCTATCATCTTGAACACTTCCCTGAATTAATTTGAAATAACTTACTGTGTTGATATTTACAGAAAATATTTTATATTAAATTGTTTATTTTATTTAATAAACTGTAATTATAATGAATTTATTAGTGTATCCTTTAGAAAGTTCAGTTTGGAACCTTCCTTGAAAAGTTCATGCATTTATCTTTATTACTTATAAACGTAGAGCAATTATTGTGCGGGCATGTTAAATAACTATCAGTGCCAGGGAGGAAAGAGTTCAATCTTAAGTTTGAAGAAACTACTTATCTTCACAACCATTTGATGCTTCCAAACTTTTTATCATGGTGGAGAACAATCGCTCCACTTCTGCATTGCTAATTGGCACAGTTAGTGCAATGGGAGCTGGCTGAGGCAAAGGTATAGTGTTTTGATATCTTCTTTTTGGAAAGCATCTGTGCAGCATTGATGAAATAGTTTAATCGATTTAGCATGTCGATATTTTATGAAATTATGATGTTTTTATTGCTAAAACAGAAGGATTGCCCTGTTGCTTCTCTATACAAAGTATCAAGGATAAACATGTGTTCATAGATATATATATATAGAGAGAGAGAGAGAGAGAGAGAACCCAAAATTCAATTTTACCAAACAATAATAAGAACTGTGACGAATATGGTCAAATTGAATCACACACAAAGCACTATTATATATAGTACAAAAAATCCTGTTCCCAAACAGGTCACCGTTACATGTTATAATATGTCAAAACTCCACGAAACAGGGTGCCCCAATGGCAACAAATATATGATGTGATTTGACACCTGATATGTGATGTCATTTATGTTGTGCTTCACTAATTGTGCTTCATAAGTCGCTGTAAGTACATTTAGAAGGTTAAAATACATTGTTGCTAAATGTGCAATGTTCCAGAAATGTAAATTATTTTGTGGTAACATTTGTACCACTTGCTGACGATGAAACATTGTGAAATAAAAATATTGCATCCACAAAATAACAACAAGACAGCAATTTCGGCATATTTGCTGCAAGGTGGTGTAGAAAATTACTTGCTCATTATATAGCAGGGGAAACCCTGTACTGTTTCATTTAATATGTCTTATTAATAGTAATTTATTAGCTAAAATGGACTCTCTGCAGTATATTAGAAAAAATATTAACGAAAGAAATTATCATATATTTGATATTTGAAGTTGTTTCTTCAATATGTACGTAGAGTAATCACATTATATGACAGCAGAATAAATATTTCATGTGTATTTCAGATGATGTTCATTATCTCCAGACCAATTTGCCAAAAGGTTCACATTTTCTTTAGCCAATTAAGATTTTGTTTAGCTACTTTTGTAAGCATAATTTACATTGATAAAGTGTCAGCAATCTAGGGATGAAAAATTTCCATATTGGATACCGAATTACATATTTTTGAAGCTGAAATCATAATTTTTGGGATCAGTGTAAATCCTGGGAGTTCCCACATTATGTCAAGGTAATATATCATTTGCCAAAAAGGCTCTAGTGAACAACAGTGCTGCCACATTGTGGCCTAGAAACTAGCACACTCGAATTGGGTTATGGTGACCTAGATTTTAGCCAATCCACAACAGAAGTTATGCAACAATGGTGTGTTATAGTAATGCACAACATCAAATCAGTTAGGCTGAGTTAGCATTAAATGTATGCCAATCACTGGCACCATTAAATTTGACCCATATTCTGTATTTAGAGCGATTGAAGTATGTACATATATATAGCTTCAAGTTTAACCTGGTGATTTTCAACTGTGTATTAGATTTGGATATATTGAAATGGTTTAATTATGTTTAACCCAAAAGTGATAACTGACAAATAATAGACTGATCCAAGTGATCAATGATTTTATCCATTCACATCATCATGTCAGATGGCAAAGGTTCTACAAAAAATAAGTTTGAACTAGACAGACCGGACCATGACAGGCAAGCAAATTGCGCTGAACGTTACTGAATTTATTTGCATATATATATATATATTGGATGAAGTCTGTGCCATTCCTATTAAATGCAAAATTATGATCTGGAGATCACATACCTTTAATGGACTATAAATAAAATCAAAATATAGCTGGTAAATAACCTATGTACAGCTTTTCATCAGCCACTGCACGCGTATATCGTAATCCCGATGCAACACAGTGAGTCTTAGACTTCTAACCTGAGACCCTAGTGTGAAATTCAGCCGCATGGTGGAGCCAGGGGTAATTGAATCAGTCTATTGGTTCATCTTCATTTCCATACACCAGTGACTCCAAATTATATTGTCTTATCCCCACAATTATTGCATGGTCAATTGTTGTGACTCTGGCAGTGGTAAAAGCCAGCTGTTGCTTGGGAACCAATGCTGATTGTTTATGATCTGCGGAGATCTCATGCTTCAGCAGATCTCCCTTCTTCGGCTTGTTACAGTCCTTTCCGTAAGCAAAGACGTTCTTGGCTTTAGCACGAACGTATGTGGTACATCGAAAGACATGGTTGCCGCTGTTGTGTTGCAACCACAGAAAGTGAACAAACCAGTCTGACTTTATCAGTCGTGTTGTCAGAGCCGGCGTTTCTGTTTCTTTCTCCATCATTCTCATCCATATCTCTTTTACGAATCATTCCAAACCAGATCTATTCTAATCTTCCATCATGCACCAAGCAAAGTTCAAAATCACAATTGATGTCAAGTAACGTTCACAACATTTTGAAATGATACAATAATGGTAATGAAAGAGTGGGTGGATCTTTATTAGAGTATACCTTGTTATTAGAATACACAGTATGTATTTTTCACTGACTTTAAGTCACTGCAAAAAATAATAGAGGTGCCCAATAGCTTGACTTAGTTTGAGTCAAATGCAACCAGCCATGCCATTTGCTTTATAAACAGTTGTAAATAACTTATCCGCTGTGCTGTAACACATACAGTGACTCAGTACACAAAATGTATGGTATCACATCACAAAATGTTACATCGTAACATGTGATTTGCTACTCATTTGTGTTTTTTTATTTGCAAACATTGTGATTTCAGTTAAATCTAAATCTTAGTGTTGCTTTCCATGCATATTCAGTTTAGGCAATTGTTTTTTTAATACTTGTTTACAAAATAATGTGTTTAGAAAAAAATTGTCGATGATAAAATGTCAAGTTCAGTGAAAATTATAGATAAAAATAAATATTGTGAAAGGTTTTATATTCTGTAATATTCGACAAATTCTGAATGTAGCCAATTATAGAATTTCATGAGTCGCCTGGCCCATGACAATGTTTTGGATGCCATATCCATTCTTTACTTGAGATCTAATAATCTCCCCAATTACTTCACTTTTGTCAGCTTCTATTATTAACAGATATAGAACTGTCTGGATCTGTACCATCTTTACAACAGATTTTTATGAGCCCAATGATTGGTTGTAAACATATAAAATAATGTTTTTAGAATCTGTTTTATCAGTTTTAAAACTTCAAATTTCAATATGTTTCTTTGTTGCCATTTCCTGGGGGGTTTAGCAGTAACAAATTTCTTTGACCTCTACTTGCAATTAATCTGGTTTACCAGTATTACAATACTATGGTCCAGGTGGTGTTTATATGTTGTTCACGCATGTAATGCATGCCTGTATGGACTGAAAATAAGTTTACTTATCTATCTAATTCTTTATGTGTCTAAATAACAGTTTATTAAAATGCATAACTGGATGTGAAATTGATGATATTGAGTATTTTATCTAACTGGCTTCCATAAATCTAGTGGTGCACAATTGATCTGGAGTTAAAGACAGGGAACTGTTTTCCTCCTGTGTCAGTTGTTCTTTAATCACAGTTAAGAAGACATTTAGGAACTCAACTGATGTTCACAATATGCTTGACTTAAGTAAAAATTGTTATTCGCATTTTGTTAGGTTGGATGTTTTCTGAACTTTGTGATGGCATACATAGTTTGGTGGCTTTGTACTTTGTTTTTCACAGTAATGATTTTTGGCATGTTTGGCAGAACAGATTTTATTTAAGATACTCCATACTTTTCTTGAATTAACAGCCTGACGAGCATGTGATATTAAATAGTGTTGGTTGAAATCTAATATGAAATGAGGGCATATAGTTGTACATATGTCTGGTAGCACAGTATTTAGTATAATGGTGCCATGAAACATAAACAAAGCTTTGTTCTAAGAGTTTAGTTTTAACTAAGTTGTGAGTTAGAATTACCATTCCCATGTCAAAACATAATGTCATTACATTGTTATACTTATGAAACATTAAATGTAAATTACTGTACTTTCTGAATAAAGTTAGACAATTCTGTAATATGTCGCTTGAATTTTTTATCAATTGGTCTTAGTATAGATATACATTCAGAGCATCCATATAACACCTATTTCAAATTTAATTTTATATCTGCTAAGGTTTGTAATAAATAGCTTTAAAACAATTAAGCTTGGTAACCTACTGCCAAGTTCAGACAGAGGGAAATTTACTTAAACACGAGTCAAAGGATCTTCAATATTGATACAGAAATTATTTTGGAAAATATCTTCTTACAACTCATGCTGGTGGATTGTAAGACAATAATAGGATACTTTCAAAGAGAAGTAATCAGCAACATCAAAATAGTCCTAGATTGTCTCAAAATTCAAAGCATGTGCTACACCCAGGTTGATTGGGACTAACTTTTTATATCACATTTGTACTACATTTGTATCTTGTTTTGTTTTCATGCTCTTTTCCAAAAGATACTGTCATCTCAGATATAAAACATAAATAAATAGTGTTTTACAATAAACTGAGAACACATTAATTTTTTATTAGATGTGTTCCTCATATATTGTTGGCTGTGACAAGAAATCTGAAACAAGTTGCACATAATATGTGACATATTATATAATATATATATACAGCATCTGATTCCTCCATCAGTGTCATAAATTTGGCAACTTAAATGTTGATATTTTTATTGAAATTATGAGTTATTATTTACAAACTGGTTGTATTTTTCCAAAAATAGGAACTTCTGAAAAAGATGAGAATGAAAGATGATCGAATTACTCATTCATTAAATACAACCATACCTACTCAGTCCTTTGCTGGAGAGATTAATGCTTCTGAGAAGTGCAAGTCCTTGTATGAAGAGGTAATTGTATAGTTGTGAAAATTATTGATGTTCATAATATGAATCTATCTTTGCTAAGTTCATTTTTAGAATGAAATATTTGCAGTAATATCACCCCAGTGGTGTAGTGATCAGATTAATGCTTTGCAAATCTTAGGGTTGTGGATTTTAATGGGTAAACAATTAACAAACTCGCTTCAAGAACTAGTAGATAAAGTATAGCATCGTATGTTTGTTGAATCTTGTGACATGTTCGTCAGTTTAGCTACTTTATTAATTGGTTGTGTTTATAGATTAACCTGATTTCTTTACATCTTTCATGCTATCAGCTTCTGCAGTCTAATGGACGGCGAGTTTCCATGATTAAAAAATGCATAAGGGAGGTAGCCAGCAAAGTTGAGGAACATCGCAAACTCCGGCAGGCAGATATGGATGATGTAGATACTTTAAAAGCGCTTAAGAAAGAACAAACTAGGGTTCGTAAAATGTGGTTACGCCACTTTTGTTTTGTACACTAGAGTTCAAAATTTACTGCTAAATTCACAAATATCACAATACACACTCAAACCACTTGTCTTGAACACCTCATTAAGCCTTTTGTTCTTGAAACTTTCAGCTACGTCAGATGCAGGCAGAGTTAAGTGTCGAAGAAATAGTAATGGATCAGAGTTTAAAGGTAACAACAGATCTGTTGCAACAGGACGTACCCTGATAATAATGTTGAATTTTTATTGTGACAACTTTTTCACATGGACTTGTCCTTTCAAGAAAAAGTTGTATTCGAAGCATTATTGCTGAAAAGGAAATACAATGTGTCGGATGGTATTCCCACTGTATGAAATCAACACCAAACTTGAGTGAAGAAATAGATTTTAAAATGCTCCCCTGTGTTGGAGACCAAGTTTGTCCAGTTGAGAGTTAATATTTTTTTGGGCCTCAGTGTTTGTCTCGCCATAGACATTTGGTTGAGGGGATTCTGCATAAGTCAACAAATCCCACAACACAGGTATGAGCCCAGTTGAGAACCACAACCTGGAGGTTTGCAGCACAGCAATCTAATCACTGGAACACCATAGGTTGTGCTGTTAAATCTCAGTATTTACTTCAGCACATCCTATGGAGTATTTCATCCTCAAGTGAATGTTTTCAGTCTAATCCCCTGAGCCATAGGCTAAACAAGGCATCTTACAGAATTAGGAAGAACAACTACTGATCTACAATCCCCCATCTACATCTCTAAGCCAAGACGTTTTGAATAATATAAATCTTTGGACTGGATGCTAGCATATAGAAAAATTTGGGTCTAGATAATGTTTTATTTAGACTGCATTTCTGCTACTTTTTTCTGGTCCAATTTTACCTTGACCTATTTATTGTGAATTATTGCTGGATGACTGATCAAGGTTCAAGGCATAGTATTTTACACTTGTGGCCAGGTTTCTAGAGTTAACAAGGGTGTTTATGGACTCGTTTGTCTATTAAATGGCAGGTGCCATCACTTTGAATTGAACTTATATTCTAAAGACCCTCTACACTGGGCTGCTGTGTGCTTCAGGTAACAATGCAAAGTTGGCTGAAATGAAAGATAAATATAGGGAAGTGTCAAACTCTGCTGTTTGATAGATGAGTGTAATGATCAGATTGTATCTGGCTGGTGCTCCACGACTCCACAAGTTCTTTCCCAGGCACTCATCCCTATCCTAAAGCATTATGGTAGTGAAATGTGTAGAGAAATGGACCACAGTTGTCTGTCTCAGGGTTCAAAGTCAGGTGTTACTTCTGTTTGCGGAATGCCCCTGGCCATACTTTCACTACATGACCAATTAGGAAGTTAAACAAAATACTCACTTACCCCTACCCTACACCAGGATGGGCATTAACTGTTGAAGTCATCTGTTCTCTAGTAGAGGTTGGGTGTGATTTTCAGCTGCCTATCAAAATATTCACATGCACAGATTTTATCCATACAAGAGATGCAAAAATATGTAATCTATGAGTTCCATGCACATGTTTTGTTTTGATATAGGAGCAAATGAGCTCACCAATGAGAGGTGAATTCGCCATGAAAACTAGAAATGTATTGGTGACAAGAATGTTTCAATGTTGAAAGCTCCTATTCCAAGGTGTGCTGTATCACCAGCCAATGAAAAGGGTGGTTGCATCTTTTCTCTATTAAGAACAAAGCAATGCTTAGTGTTTTCCACCTAGTAAAGCATTTATATTATACTGTGTGTAGTTACTGGATATTATGTTTGAAGTCCTGCTTCGATGGACAAGACAATTAAAAACATTTGCTTGTGTTACAATGGCTTTCTCTTGCATGAGCATTCATTAATGCCTGTACCATAACATATAAAACATTTTTCAGAACAGTATTATCACAGGTAATATTCAGAATACTAATTGATCATCATTTTCAATTCTGAAATGGAACCAAATGTCTGGTTTTCCAACTTCAGAGTCATTTTATTATAGGATTACCGTATCAGGGAAAATGGTTTGGTTAACTTTTGATGGGTACAGTTCACACACTGCTGCCAGTTGTCCAGCAATGGGTACATGAGCTAGTAGAAAAGGAGCCTCATCCAGAGTAATTAGGATGTTATATTCAGAAATTCTAATACGTTTTGGTATTCCCCAATATTTAATATATTATTTTCATTGAAGTTTGCAAGGGCATTCCATTCGCCGAGTGGTTAGATCACTGCACTGTAGACCTCCAGATTGGAGTTGAATCTGGCTAACAAATTTGTTTATATGATATGTTTCCAATAGGAAACTCCCCATAGGCATATACCTCAGATATTACCAGCACCAATGCTGAACAACTATTTGTCTCTGATCAGCCCATAAATATATTCCCTAGAAACAAAAATATGATATAGTTATCGAGGCGTCTTGATTCGTAAAACTTTCTTAATAGCTAACTTAACATCTTGTAAGTGATGTAATATTTACAATGGAGCTTAAGATTATTTATATCCCTATGCAGAGATGTCCAGAATGGAGTAGTAATTATTTGCAGTGTATGTAGGTTGAAAACACATCGGCTAAAAAACACAAAATACTGTCAATAAATGTTAACAAGAATGAAATCATTGTAGTTTGTGATGAAAGATGAGCACATTTCCATAGTAGAGGTGGAGTAACTGTTTGCTGAATATGTGTGATGGAACTCAGTCTGCCCATTTTGGTAATGTTTCATGAAGTAATTTCTTGCTTTATACCTATTGCCATACAAAACCAACACATACCCTAAAGGTTGTCATAAATCTTATACGAGGTATCTTGTAAATTTATTGTTTGTTTACATGTCTTATTCCATATGTGGTTAATAATATGTGGTTAATACAAGTTCATATGACTAGTACGTGTTATAATAAATTTGATAAAATTGTAATTCAAATCTACTTTATTTTCAAGTCATTTAAAATAATTAAAAAAAGTTTTTCTCATTTCAGGTGTTCTATGAAAGATGTAGAATGCATTATGTTCCACCAAAGGTGTGATCTCTTTGACAGAGCAGCTCCACATAATACATAACAGTATAGACTCCTTTATCTGATCAATATTAACAGTGCATGGACTGTGTTATACTTGTATTAGCTAGTGTACAACTCTCATCAGGGAATAATAATGGCAAACATTTTATGAATAGAGTAAAATCAGAGATATATATATAGAATTTGCAGCGAGAGATTTCTTATTTTTACCCTGATATTTAAAAAACCTTTTTATTGATCTAATTTATAGAATTTGTACAAGTTGATGTATGAAAAGGTTTTTTTTTGTTTTGTTTCTCAGTCTACACATTTGTGATTCATCAGTAATGCTGACTAAACATGTAATATTTTACACACGTTTTGTAGTTACTAGCTACCAAGTACATGTAGCAACTTGCACATTTCTAATCTGTATAACCAGTCCCTTGATCAGGTTGAAGGAAGTTAGGCGACCACAAAGATATCAGTGCTTCACTGATTTACTTGTTCCTTTGAAACCATGTATGTGTGTTTGATATATTAAATATTGCGGTGATTAATTTGTTGTTGTGAGCAACGAATGGATACGGCATCTTGTGTGTGGAAGCAGAGAGCTAGCCCTTGCCTTAAATATTACAAAATTGTCAGGTTATGGTGTGCTGGGTGATGAAAGTATAGTTCTCAGTGATGTCTTACTATAGGTGGGTTGTTCTGCACGTAAATAACTAATTTTGTAAATAAAGCCAAGTAATCTGCTTTGTTTGTTGTGTGAAGAAGTGCATGCTGCTCTGTCATGGTATGTGGAATTTGTGGGCTTTCCAAATATGTTCGAAATCAAATATTCAATCCTGATCTTTTTTTGGCAGGCTGTGTTTGTAAAATGAAATTGGCATGGAACTTATAAAAAAACTGTTTCACGCATTATTATAAAAATTCATGAAAAGTATCTTCCATAAATTCTGTGGTGAATTAAAATTATGTTAATGACACATAGGTCATTCAGAATATGTTGAGAATCTGTCTGATGGAGCAATCTAATTTATATGTTGACAATATTATGCAGCATAGATTAAAAACAACAAAATGTAAAATAATCAATCCTCCAGAAAAGAAAGATCTGTTTATGAAAATTGACCCAGTTCTCTTTTTAAAAATGGCACATTTATTCACACAAAGGATGATGACCTAACTTCACAATCCTATAGTAACATGGCTAGCTGAGAAGTCATCAGTTGTTGAAACATGATTCAGGTCTAATCCTCCATTGTCTTATCATTTGTCTGTGTTCTCTTCAGACTGTCTTTCTGCTGCTAACTGCCTCTGCCACTCCATTGATCTCTTCATTATACCATTGCCCTGATCTCTCACCTTGCGACTGTACTGTACCACAGCGATAAAACCTAATACAGTCAGACCAATCATTCCAAAGCCAATCAGTACTCGCATCCTATCCTTTGCTCTCAAGATGGCATTATGACTGAAAAAAACAACAGTTTGTATACATGTTGCAGAGTTATTCCTAGGACCGTGCCTGCACCAATGGTGCGGCCATACTCGATATGACCCAACTAAAAAACATGTCAAGGGCGCATCGAAATTTAACTTTTTGGGTCCGAATTTATTTTTTGCTAAGCAACCACACAAATAGACAATTAATTCATAGGAAATAAGAAATGTTTATTTGTAATATGATATGCGATCCAGAATTCGCAAATCATTTCATTTTGGTTGATGTCCCATGGTATCTCGAAAAGTCCCATGAAATTTAGACCTAATGGGCCAATTGACACATGTAGCCCAAATCCAAGGAATAACTCTGATGTTCTACATGCACACACAGATGAATAAACCAAGATATGAAACCAATTTAAAAGAAACTGCAGAGTGTTGTTCCTACTAATGTTCTTCAGAAAAGTCTTGTAAATTTTCAGACAAGTTGGTTTCATGGAATACATGCACAACAAATATAATATTACATGAGCTCAGTTACTATATTAATGTAATGGTATGAAGACAGCAATGATATCAAGAAGCTTCTGAGACAAATTTGGATGGGATAAATGGCATGGGTGAAGATTTATAGGATGGATGTGATGCATGAAATATATAACAGATACATTAACACACCGATTCTATTCACTTACGTCACAGTTTTAGGGATAGAGTTCAATGAAGGATATATCCTTGTAAGTACCATAATATTCTTCTCAAAATCACTTGGATGATGGAATGCACTAGTGCTTCCTATAAAAACAATAACACACATTGTGAACATATAAATTGATAGAAGCCAGAACAAATTTAACAATGACAATAAAACATTCAGTGCACACAATTTTAATCTACTTCAGCATATCTTCAACAGTGCTCTGATCAGCATTTATTATTATATATAGAGAGAAAGATACTATAACATGCAGATTTAAAATAAGTATATTCATACTTATCTAATTATTCAAGTTAAATATTCTATAGCTATAAAATGTATTAAAATAAAAACGCCAGAAACATAATGCATATAATATATATATATAGTGACACTGTGACTATCTCAATCATAAATAAAATATGTTACCTTTCAATAGTAAATACTAACCGAATGGGCCCCTTCTGTCTGGCGTTTTATTACTTTCGACTCGATATGAGTATCTTCTGTGAGGTCCGCGATTGATCGTGTTGATACATTTTTGTCGAAATGTGCCACAACAGCCTGAACAACCCGCTTTTCCTATCTGTTTTACGTGTTGAATCAACATAGTCATATTGCACAGTGACAGTCTAATCACGCCCGTCTATCATAACTATTACAAGGCGAACAAAAACACACATAAAACTCACAAGTAGTCCTCCGTCGTTTTCATTAGAAATATTATGACGTCCATTACATTAGTCTAGTAGAATCTATACACAATGAATGATAAAACAACAAACTAGACTAGTGTCTAGTCAGGGCTCAGGCCAATTAAAAATGTAAACAAATGAAATAAAATAACAAAAGCTCAATTTATTCACAGCCAACCGCACCGATCATCAGCACACTAATTTCGCAAATATATCGCAATACAAACTGGCTATAACAGACAAAACGATGCTTGATCTAGATGATACATACTGTTTATAAGCAAAACGAACTGTTTTCATCCAAACTGGCAAAAGCGTGACCTTAATGTTAGCAGAAAGGATCCCTTTGAACATGTTTTCGTTTAGAATTCATTCGAAAGATGGCAGCATAAGTACTAATAGGTGTCGCCCTGGTTTACGTACACAAATGTCAAATATAGTAATGAAATGTAAAATGAGCTAGGAGAATATTTCGTGTATTGTATTATGAGAGACTTTAAATGGCCTAGCGAGAATACAGTAATGAACCAATCAGGTATTCAATATCTTGCTATAATATAAACTACTTAGCCAATCATTTTGCCTGTTATAATGCAAGCATATATAATTACGTAGAAATGTACGTCTGGCGTTTTTCACACGTTGATATTTTATTCAATATCAATAAGATACCTTTAATTATTTCAACTTTTATTTATTATCAATATTTTCCACATTCTAAATGCCAAATCTATTAATTATAAATTCTAGAAGAATTGGAAATGTATATACAATAGTTGTTTTCCAATAATTTGCATAAATCTTGATTCGTTTAGTAACTCGATGAAGAACTCATTCTGTCACGGATAGCTGACTTATTTAGATTTAGATTAGGAAGCTCATGAAATATACGTATTTTTTAATTCAGTAGCAGTGACACCTGTCGGTGGACTACTGCATTCCTCACATGGGGATGTGTTTCTATGTTGTGGTTTGTTATGAGTTTGGGTAGGCCACAAGTAACGTACCGTTTATTTGTTATGGATCACGGATTTACAACACATGGGAGATTAATTCCTCTGCTTGCAATTAACAAATCATGCGTGGCTATAACCACATTACATCAGCGAACGAATGAGTGTGAGTACCGAGAATAAAGAAGGCATTTAATTACAGTTTTTAGATTCGACACTATAGTCACAACCGAGACATGTAATTAATTAAGCTAATTCAAAGACAAACCACAGTAATAGCTAGGCGATCGAATGAAACATCCTACTCTAGCTGTGAGTTATATGAGGAGAGGGTAGTTTGAGCAACTCATTATAGAGAAATAGCACTAGGGATTATATGCTTATTTCATCAAGATGTAGGTCATATTATGAGGGGAAAACACACATAATTAAATTATTAAAAATAAAGGGGGACGTTAAAGATCCCCTGATGACGTAAACCACTCTGGCAGCGATCACCCTCAGGGTATTTCGGCTCCATCTTTACGTGCTGCTCCCCTGTGAGTGGCGGGGGAGATGTTGATTTCTTAACCACGCCAATACAGAGGCTGTGCTGAATAAGCGACAGCCTGGGGATTCTCCTCGAAAAACAAATCAATCAACATGCAGAGTTAGAGCGTTATCTATATAGGTAGAATACGTCTGGTTATTCTAATAACTTTGAAATGACAAGTCATTTGTAATAATTAAGAGTCCGAATGGCGGCTTAATTTATAATTAATCCTTTTCAGATTTCGGATTATAAAATGTGTTCATATATACAGTGACATGCACTTACTTCGTGCGGCACGTTTATTTAGTTAGTTACATGGCGAAGAAACTTTATTTATTAATTAATATGGCGCGTGCGTTCAACTGAAGTTGTTCAATTTTGATATCCATCTTATTCTATATCATATTTAAATTAATTTAGGATTTAACTTCCTTGGAGGGTCGTGTGTCAGTTATATAAGAACTAGCTTATATTATATACGATTTAAGTGTGTGACTCTCTCTCTCTCTCTCTCTCTCTTTATATATATATATATATATATATATATATATATATATATTATTAATATATCATTATTAAAACACAGATTAAAAGATAATTTAGCCTAGGAATAAAAAAGTATCTTATAGTGTGAAATATATATAACTTTTCACTATGCTTCATGAACTTTGGCAGGCTATTTAGCCTACCATGTGAACATAATTGAATGTAAAGCATAAATATTTACAGCATACAGTTACTCATTCTTACATACTAAGGATCTACATTAATTTAACAACAACAACAACAATAATAATAATAATCGTATTTTATATAGGCGTTTTCCACTATAATTTGAATGTTAATATATATATATATATATATATATATATATATATATATATATATATATATATATTGTTGTATTATAGTTTCTGCTTACTTATTATAACAAGTGCAGTAATTAAGATTTGTATTTGTTAAAACAATAATCCACACGCGATATATTTAAACCAGAGAATGATGTTATGTATATTAAAAACTTTCAGCTACACACATAAATAAATGTAGCCAGAGCGAGATAATATATACTAATCTAAATATACACGACTCTGCTCTAATCAATATAATTATAGTGAGGTGTATCTTGTAGTTCAGCACCTTTTAATGTCTCCTCCCCCATATAAACACTAGTTGTAGTATGTCAACATTATCATTACTATCTTACAATCTTTCTCCTCTTATCGATTCATCAGTGACTTAAAGATGTTTTAAGTTACAACAAGTTCCTGTTATATTATCATGATCGTCTACTGGCAAGGTCTTTTAAATGTTCACATTAAAGAGGATACCAGAGTTAGTGAACTAAATACTTGAATTATTGTATTTGTAATTATTAAACATTTCTCCATCCGATCCGCGTGAACCAAATGACAACAGAATTAACACCCTCAGCCATTATTAATGACTTTTCCTCGTCCTAATCACGGGATTGGGCCAACATGTATATATACATAATTTACAAGTATTTATACATCATATACATGTATATATATATATATATATATATATATATAAGGGTGTTTCATCTTTGACTTCGCTTCATTATCTTTGGAGGTCGCTCGGCCCATTTAGCCTACCATGTGCACAAAACTGGCCGTAAAATATCAATCATCACCACAATCAATTAGTTGAGTGGTTTAGTCTTCGTACTGGTATCACTTGGGACATATGACAGAAGAGCGTCTGCAAACAAATCCCACAAATTCAAGCTTCAGTCGGATTCGAACCCCCAACCTGAAGGTTTGTAGTGCATTGCTGTAATCGCTGCCGCGCGATCGGAACACGCCTTGGGACAATAAATGCTAATAGAAAGAAAATAATTATAGGATTCTAACCCATGATATATGGTTCGTGTAATATACTGAGCACTTCCATAATATCTTTCATAGTAGAGACAGTTCTCCCGGAAGTGGTTATAGATGGCACTGCGCCGGAAACCTCCCTTCAGAGTTAATTAGAATTCAAATCATAACTGTGTTTGTGGGATCTTACTCAAAACAATCGTTCCTTTACCATATGTCTCACGTGTGATCAATGCCGAAGTTAAACAAAGAAAGGACTTACTATATGGCAGCAGAAACTGTTGATCAGATGAAGCTGGTCTTCGTATTGTGGAGCGATCGTTCGCCAACGTTTACGAACACTAGCCAATAGACCTTGCCAACTAGTTTTCACGGACTTTTACACTTCGGGTCACCGCCCAGAACAGCAGATGCTGAGTTTCATGGTTTTCAGTGTAGGCTGGATTCTTGTTCTGAACGTCTCGGTTTGAACAACGATCTGCTGCGTAATACAATTGGATTTCAGATAGGAAAATACTTCTGGTGATAGGTTAGTTTCTTGTTGTTCAGTATATTCCATTATTAAATGTTGTTATTGTGAAAAAATGAGGGTAATATTTCTTTAGCGAAGTCCCTTAGTATCGGTTATCGCTTGAAAATTGAAATGGCGACAGACGGGGTTTGTTTACATTTTAAAATCAACTCATGGTTCGCGTTAATTCGCGAGAAATAATACACAAATGCAATATATCAATGCCGGATTATCAATCATTACTTTTGTGTAACACAACATATCTCCGATTTGATGAGTATTTTCGATCCAAATAGTACACTCGTTTGTTTATTAGAATTATGTCATCTATGGCGGCGTATTATCACTGACGTGCGCATGTGCCATTAGCCTACTGCTAGACGATGCTACTTGGAAAATGACCACAAATAAAACAAATCGTTGAAGATATCTCTGAATTGTTCTGGTAAATGATAGTATTACAACTGTCTTGTCCATTTTCGATATTATTATAAATGGTCAAAGATGTCTGTTGAAGAAACACTATGGGAAAGCCATATCGCCTATACATAAACTTTCGCTACGAATAAGGCAACCCGCTTGTACACGGGAAATGTGTTCTGCGAACTACTACATAGAACTTCCAATTTAATCTATTTTGTTTACTAAATCAATCTTCTTTGAATAGAAATATACTAAATATCACCTTATCTTTCATTTTCCTTTACTGACTGTTGGAATCGTGGAGTATTATCGCCGGCAATGGTCGTTAAAATATCTCGCGTACACACTGAAAAGGAACGGGGATCCAGACTCTGCCATTAACACAACCCGATTGTAGTACTAAATCCTGCAGCCAGATGTCACAGCTTAATTTACAAGGTCCATTTGTCGACGAAACACCTAAAATTATGTTCGCAGTTATTCGCTGAACGCCGTGTGTTCACGAACGTTAACCAACCATCATCCTACGGAACGTATCCCAACTTCCAAGGTATACTTCAGTTTACAACTTTTCCTTCTTATTATATAGGGAACGATGATGTAATATGGGACGCATTGTAGTTGTAATATGAAACACCTTGATATCTGAGAAATGTAATGTATTTAAAGCTGCCACTTACCGAGTTTCAGTGAGCGTCTTTATGAGACTCAACGGTATTTTGATTTTTTTTAAATAAACAGATAAATATATTTCCTTCTAATAAAGCAACATTTAAAACTATCTTTTGAATACATGTAGCGTTCATATTCCGGTACACACATTTCTGGCCTATGTTTAATTACATCAATCAACGTATTTTTCGCCATATCCAATAAGCGATAATGGGAGTAGTTGAAAGAACAGCCATGCCGCATCCCTAAACGTTATGACTCCCTCTGTGGGTAATATGAGACGCAATGGATGTTGACAATATGAGATCTGCCGTGTCCATTATTAAACATAGTGTCTTTTAGATTCAATGAAAATAAGTTAGGCTTAGATATGGCAACCACCAACTTTTGCTGTTGCTGCCAACGCACCAACTCCTGCTGCTGCTGCCAACACGCGAACCCCTGGTATTGCTGCCAACACACCAACTCCTGCTGTTGTTGTTGTTGCCAACACGCCAACTCCTGTTGTTGCTGCCAAAACGTCAACTAGTTCATGCGGCATTTCATTGTTTCTAGCATTACTGCCTATTTCTTAGTTTGGACGTAAGCTTCCATTGAAAAGGAGAAAAGTTTCTCATGTTCAGATTATTAAATCATCATCTTATAAGGACGAGCTAGAGAAATCCAAAGTTATGTCTGCAACCACAACAAAGGAAAAAACTAGGGGCAGTCTAACATAAACTGACACGTCTAACACAAAGATCAGTGAAACGTAAAGGTGCCAAATCTTCAAGTGCCTATACAACAACGAAGGCGAACACTTTTTGTGTGGATGATGACAATCCAATTTACCCATACTCCCATGAATGCTTTCTGTCATCTAGTATGGGCGAGTGGATTCAATGCCCAAAATGGAAATGGAGCACAGTATTTTCGCTGGTGCAGATGACACATCGACGACCATCTTTAAATGCGAACTTTGTATTTAAGGTATATCAACCCCTACTTTCTAAGATACACACATTTGAAAAAGGTATGTTTGCAGCGTTTAGGATAACTTCAATAAATTATTTAATTTCGTCTTTAAAAAAATATTTCACACACTTTGACGTTTTTTTACATTCATTTCATATTAACAATAGCCTAAATAATAAATATTGTTATAAACATTTAATTACTTTGTGCAATATTAAACATAATACAATTTAGTCAATTTCTACACTGAACCATTATAATGCTTTAGATATAAAAACATAAAACGTAAACCGTTTTAAGCGTATTATCTAATCTGGTTATATATACTACATAGACATGTATTTGGCGGTTTATTAAATATGTTCAGACAACTGAGGTTATTTTGTCTCTTTGAATATAGATCTAGTTTTTGAGAATACAAGTGAAGAAAGCTATGCACGTGGGTAATATGGTCATACCTGCTCGTATTACTATTGGTGTGTGCTCACATTACCAAAGGGTTGTGAAATATGGGACATTCTTGACAAAGTGCTTACACTTTGATAACGTTCAGAAAAATAATTTTTTACAAAAATTAAATTTATTCTTAAACACGTTTACATAGAAGCATCGGTACAGAATATCCAATGGACAAAAATAGGTTGATATAATTGTGTATTTATTTCATGAAGGAAAATGTCCCATATTACAACACCTTCCCCTATATATATATATATATTATAAACGTAATGTTGTCAAAGCCCTTCACGTGTCCTATAACGTGCAAGACGATACACCGCACTTTCGAACGATGTGATCCCAATATACGATCTCCGTGACTCAAAGATATAATACCTGATCCCGAGTTTTTCGGTTCAGTGACGTCATCAGTTTACAGAATAAACTAACATGGAATAAACAAGGTACTAGATTTAGGGGGGGGGGTGAGTTGCGTTGACAAGAGTAGATCGATTTAAAAATTCATGTAGTAGTTTCATGGAACATTTATCGGGTCATTTGTGTCAAATATAACGTGTTCTCGTTATTTTGGACGATTCATCACTCGAGACAACCGAAGCTGCAATGTTATATAATCAAAGACTATTTATAACAAGACGTGTTACTTCGCGTTTTAACATGGGGCGCCATTTTGAATTCATGGAGCGCCAGGGCCCTAGTGACCGCAGGTAGATTGTCACAGACAGCTCCCTTCGTTAACATGGCGCTTAATGGCACTGGTTCATCCTGCGCCGCTTTCGGCTGCAGTAACAGAAAAAGTATGCACAAATAAAGACATCCCCGAAAGGAAATGAAAGCTAGTATAAAAATTTGATATAATCTGACTTTTTTTAAATAAAGGATATTTAAAAAATAAGCATAACAATTTGAAGTAGACACGCCCCTACTTGACATGACCCAAGCAAGATCTATATTTGTTTCAGACAAAATCTGATTAAATTTTATTGAACATTATCAACCTATTAATCACAAAATGGGTATGTAAGATATACATACGCTTACAATTACATGTACTGGAGCCACTGAAGATGTTATGGGCGGGAGGTATATTTTACTTTATTATTGTTAATAATATAATTGGACTTCTAAAATTACATTACTATAATCAGAAATGTTTTCCCTAATTCAATAATTATAAGTACCTGAGTATTTACATGATTAGCTTCATCCATATTTATTTTTAAACGTAAGCAATTGGTACTTATTGATATATATGGACTTCTGATTATAATTTAAATGTTATGAAATTAATTATTAAATACCTCAACTAGTGGTAGAAACATTCATTTTGTTATTTTTTCTATTGACAGAAGTAAAAGATGGGTTAGTAATTGTTGTCGTTCAGATATATGATGAGGAAAGATTTAAATTACTTGAATACTAATTGTAGAATGTATATGATATGCATTTCACTGAAATGGAATTCATGAACCAGACAACTTATCTAGAATGCTATTCCAACTATTTTTGATGTACCAAATCCACCTCATGCATCTACTGAAATCAAAGAGGAAGGTATTAACAGATAGGAGACCTATACGGGAGACAGGGCCAGCTGTGATGGTAATTAATATTTATAAATATTAATGGTGAAAATTGGTATTATAAAATTAATTAAATAAGAAACAAGGCATCAAACCCATGAAATTTTGTCAGCCCATTTCATATCTTAATACAAAAAGGATTACCAGCACCTGAATTAGTACTTGAATGTTCAGCTCATGTGCTTTAATTGGTATACGTCTCTTCATAACTTAAATGCATATCAAATCAAATTCTTTAACTAAATTGAAAAACATGTGTTTATGGTTCAAGTCATTATTTTACAACGTATTGTTCTGTTTCAGTCTTTGGGAGTTCTATGATGATGAGATACCATGTAAACAGGCCAATCTCTTGGTTACAGATTTACTGGTGTTATCTGTTACAGTAGTCAATGCATGTGTCTATTACATCTCTGGATATATTGTCTAACTTTAAACAGTTCCCTGATCTGGACTAAATGTCATATTTTTGTAGTGGTGGTTGTTTAAAGCTGGAAGCAATTTTGGTTATTCTGTCCATTTGATAACAAATGATTGATTGTAACTATAGATGAACCTGTGGCACAAGAGATTTGATGCCGCTTATTGTATGAAAGTACTAATTTCTCTCTCTAACATGTTAACACAAACATAGTTAATATTCCATGTATATTCTTTGTTCTCAGCTGGGCAGGCCTATATTGCATGGTCTATATTATTGAGGTGTAGACTTTAAATGAACTTATGATTATTAATATATGATAAATGGACATGATGAATATATGGTGAATTGTGTTATGGTTGCGTTATAATAGCTATGTATATCATTATATGTATATATCCAAATAAATAAAAAATTATGGACTACGATAAACTGACAGTGACATGATGAAAGTATGTTTGTATGCATTTACCTCATATATACCTAATTGTTTTCATTAAAAAAAAACTTACACTTACGCTTTCCACATACAAAGCTGTGAAATAACCTAAACCACGTTCAATTATTTTCTGATCAGCTGTCAAGTGATCGCAAATTGTAGGCTATGAATTAATTAAACTTGTGACTGGGCTGTGAAATCACTTAATTATTTATTTACAGTTTCAGAGCTTCGTTTCTTTCGATATCATGTGTGCACAATTAAAGTGTTAATTAATAAAAGAGTATGTGATCATGGAACATACAGTACTAGTATTGGCAATTCATTTCAACCATGCGCGCGCCTGTACACGATCACATGTGGACAACCAGAGCTTTTGTTTATCGGAGCAATACCTCCGGTCGCTGGAGGCGCCACTGGTTCAAAATTCAACATGGCGCGGCAAGAGTAACGCCTCTATATTTAAGCTCTCTGTTCATATCACCAATAATAACACAGTGTTTGTGTTCTTTAATGACAGTGTCCATGATATCAAAAAGAGTCTATACTGGTATAGGTACCTGGCCAGGAATCCTAAGAACACAATTCAAGTACTATTACGTTTTTGCTTTGTCACAGGAAGTTCGTCGTGTAAAGGTCATGGTCACACATGTCACTTGGTTGGAAAAGCCAATTAGTTTTTCACGCATTAATCTACTTATTTAGGACACATAATGAGTATAGGATATGAAATACGATCTATTAATGGGTATATATTGCAGCTACACTCAATATCGTCGATGTAGGGGGGGGTAGGGGAGGTAATACAAAGACAAAAGTATAAGTTCTAATTTAATTTCTGAGGTCACATGTTTGCTACTAAAATTGACAGCAAAATATACACGTGCCTATAAACAGGCCAGTGTTAACTGATGTTTGTAGAGTCAGTGCTTGGTTCAGCCTCGACATAATGATTAGAGTGCCACTTCCCAGAGATAAATATTCCACAAACAGAGACAACGATATGGCATTCGTTCAACGTCACCCAATCCATAATGCTGTCATTGGTAGCTTATAATGAATCAGGTCCGACATCATTATAGCAGTAGCCGTTTCTACTTTAAGTAGATTATTAAAATGTTACCATCTTTGTCACTTTGTAATAACAGAGCAAACATTATAACAACTGGTTGACCAATTTATTCCAGATATGTACCTTCTGATATATATATATATATCAGCATTCTATTGTGCAATTCAGTGTGATGAAATCTTATAACCCCTCACACTGTACTTATAGATAGGGAGTACTTTACATGTTCCTCTAACATACCACATTATCAGACCAGTAATTATATGTAACAATAAAATAGCATTAAGTATTTATCCTTATGATTTAAAGTTGTAACGTGGATAGAAGTTTCTCTGTTGGCTTAAACATTAGAACTAAGTATAAATCAGTCCATGATAACTTAACACAAACCTTACTATTAAGCAACTAATGAATGTGTGTGTGCACTGGCGCGTCTCAGAGATAGCAAAAACTAGCTGAATGGAAACACAGTGATAACTGAATTCAAAAAACTGTAACTGGCAATTAAAATAAAATACAAAGAGCACCCGGTGTGTGTGTGTGTGTGTCAAATACTGATACGTACCTAAATAATTGACTGCAATAACGACTAACAATTTAACTAAAAAGCCTCCTGGAAGCCATGCAAAGTAGACTCTTTATTCTTGGCAACTGGACATCAAATAAAACGAAAATTAAGATGCCTGTAGTTACAAAACAGCACACATGGCTCACAACAGGCATAATGATTATGCTTTGCCAACGCTTGTTAAAATAATAATTTTCTGCACAAATCATGATTGATACTTATGAAATAGTCATCTTCTCTGTCCATGTGTGTGGGCTGTGTGTGTGTCCAATTGGGTATGGCATTAATCCAAGTGCTGTTCTTGTCATCGTCATTGGCACCACCTTTCACAGGAAGCCATTTCTTTACCAAATGAGAATACTCCGACTACTCTGCAGTGGCAGTGCTCTTGTTAATCTCTGCATCCCTTTCCTTTTTACCCTGTTCTTCGAGAGCCTTTTTCCACTCGAGCTTCCTCTTCGTCACACTGTCACCCTGGTCTCGAGCTCGGCGACTCATGATCAAGATGATAATCGCCACTATTGCAGAGAATACCACTATGGCATAGGTGATGTACACTCTCATCATGTCCTTTGCTCGCAGAATCGACTGTTGGCTGAAAAATGGATAATTAATCTTCAGGTGAACTGAATTCAAGACAGAGGAATCCATTAAACCTGATTGCACACGCCAATAGTACGTATATTGAGACAATACAAACATGCATTCACCAAGTTACATGTATTGAAATATGCATTTTATTCACTATTCAGACTGTTCCAAAATTTCAGCAATAATTCCAACAATATCACACATTTCTGACTGGGATTAATTTATGCCTGTAACACCCGGATCAGACAAATCTCATACCTGACAGTTTTCGGGATTGCTTGCATGCTAGGGTAAACCTTCATCCAAACCATAAGCTTCTTTTCAAATGGAGAAGGATGATGAAATTTATCTGCAATACCTAAATAAATGGGAAGGGGAGAAATTAAACATTTGGTGAAATGCGTTTAAATCAAGGCATACAACATATGAGATAAGTTGATACCATACTAAATGTTACAAGTACATAAATAATACAACATGACCATGTTATAATGCAGACCACTATAATGCAAAATCAACTATAACATGGTCAGACCTTGCACCCCAATTCGCTGGATCCACAGGCCATTACATTAACTTTTATTTGGCATATTTATATCTGTATAGCATATAAGACAAATTTGATTTTATTGAAGTTTGATAATTTATTATGACCTATGCAAATTGTACATAACATGCCATTGTCTATATCTACTAGGCCCGGAAATTCTATTTGCCAAGATAGAATAAATGATCGAACTCACTTAGAGCTTTCATACACTTTCTTATTTTGCTCTGTTTGTTTGCATTCTTGCTTGATGGCACTCTATTATTGTTGGCTGTAAAGCCAAACCATCCCAAGCTTAATTGCCTATGTGCCATCTTACTGTCACTGAGCCACTACACAAATGAGTAGTTAGGCGCCATGTGATTTTTTTAAAATCTCGCTCCATGATTGGCTGATAAATATAACACTAGAATAGTAGTTGGGTAGCAATGTTCATGTTCCTAAATGTACTGATAGACCAAATTAACTACATCACAGGAGCCTACAGCGATGCAGAAGCTGACCGGCAGCCAAGTTGAAAAGTAAACAAAGATCATACCTTTGATGCCTGGTGGTCACCGTGGGCTGCGGGATGAATGTTAATTTTATTGCTAAAGTATAGGAAATCTGATGCTTGCCCGAGCCAAATTTTGACTTGCCTGAGCAAGTGTTAATGTAATGGCCTGATCCATGATATTGTATTTCGGTGAAATGCACATGTGAAGATTCATATATTGGTCCACATGTTTGCTACCACCATCAGAAAAATTTGCACTATTTCTGGTGGATGAATATCACCAATCAAACATTGATGGCACTTTTTGTGCAGTTTTCCACACAAACACTGGGATAAAATTTATGTTTAATTTAAAGTCAACAAATGGTGAAACAATTAATGGAAACAGTTTGGAAATAAATAGTTGTGCGTAATCTTTAAGGGGGTTGTACAAAACGAGGTGAATACATCAACTCCCAATTTTCGATCACCCCTGAGAGTGATCATAGTGATGATTGCAGCTGATTGGTCTCAAGTCGCAGTCCATATATAACATGGACAACAGCTTGTGGACCCCAATATTTGTGTCATAGCTGAGCTATACTTTATATGAATAAGTATAGGTCATGCACGAAGGTCACAAGTTGGCAGAAAATATTAAATGGATTCATTAAAGTTACAACAGAATCTTTGAATAATATCAATCATTTAAATATATTTTACGGTTGCTTGTCATATCATCATAATATGTAGGTCTACCATGTTTACAGTTGACCATTGTTTTGGAAGGGCCTTATTTCCCATCAATCACCAGATGAGTCAATTCCAATAAATTCTAAATCAAATTGATCAATTCCATTTTTTACCAATCACTGATTGGAGTAACTACTGTGAGTACCTACGTGGAATACCTACTCTGAGTTGTTTATATTCCAAGTAGGATTGTCATAGAAGAAATATTTCTGAATTAAAAAATAAAATGGTAAATTAATTTGTGGATTTAATTTTTTGGTCCGTTCTAAACTCTGAACAGGGCTAAATTCCTAAATAGTAATATATCTATATAGATTACAGGTATACTATGTGGTGGAGTCACAGTGCTGTGGATGGAGCTCACGGTATCCAGGCCATTTTATACTCTATTTTAATTGGTTAAATGCTCATGTGGGGTGCCACGGTTGGTGTCAGCCAGCCCTGCAGATCAACCTAACATTCAGGAGGATCTTAGTCACCAGACTCCAGATGTAGCTGGGGTGGAGGAAGGAAGACGTGGGGGTGAGGAATAATAGGCATAATGATGGTGGTTTGAAGTTGGTTGTTGACTTGGATTTGGAGGAGGAATTAATTGATAGACTTGAAAATTTATACGTAATCTGTATTATTATTGTTCCTTTTTTTAATCTGACAGTCAGGGCGTGTACATTATCTCTATTCGAGCTAAATAAAGTTTTGTTCTTGTTGGGGTGTAGACTGTGTTATTTTGACACCAGTTAGTGTGGTGATTAGTTCACAAATCCCTCCTGAAAATATTACTTAAAATATACCCGAGAATCACTCTCAAAAGGTCCAATCCAAAATGTTCTCGGGGGGGCTTATAGCATCCCCTACAGTATTTGGCTGGCTAGTCGCTCCAATATCTTTTCAGGGCCATTAACATTGGATAAGGGATGCTATTTTTTTAAAGTTAGTGGCCCTGTGGGCCACTAACTTATTTGTCCCAAATTGTTCCCCATATATATATATATATATATATATATATGGAATCAAAATTCTAGATCAATTTGGTTCCAGTAACTTGGTAACACCATATTAAGTTTTAACCTGGCAAAAATGGTAAATTAATTTGTGGATTTATTTTTTGTAGAAACCATTTTTTTTAAATCATCAATTCCAATTCTGGAATTGAATTGGCCCCATGTCTGGTATAGATATATATTCATGTAACGCAATAGAAGTCTCTGACTTCTGTTATTTCCAACATTGCTTGATAGTGCTAGAGTTCTGTCTGCTTTTCTTTTTCTTAGTCTCACTTTTCCACTCATTTCCTCTTTGTAAAATTAATATATATTCTACCGCTCTTGAAATTAAATGTGCATCGACTGAAAAATAGCTGCCAACACACCAATGTCACGGAAAGATACAAAGGAAAAAGAAGTTGGTAATTGGTTGAGGTAATCCACAACAGGAAGATTGGCTAATGATCAATGTGGCATGAAATGTGTGTGACTCTGCAACCCATGCTTTGTGGTATGAAAATAATATGGTGAACTTAAAAGGTTGGCAGGTCTGGTTACATACAAGAACTAGTTGATGCTGTTTTCAAACCAGATATCAACAACCAATCTTCACACATGGCAGATAAAACAAATAATTTTAGATTCATCTTATTTGTAAATCATTAGTTAGGTTAAGCCTGAGAATATCATACAGAACTACTGTGTTTGTTAATACCAGCGGTTATCACATGAAGCTCCTGAAGTACAAATCTTCATGGTATATTTCATTTGACACTGCAGCCAGGTTTGGGGAAATGAGAAGAACTGTAATTCATTGCACATGAAGAGCCACTACCAAAAGATATTATTCCAAACCCTGTTGTTTGGTGGTTGATATTTGGTAAGGACAGTCACCATCTCAACAGTTGAATGTGTTTGTTTGGTGATTATTGAATGTATAGTATGTTATGGACTTTGTTATACACATTGAATTGGGATTACTGAATGGGTTTATAATTGTATTGTAATATCATTATATTGATTGTGATTAAATAAAATTAATTTACAAGTGCATAGAATTATTATCTTTATAAAGAAATTTTGTGGTTTTACATTCTCCATTGAATCTCATGAAGTTTTACTTGGGCCTGGTGAGGTTAAATTATTTTTTTATAGATGTGAAACTAGAACCATGGGCCACCAACTATATGAAAATATAAAACATGAAAAACTGGATGACAATCTTCACTTTAAGAATCTGGCAAATTTAATCAACAGTAAACTGCTGCCACAACAAAGCTCATCACATTCCCTTGTTAGTCATAATTAAATTATGATTACCATTATGATGAGGCATTATGACTCATAATGCCTCACCATAATGTTCTTCTAACAAATGTCACCACAAATTGAGGCACTGAACAATAAGCCTTATAAGGGCATACAGCTGGTAAAGTACTCAACAGACACTTGTAGTTGTACAAAGAAACACACATACATACACAAACAGTGTTTTATCATTATTTCTCATCTTTATTAATATTAATTATTATAGTTTATACATGTAGATTATAAAGTTACATATAATATCCATAATTAGGTTGATTTGTTAAGCATTCAGCACTGGTCATATAACTGAGGATCAACTGCTTTAAGCTTAGGAAAACATATCCTATAAAAGCAGGCAAAAGCTGGATTCAAACCTAAAACCTTGAGGTTAGTAGCCACTACACCCTAAATACTATACTCAAATCTGAGACAAACTGTGACATATGGCCAAGAGACAACCAGCTAAGTAAACACTACACACATACAGGACACAGGTACTACTCTCATTTTCATAATCCCGAGACAAGTGCTATTTTATATTCTGTTATTTACACACTAGACAGTAGACTATTCTCATGATTTTGCTACACTATCAGAAACCATTTACAACATGTTTACCGCCTACTAATAACAAACAAAATGTTGACCTAGTTTAGTTACATCAATCAGCTGTTTACAGTTTGGTGACCTAACGATGACCTTATGATCATAATCATGGCTTATGCCATGGATGAACGGCACGTGTTTTCGCAATCACCGGCGAATACAGCGAAATATTAGATACATGAAAATATTTATACAGCGGTTACTGGTGTATAATTCTTTCCCATATTGACATAAACTTTGTTATATCATAACGAACCGATAAACAATATGTAGAAAAACTACGGACCCTGGCAGGGATATATTTATAGTCGAGTACTCAGTATAGAACAATCATGTTACAGTGACCTTGTTGTCGGGTTTAAGGCTAAATAATTTATTTGTGCGCGATATATGTAAAATAAACTTACCAACGCCAACACTATGTTCCTTAACATCCTTCGATGGGCTAGTTTCTTGTTTTTTAGCAAGTTCGACCTTATTCGTACAATATCTTCGTTGTCCTATTTTAAACCCATTTCCACTTTTTATTGCCATAGACCTGCCCGGGGTGAGCGGTCTAGACAATGTTGTACTGAAGCCACGGCATGAAAGCAACTTTGCAAAATGTCTGGTATTGGACAACAGAGAAGCCATTCTGGTGAGCACCTTGCAGAACAGCGCCAACCAACGATATTAGGGCGTTTGAGGAGACGACAGCAAACACACCAACAACACCTAGTTCAATATCATCACGTATTCCTTTCGGCCGAAGCGAAACTTCGACCTTGACATAGGTATTAGGGAGACTTAATTTTCACATAGGAAACTATAAAAGTTAATAATCTGTTATTGTGAACCTACAGTTTAATATTAGACAAAAGCTAACATTAACTTCCTTTATCATCTGGAAATATTTGTATGTCCTTTTGTTACCTAAAGAAGTTCATATCAGCGAGTAACATATACATTAGAATTACTCTATATACATATTAATTAAGGATATGATATCACTCCTTGCAGAGTAAGGAATCATATCATATATCTGTATTCAATTGCTGAGGTACTTTTGATGCAATTACATTAATATGATTGCTTGTGGAACTCTTTTACCGAACAAAAACAACTTAAATTTTTTCCAAATATCTATACTCGAACGATCTATACTATATATACAGTAACTAGTTAAAGTAGTACAGAATTTTAGTCAATTCAATCAATTTATTTTAGAATAAAAAATTCCATTTGCATATGAATTATGATATAGTGAAATATATAATACAAACAAATTATAAATTAAGTACTTTCGTCAATCTAGCACAAGAGCTAGAATGAGAGTAAAACAAACTAGAAACAATATACATTGTTACTAACACATTGCTAGTAGCACCTAAACGTGTTTTAAAACTATACACGTTTTTGCAAACCAGCACGCCAAATGAATCAATATTGTCATTGACATAAATTGCAGACATACTTAATCCCCCCCCCTTAAAATACCAAATAATTTTCAGTAAATATATATTATTAAAGGCCTACAACACGCTTATGAAGTGGCATATATATATATATATATATATATATATATATATATACATAGAAGAGAGAGAGAGAGAGAGAGAGAGAGCACCTAACCTAACTAGGCTAGCTCCAAATAAGCAGTACAATACCGGACCGGTATCAAAACATATAACGGCTGGATACCGTTATACTACCTCATATTGGAAAACGATACCGGGCCATTACCGTCCTGTTTGAGGCAATTGTTAGATACAACAAATTACGTGTTGTTATATAAATAAACTACAGAGTAAATTAAATTGACTATATTTTAATTACTTTCACAGAATGCTATTATTATTATTATTATAGCACCCTTATACTAGCATATATTATACCAGAGTTATATAGCCATTCGAATCAAAGATAGGTTTTAGAAGGAGATTAAAACCTTTAAAGAAATGACGCACTTTCAATTCAAATTAATTCAATTCAATTCGTTTATTTCAACATTCATAATACATAATGTTAATGAAAGCAAACACATATAATGATATAGAATGTTGAAAAAGAGGATGCTTGAAGCATTGCTTATATAATGCAGCCCCCGTTTAACGTAACATTAAACATTCATGACAAATTTAAATTTTAAAAAGATGTGACATACACAGTTGTAATGATGCTGATCGAGACAGGGATCTTACAACAGTATATATGATATTCCTTGTGAATATAACATATATGCTGCCACTTATCAACAGGCCAATATATATGTCACCAATCCATGGTGTCAATGTAGTTCAGAGCCGGTCTATAACAACATGTAATAAGTAATTGCTATAAATATAATATCATTTTACAGCACCGATAATACTCTATCGTGCTGTTTGTTTTTTAACATAGAGCTATATAGCGATATTTGATGTTGTTCGCCAGTTAATTGTTTTGTTGTGTTTTATCAAGACTATGACGCTGCATTACTCCTAGCTGTGATTGGTATACATTTAATAACATTTTCAGGCCTAACAATCATCGCGACTAAAACTAAACACATGCATGTGGGCTACCTCATTCACATGTTATTGGTGATCATATAATAAAAGACACTTATTATAGTAAATCTATTATCATGTTGATTTTTTAAAGCCTTTCTCGATCCGATAGCATTAAAACTGGGTATTACCCCGCAACACTTTGGATGCAATACTCGAGGAATATGTATAGAACTAGTCCGTGGAAATTTGTTAGGTCACCGATACGAGGATAACAATTAGGCTACTTGTGATTGTTCATACTCCTGTGTCCGTGAATATGGTTATAACTCGTATTACTATTTTATATTGAAACAGGTGATAGCCCTTATTAAGACTTACACTGCAATTTTTTGAGCTGATTTGGATAGGTAATTTATTCATGCACCCTGGTTCCACATGAAATAAAGGGCGCCTCCGTGGTCTAGCGGTAGCGTGTTGGACCACAGATCACTACCACCCGTGTTCGAATCTCGGCGTGGGCATATCTGAAGATTGTTTCGTCCTTGACTTCGCCTCATTATCTTTGAAGGTCGCTCGGCCCATTTAGCCTACCTTATGCACAAAAGTGGCCGTAAAACATCAATCATCCACATGAAATAAAAAAATCCAGATATAAATAACTAAAAAGGCTTAATATATTGGTGTGGAGATCTGAATTTATTTATTTGTTTTAATTTAATCTTTTATTTCTTTTTTGTTGTAACAGTTTTTCAGTTGAGTCTAATAAATCAGTTGTCCATATGTATGGATATTCTTTTCTGCAATCATCGTAATACATTTACAACAGATTAATATAAATGTAAAAGCACACGTTCTAGCAATAGTCAATGATTTAGGGGTATATATCAACCAATTTTGCAAACTTTTGTTTTCCTCGTTAATACATATCGTACCTCTGATAGTGATCAACATCAAAACTTATATCATTTCATAAAATTAATATATTACAATAGTGAAAGCAGAATGTCAGAAGCACAGTACTTATATTGAAGAAATTAATCTGATAATTAACATGAACTTAAGAAAATCTAGTCTTAAAACAACTCAGGCTACACAACTTAATTTACATCTAGATTCTCAAACTGAGAACGGGGCACGCCCAAGGTCATCTATTTGGGGTAAGTAATGTCTGCTCACCCCAACTTTATCATATGACCACCAAAGCCCTTTCCATACTCTCCAACACACACGCGCACACATACTCGTGCGGGTGCATCCCACAGACACAGCGTTGTTTAGAATAGGAAATGCATGCATGTATTCGTGTGTGTGTGTGTGTGTGTGTATGTGTGTGTGTGTGCTAAAATTAACACTTAGTTACGTTTATTGGTATCCCATGCCAATACTCAAATGAAGTAAACTATAGTCACACAATCAAGGTTTTGTTGTTCGGGGAGAATCCCCAGGCTGTCGCTTAATCAGCACAGCCTCTATGTTGGAGTGGTTGAGAAATCTCCTCCCCCACCACTTACAGGGGAGCAGTACGGAAAGATGGAGTCGAAATACCCTGAGGGTGGTCACTGCCAGAGTGTTTTACGTCCTCAGGGGGTTTTTAACGTCCCCCTTTATTTTAAATAATTCAGTGGAGACGGCAGCGTTTAACGTGGTCATCCACCCACGATGTAGTGAGCCGAGAAATTAATCCCTGGAAAAGTTTCGACCTCTTACGGGGTTCGAACCTGCGACCATTGGCACCAAGTGCCGGTTGCTTAACCGCTAGGCCACCGGAGCTCACTACACAATCAAGCTAAAGTTTACCTGTATATATATAGACATATGTAGTCTTGTCATTTCTAAACACACACTTTGTTAATATATTTGGCTTGTAAATAAATACACAAGCTCTCCATCCGCTATATCAGTGTGTGGATGTTGAACATTAATACAGAACCCAGATGGAGATATTGTCAAATTGTATTGGTGAACGACTGGTTCTGTTACAAAATGGCATGGATGTAACCTATAGTGTATGTTGGCAGTTAATTTATTTGATTGATTAATTATCTGTGTCAATGTTGAAAAGTAATTTTTATATTTTCTTTATAAACGTGTTTCATATTGTATATTACCGTATATAATTATAGTTACACATCTTGCCTTTCACTACACAATCACTCTTTGCATGGTGTCTACAGATCGGGTGGAAGCAATCATCAATGATCTGACTAACCAATCTTTAAAATAAGTACATGCCTCCATTAGGCTTTCGTTGGTTTAATCTCAACAAGACAAATTTATCCCAAATGGACGAGTAGAGTTTCAGGGAATCCCAATAAGACGAAACTCATCTGGGCGAATTTATTTTTTAATTATATACTACAGCATATCCTATCATAATTAATATTGTATTATTATATAAATAAGGTTTGTACTTATTATATAAATAATCTTTTATAATGTGTTTCCTCCGCTACCTGTCAATTGTCATATTCATAGTTTTGAATGCTCAAATTAGACTATTTATTTTGGTTTTGAAATAAAATGATTTTGTTTTGATTAAACTACTATTAACAGCTTCTTGTTAAAAAAAGGTTATTTCTCAATTGTAATTAGCTAATTAGACGAAATCGACCTAGGAATTAGTTGGGCCGAGATCAACTGTGTTCGTACTGGCTTGTAGTTAGGCCACCTTTAACCCCCCAACATGGCGGCATTAACAAACAACCACGTGTCTATTACGCAAACAGGCTTTGGCCTAGATTTAACTAGCGGAAGTAGTTTTAGCACCTGCCTTTATTATCGTGCTTGCACGACAACAGATAAAGCCATTATGATTATATCACGGAGAAAGTTAAAATTAATAGTATTTACGGCGACTTTGTTTTATATAACAACAATATTAGTCAGCTTGTTGAAACATTTGACAAGTACTGCAAAGCTTTCCGAAAACCAGCAAAATGGCCAGATCGGAAAAATTACTAAAAACGTGAATAGTAGAGAAAATTTAATACAACGACTTAACGATGAAGCTTTCAATCCAGATTTGGGGGGAGTGCTTGTGTTTTGGCATATACAAAGAACCGGTGGAACATACTTTAATACGCAGTTAGTGAGACTTAATATCACACCATCATGTGAGTGTTACACAAATCCTCCGTTTGAAGGTTCCTGTAGATGTAGGAATACAAAAGGCGAGGCATGGCTATTTAGCCGTTTTACGGCATCTTCGTCTTGTGGTGTTCATCCGCCCTTGGTCGATCTAGCTTTATGTGTACCAAATTTCTTATCGGCGGCAGAAGGACACGACGAAGCTACAAGAAAACGGTACATATAGTATGACTGTATCAAACCTATTTTAATGTTAATTATGTATTTTGTTTTGGTCATGTTTTAGAATTTAGGAGTTAGCCTTCTCTGTCCGTTCTGAACAACCCAATCATTGGCAACGAATAAACTATAAAGCAAGCCTCAAGGGCAAGGCTAGTTAAGGCTAAGCTTTGTTAAATGTGTCTGCCCAGAAAAGCCTATTATCATCATGTCTTTAAAAAGTTAACAACATGTTTTTGAACATCAGAAGGTTTGCTCTCAATTTTTTTTTGTAAAACATAACACCACCACAATATTTTATTCAAACATTGTGCACACATTCAATGCAGGGAATAATTTATTATCATTATGATTTTTTCTAAATATTTCAAAAAAGAAAATTCCTTATAATATTTTTAAATAGTTTTGAATTATTTTGTTGAAAATATAGGGAACAGGAACACTCAACACAGAGGCCTTCGATCTTGCTTCCTAAAATTTACTATTTTCCATGGCCTATTCGATACTCATGGGAGTCATGGTAGAGCCCATTCGCCCCTTTATGGTTAGGCCCATTAGCCCTTTATAGTTACCTAGCAAACACCTAACATTTCATAAGGTTCTCATGTGGTTATATTTTGGGTATGGATATAATAACGTTATTAAAAGTTTTCACTCCCTGCAGAAAGAATGTTTACCACCTTGTAATAACAAATCATGTAGAACAAAATTATCCATGTATATAATATATATATATATATATATATGCATGTATACAATTATTGTGATTAACTCATTGATGAAAGCTTACTCACACCTTTGTCTACTTGTTTACAGGAAAATAAATAGACTTATTTAATTAATAAATTCTTTATATCAAAGCAACAAATTGTATATATTATGTTCTCCTGCTTAAAGAACTCAGCAAAGTCTACAGTTAACCCACTGACCAATATTTGAACATTGACACTGGTTACACTGAAAATTAATGTTGCACTGTTAATAATAAAGGATACTAAATATTCAAGATGCCAATAAATGACCTGATGTATGTTAAAGATTGTGTTTGCATAATATGTAAATGTCAACTGTGGTGGATTTATGACCAATTCACTTGAATCCCTTTTCGGTTAAAATTTTAAAAAGCGTAAGACCAGTAATAATAATATAACTAGTTTTGTTTTAATGGTATTAAGGCTCAAGTATTAGTGGCAAATGAACCAGGGAATGTGGTTTTCACTGGTGAAGAGGTTTGAGTGGCGAAAAGTCCCTGAGCTGAAAATATATTTTTAACATGTTAGTCCTAATTTTGACAGATGACTTCTGTACTTTTTCTTTGAATCTGAATGGTTTATGTTGTATATTTATGTATTCTGCTTTAAACATCATCATCATTTCTACAGTTCCTGGTATTAATTATGTTCACAGATATTTCTATATCACCATAATACGAGAACCAATCAGACGCTATCTGAGTGAGTGGCACCATCTACAGACAGTCCCTCCATGGCCTAGTGAATGTACTGGTGTAGAAAATCCAGTAGAAGTTTGTCTTAAAGGTTAGTTTATAAAAGGCTTAAAATGAACAAGACAAATTAGCAGAGATATATTATCTTTTTAATACATTAATACATTAATCAACAACACAAAAAGAACACTGATGTAGTAAGGATGGGATTGTTACTTCTGTAAAAGCTAGAAATGGGGGGAATTAAAAAAGGGAACAATCACTAGCTATTTATTTATCAACAGTTATGTCTCATTCACACTACATGCTCAGGCATTTTTAAGTTTTAATGTGTGTAATATTTTAGCAGTTTTAAATATCTAACCCAATTTAATATTAAGTTCAGACAAGTTTGCTGAGTTACCCATGCTATCTCCCATAAACAAAATCAGATATCAGTCCAACTGGATTGAAAGAGTTTTTTATTTTGTGAAATTACAGTATTTATTTGTTACTACCACCATTTTGTTTGATCACGTCAGCTAAATTTATGGAAAAGTCTGAACATTTGTTTCAATCAAGTGGTAATTAATGTTCAGTTAATCACCATACAAGCTTCCAGGTAAGTAATCTTGGATGTGGCATATAACCATTAAAATGTACATGAAAAAATACACCTTTTTCTTGCTCTCATTAAATTTATTTCATAATAGCAATTTTATCAAATACAATCAATAATAAAAACAGATAAATAAACAAATATTAGTCAATACATTTAATGTATTTAAAAACAACTTCTGAAATATTATTACATTTAAAACATGTGTGCAATAGAATTTGATAATTAACAGTATGGAAAAACAAAACAATTTCATCTTTGATTTCAATTTTCTAACCATCCTTAAATATTATATCCACTGTCAGCTGGTATTTTATTAAATTTAATTGTGCAAATTTGATGTGACTAAAAGTTGAATATTAGTTATTATTTCTTCATAATATTGGCAGATGAATACAGAAAGGCAATGGATAATAACTGGTTATTGCTATGTTATGCATAATATATGACATATATATTTACTATCTCTATTATTCTCTTACTTGCCAGCTGTTGATAATCATCCTCTGTCTTTGTTGGAGTTCATTCAGTGTTCTGGAAATCCAGCTAATAATCGTATGGCTCGCATGCTCACTAGAGATTCACCATCATTGTGTGATGACCTTCATTATGAAGACACATTATCATCTGCTAAGAAGGCTTTGGAGAGTATGGACTTTTTTGGCCTCACCGAGGATCAGCTGAGCACAAAGAAGCTGTTTGAAACTTCATTTGGTGTTAAGTTCATGGGAAGTTTTCAGCAGTTCAACAGTACTGCAGCAGAAACTGTACTGCATGAGAATGTGAACAATGATGTTTTAAGCTTATTACATCAGAAAAACAGTATTGACATAGAACTTTATGCTTATGCTAAATCATTGTTCTATAAAAGATTGGGTAATTAATTATGTTAATAATAACAGTAAGTACTGTTTGTGAAAGTGATAGAATTATCTGTAATAACCTATTCAATTCTGATTATAACTATGTTTTTCCAATATTCACAATGCTGTAATTATGATGAGCTTTTGGGGGGTAGTTGTGCTCGCTGTTGGTGGGTTCACATTTAATGGAAGCTACCCAAAGTAATTGGATGAAGCCTTTAAATATTATTTACAGAAAGTAGTGATGTAACTCGTTAAGACAACCAATGGTGATATTAAGTAATGTAATCTATACAAATGGGTTGCAACACTGATTTAAAGTAGTTAACAGCTTCTAATTGTCTGATATGTAATTACAATATGTTCCATATCTTTAATGATGCTTGCCAAATGTAATGATGTTGACTCTAGTAACAACCTAGAGTTCAGTTAGGTTTATTCAGCATCATATGGTCAAATCATACAGTTTTGAAAAGGAGAATGGGAGAAACCCAAATGCTCATGTAAAAAACATTCCTATGGTTACAAAACATACTGTTTTATGCTGTACATTTAGACATTCAAGTGTTGGTAACCAGTTTATGAGTAGTATTTTAAAATACCAGTTTGTGAACAGTAGTTAATTATAATCATGAAAAAGAGAACTTGTACAGGTAAATATTGCTAGAAAATTGTAATTCATCTTTTTGATTGTATATTGTACAAAGATGTACATTTAGACCATTATATACCAAATTATACATCTTAAATATTAATACAGAGAAAAATATTCAAATGGCTACCCTTATTCTCATTTTATCATTTTCAAATACTACCATAACGTTATATAATATTTTACTAATAATTTGTTTTTAATAATGTGGGAACTTGTATTATAATTATGAATAACTGTAATGCTTAATGGTTTCTGCTAATTTGAAAGAAACAGTTTATTTTCTGCTTGATATGTAATAATTAACACTTTTAAATTGATAATATTGTAAACAGTTATAGACTCGTAGGCTATATTTGGTAACTGATGGCTAGATATGTTTTCTATAATCTTGCATATAAACTAACCTAGTCACTTTCTTTGTAAATCAACTATATTTAGTATTATCGCTTCAAAATTACCAGTATTATCTTTAACTTTATACCTAAAATTGAGATATGTTGGTACTTGAAAGACTGAATGTTGATTTCAACTATAGACAACACATAATGGAATGTGCCGGTAAGTGGCAAATAGGATTAAATGAAAGACCCTTTAAAAACATCCACTTAGGAAATTATAAATAATGCCAATCAATACATGTATACATTTATTTATAAGTGAATTTAAGAATTGTCTGTTCATAAGAATTTGGGGATATTTCGTACTCCAATTAAAGCTATGTGTACATATGTGCAGCCACTAACTGACACTGAGGTATTAAATAATATAATTTACAGTGAATTCCCATAGATAGTATAATCTTTTTCTGTAATACAGCTATTCAATTGAAAATGTTCCTTACATTCACAATTGGCAAGAAATATTGAATATTTCAACATATAAATCGTTTGGAATATTTGTTCGTGTTAATTTATCTTTAGTGAAAACATTTGACCATACTCCATAGGGCCAAATTCAGAGTTGTGGGACAATGGGATGGCATAATTATAAAGATTTTGAGGCTGCCTCTGTTCAGGCTTTAATGTTAAGCCAAACAACCTGTTATGTGCTGCTTCTCTTAAATAGTACACACACATTATATATATATATACATTTTAATTATGATTTATTGCACTGTATGTACAATTGATGAATACTGCTCATTTAGAGTCCAGGAAATTATACTGATATGTTCACTTATTGACATACCAGTAGTTGTTATATAGTTATAGATAAACTAACACAAAGTAACATATTCTGTGTGCTTTTGTTTTGTCTTGTGTATGTTATTGTCTTTATAACGTGTAGTTGTAATAATTTATATTAGCATATATATATATATATATATAAATTTCACTCTATCTTGGCCATTCCAATATATTCATACATATCAAGCCTTTTTATGCATATGTGTTTATATGTTCATATGGTTACATAATAAATATATTAAATAAACAATGCTTTATAGTTTATTGTATTGTATTAATAGAGAATCATAGTTCTTCCAGTTATCCTAATATTTGTGGAGTCAAAATGTGAAGTTTGTCACTTATATTTGCATCATAAAATGCAAATGTGATACTAATTTGCTGGAATCAATGACAATATTAATGTATATTAATCACAAGTGTGTGCTGAATCGTGTGTGTGTGACTCTTTCAAATTCATGCTAAGAAGATACAATAATCTAGTGATCAAAACTTAGTTAAATATATATAAAAAAAAAGAAATGACTTATAAATGTAATTTTTTCAAGTGATTGTATTTTAATGAGATCTTTGGATTAAGCCTAAATGATATTTCCCTATTAATTATAACTTGTTGAAGTTTGGGGCAGAGACCCTTGGCTGTCACCTATTGGGCACAGTCACCTGGTGTTGACTTCTGTCTTTTTTGTTGATGGTGTTGTTTATAGGGGTCTTTTCAAGAGTAGTGGGGTGATGATGTCTGGTCGGAATGTTGATTTCCTTACAATTAAAGTCACTAGGTGATGATCTGTGAGTTTATAGTCTTCAGGGAGAAGATGACCATTTAGTCTTCTTTTGTACATCGGATATTAATTATTATTTATTTTAATTATAAATATTCCCCTTTCACCTATATATCTACATTATGACCAGTGTCACACTATTTACATCAGTAAATTAATATTTAAAAAATGGGGATATATTTTAAATTCATTTAGTAATGACTAATGTGTCTGTGGTGGTAAGATTTTCTAATTATTAAATAACAAATTAATTAAGCAGCCAATTAATAATTTCTATTATTTAGCGTACTTACAAACTACGACAGTAGCCGAATAGGTTCATATGTAGTGTCATCGAAGATCGTAATCTATATGGTCTTTGGTGGCATTCACTTGTAACCAATAGGTGGCAGTACAATAACTTTTGATCACAATAAACGGCGTTTTAGCTTATCTAATATAATAATAAAAATAACAATGGCTTCTTTGTTTATAAATGGCGTTAATTTTACTAATGCCTATTTCTATTATTTTCAGATTTTTTTCATTGTAGGGTTGGTAATGGGACACATTATACAGAAATCAGAGGAGTTATCCAGACGGGTTTGGGTAGATATACTTAACAGCTGGTCCTCACAGAGTACAACAAGAGTTATACATACAAATACAGAAACTGTAATTTATAAAATATTATGCTAATTTAAATACATAAACTTGACAAAATACCTCCTGACTTTCTTGAAGTTTTATTATATCAGGCAACTTATTCCATAGCCTAGAGGTGCAAATCTCTAGATTATGCAAACCTCCTACCTTTGTTTTGAGTTGTTTCCTTAGCGAATTTCTAGAGAGATATAGCAGCTTTGCAGGTATACACTGTTAAGCTATACTGTACAGTTCAATTGAATTCAAATGTAAGATATCAAGTGTAGAATATCTGTAATGCGCGTGGGGTGTTATGTGCGAAAGTGGTAGCGTACGTGTGCACATTCACAGACACATATGCCACATATTATGTTACTGTCAAACCAAATAAATTAACTACAAAGACCAAGTTGTGAATTTGTGGCAGCTATGTTTAAAAAACACTAATGTCTAAATAAATATGCAATATACACCAGACGGAACCACATCACTCCTAACATATACATAGTAAGAAATGTTAGACATAAACCCATATAATATGTACAACGAATGCCTCAGGCTGACCTATATAGAGGGTCAGCAAATATATGGAGATTCAGACAAGAAGCTAACTCAGTTTCAGCGAGTTATATTCCCTCTTGAATAAAGTGATTTAACATATCTCATGATATCATCATCATCCTGATGTTTGTTATGTATAATTATACCTAAACATTTGTTGTCACGAAAGTCAGAGGTACACCATTAAGGCAGAGAGTAGGTACAAATAAACTATTCAGTGAATTTGGTTGTTTGAAACACATACACTTTGTCCTTTTCTCATTAAAAATAATACAATTTGAAACAGCAAAGTCAGCACATATATCAAACGTTACCTTTGATACAGATACGATTTTAGATACAATATCGTTTACATTTTTGCCATGGACACTTATAGAATTATCATCTGCGTAGCTATATATCTCACACAAATTACGGATCAAATACAAAAAAAATAATCCAGACAAATGAGACGATAAAATTGGTTCTAGAAAATCGTTCTTCTGATCAAATAAAATATTTTCAAACACTTTACTCCTACAATGAAGCACACTGGATTTTACATAGCATATGAGCACCGTATTTTACAAGTTTTGGCGGAATATTGTCAAAGCCAGTTGCTTTTTTAGTTTTAACCTTTCGCAAGATGTTAAACACATGTGTAGGTTCAACAATTTTGAAACAAAACATAGAGTTGCTTGTGGCAATGTTGTCTTTAATATAAAACACACTGGGATTATTAACATGCGTACTAATTATTCACAAATTGTCATTTTCCATGAGAATTATATCATTGCTTTTTTAAATATAAATATGTGTTCCTATGTTACAAGTGGACATAGTGAGCTCCGATGGCCTAGCGGTTAAGCACTCGGCACTTGGTGCTAAGGGTCACAGGTTCGATCCCAGTAAGAGGTCGAAACTTTTCCAGAGATTAATTTCTCGGCTCACAACATCGTAAGGTTTTTCGGGTCCATATTTCCGCACTACTCCCCCGTGGGTGGTGGGGGGAGAAAGTTTCTCAAACATTCCAACATAGAGGCTCTGCTGAGTAAGCGACAGCCTGGGGATTATCCCCGAACAAGTGGACATTGGGAATCGCATCTGATGTAATATCACGATCACCTCTGCAACCTCACATGCATGCATGTGTACGGATCTCGACCTTTTACATTTTTATTCCTGTGAGTGGTTATATAGGTAGAGGCCCTAGTGCACTGCTTTGCTCGGCGACCTATAGTGCTGTTAAGATGGCCCTGGGATGTTCAGTTGACCTTTCCTCGGGTTTTCTTTGACAAAGACACTCAATTTGTGGGCAGGTTCTTCGTCAATCGTGTCCCAAGGTACTTAGTAGTAACAATTCTATCAAAAAGTTGATTGCGAAAGGCGACGGCTGACAACAATTATATTTCTCAACCGAATCACAGACAATTTGATGACATTGATTTGTATTGAAGGAATGTGAATGGCATCAGCGAAGTGACTGATTCAGACGGCCATAGATCGCTCAATGCGTTATTCACCTAAAATTGGTATCCGGGTGTAGTATACACCACGTTGCGTTGATGCTAGTATCGGATTGTAAGGTTTAATATCGTTGGGATTGCTTATATACGACTAATGCCCATAATTCTGGTCAGAACGGAAACCAATACATTAACACGTATTTTGTAAGAGTAACGGTAATAACAGGCAATTTTCATTTTTAGATGAGGTCTACTTGTTTGGGATACACAATGTCACAAGGTCATCCATCAGGTGCAGGATTTCTGTACCCTTTACAATTCTGGACAGAAGACAACTTACGGCAGCCATTCAAACTTCCACTACCATACTAGACGCTGAATCTGAATCCACCGGTATTAGCAAAGATGGACACGTTCCTATTTACCTATTGACCTTTATTTGTATTTGCATTTTGGCCATATAATGTGTCATCGAATGGAATAAACATAATTTGTATCCATACATCAAAATTCTAGTCCTTTAATAGACAATTACCACGACGCAGGTTGAGTCTGTGGTCCACATATTTACTGTGGTTTGCTGGTCACAATTTTTTCTATTCACGAGACCAGATCGATTTACAATCTTTTGTAAGTTTCCCAGAATGTCCAATATGTTAAATATAACATGTTCTTATTGCTTTAGTTTTTATGCTAATAAATTCTCTGTCGGGAAAGGTCAGCTTTTATCTCCCGAAATGGCCGAAGTTGGGAGATAATAGTTGTCAAACTTCAATTCAGATGTCGTGACAATTAACCGAAAATGTCTGATAACGAACAATATGAAATCAAACATAATATAATTATCTCAGATATGTAACTTACATAATAAATATTTTGTCCTCACATAATAATCATTATTTAAAAAATTCTGTCAGATCGAACAATGTGGTTACTGGATATTCATTTGCTCAACGGCTATCCGAGATCCAGACTTTTTGGCTTTAAATATTACATATTATAAATAAGGACTGATGTACCATGACTCTAAAGTTATACATATATAATCAGATTTAGATTTAAAAATGTATCGTATTTTGTTTCTTTGGCCAAAATCCATTTAAAATTAACGTCAATCCAGAAGAATAGCCAAAAATATATATGAACGACAAATACGCCATGTTGTAAACAATAACTGTACAAAATATAACCAACGACAAATAAATCTATATTAGGTGACAAAATATGGGTTATTAATGAAACTAATTGAAGTCTGTGGATTTATCAACATGTGAACTCTAGAATAACATCTGTTATTTCGCGATCAGTAAAAAGAACGTATTTTATCAGACGGTTCAACACATCAGCTAGTAATAATTAAACTCACAGATGTCGAATCTTGTACTCGGACCTGTGGAACGCGACCCACAAGCGGAGTTCCGTCAGATGTCGTCGGGTAAGTAGTCTATTGACTCAACCCCTCACTATGGTCAAATTTGGTTGGTCCAAGAATAACCGTCTTTGAGGATTTATGTTGTTGGACTACAAACAACACCCTTTGCTTTATCTCATAGTGGTCTCATTATCATAATTTCACTACCGTTATGGTATAGATTCTCTACCAAAATCATTACCTCACAGTTATCTTCATCTCGTCACGGTCATCTTATTAGGTATTCTAACTCCAAACCATCCCACGATTACTGAAGTTGACAACCGAACAATTTAACCCGGCACCATCTGTTTACGCGAAGGGGGTGGTTTAATTCATTTTGTAGTGAAGAATGGCGGGTGTTGTGCAGGCAGTCATTGGGCAATATCGATTGGAATGCACGCACTTGCATGCGAGCGGCATGACCGGCTGGCCTCGTGGTTGATCTCGACCGTGACTATTGTGATAAACAATGATGCAGCAGTGCGTCCTCTGAATCAAGCTTGTAACGATATTTTGAGTCGGTGAATCATTCCGGTTGTTACGTCACACGAAGCTCTGAGGAATGAGAGAACTTTTGGCGTGTGACTACAACCAGATACTCTCAAATCTCAAAATTGCCAAGTACACACAACTATCTAAACTGGTGCAACACAGTTGAAATAATTTCACCACGATAATAGATATTGTCTACAACGAGGAGCACTACCAAATTCGCTGGCTATCTACGCTATTTCGAAAGTGAGTCACCTTGCCTTATAGTCTAATTAAGGCTGCCCACTAGAGGGTGACAGAAACGCCCCGCTGAGGAACACCCTGCAGCTAACATGAGCCGTAGCCAACCGGTGGCTCGTACGTTGTGCACGGACGACAGACATAAACACGAATGATTGCGGCAGAAGGCTCCGACTTATTGTTAAAAAATTCGCCTGAACCTAGTCACGCTGAAACACAACGAGAGTCGCCGAACCGCGACCGTCCACCTTATCGGGCCAAATACATCACACAAGTGTAAGCTACGGGCAAAGTAAAAACACCGGACTTCGAATGTGCGACTCGTCTACGTCATACGGAAGGTGTATTTACACGACGAATAACTTAGGACAGTAGGGCGCTGGTTATGTGTCGGCCTTTTTGGATGACATAAGTGTTTGGTGGCGTACACTCGTTCGTTGTTCGACGAATAAGGAATATCAGACCAAAACTAGTTCTGTGATATATCGCTGGCTCAAATATGGCCAACATTTACATGTACGGGATTTACTACATCGCCATCTGCTTAGTCGCTAGTCAGACCATTAACGGTAAGCAAGTCAATCAGTTGTATTTTAACCGAGACAGCAAAGGCGGGGTTGAAGTCTCTGCTTATTATTAACCTCTATATTGAGGTGTTCGTTAAACTAAATGTAGGAAGATTCCCCATTAAGATTCCAGAATTTTAAATTATAATATAAGCAAATGAGGAATAAAAGCAACGATACAGGATTTTTTTTTATAAAGACCCATTTAATTTAATTTATACCATTATAGAGAATATATATTTCGTGGTTTGTATGTATATTGTAGTTTGCGTTCAGGTTTTTCTCTATCTATCATATATATATATATATATATATATATATATATATATATATATATATATATATAGAGAGAGAGAGAGAGAGAGAAGGTGTGTGTGTGTGTGGCGTTGTATATGTCGTTAGGATACACGTATATGGTGGCAGTGGCTCAGAACATCAACACCTAGAAACATCCCGTACAACTGATACCTCCTTAAATCTATACATAAATAAACCTATATGCATGAATCTAAATATACAAAATCCTACACATATATACATACGTGTATATATATACGTGTATATATATACGTATATATATACGTATATATATATATATATATATATATATATATATAATATATATATATATATATATGTGTGTGTGTGTGTGTGTGTATGTGTGTGTGTATGTGTGCTACTTATCAGGCTGTGGGACCTAGCTAATTCGCTTTTTGTAAGTGACAAATATGTCACACCCACAGGGAAACGGTTGTGTGTATGCTACGTTTAGAAAGTGGAAACAAACACAGCTCACAGTAAGATAACTAATAATAGTGTCTTTGATTTAATTGCAATTCATTAGGAATGTACATCTCCTGTTAAATATGTTGTGTGGGTGTGTGTGTTAAATGTAGAGAGAGAGAGAGAGAGAGAGAGAGAGAGAGAGAATAGAACACACATATTATACGCTAGTTGGAATATCTGATTGCAACTACTATTACACATTCTCACTACTGCCGTGATCTGACTTGGGTGTTTTACACCCAAACTCCGCGACTGTAGGTGATTCGTATTTTGCTTTTGCTTGGCGGCTTAGGGACTGGTGAGACATTACACATGTCTCAGGAAGAAAAGTCACGGTTCGAGATTTTCACTCGAGTTCGTGCATGTGCCTTATTATACACAGCTAACACACACACACACACACACACGCACACCACACACACACACACACACACACACACACACACACACACACACACACATACATACATACATACATACATACATACACACACACACAAGTTGTGTATGTTATATATATATATATATATATATATATATATATATATATATATATGTGCGTGTGCGTTGTTATTGTTAAAATAACAGGATATGATAAATGTCAGACTGTCTAGCAAACACAATGGCTAGAAGGACTCCATTGTTTCGGCTCACAAATAATAATAATAGCTAGTGGAGTAGGCATATATCCATGTATATATGCACATTTATTTGGATCACTAATGAATAACAAACTTTCTTCAACATATAAATTTAACACAATAGCCAATGTCGCAAAATAAAAGGTGGAAATGTCTTATGTAATTGTCTATACAGTAGACACATTTTATCAAATGTATGTATGTATATATATATATATATATATATATATATATATATATATATATATATATATATATATATTACAAATAAATAACATGAAAGCCATATGTTAAAGCTAATCCGTAAGCTAGAGATTTGTATACTTTTAATCAAAATCATCGATGTCTATGCGAGAAACAATTTTCCAATATCGATACAGCAAACTAGACATAGGCCAGGATAATGATTTTCCTAAATACTGTCCCGATTGTATATTTCTTCTCCATCCATACTTTACAAGTCTCAGTAAGGAAAACAGCTAAAATCAAATGAACATTGGTTGTTCGCTAAAATGATTTCTGACACGCGGGACTCAGCTCGTCTAAGATCCCGGATGTGTGTTTGTGTTGGGTCCTTTTTTCTCTCTCGACAGGAATCACGCTTCATGGATTTGTTGTGTGAGGATGTTTTGGTTTCTCTTGCTTTAGTATCTCTGTTGTGCTAACGAAACTTGGCTCGCTCTAATACCCGAAGCAAAAAATGACGTATGTTTCTAAATTTGTAACAATTACGGACTCAACAGTGTGCGTTACTTTAAAAGTATATTAGTTGTATCGATTTGGCCCGCGTTTCTTTTATTATGGGATGGAGTACGTCTATTTTCGCTGAGGTAAACAATATAAACTCGTATGACGCACGTCTTCGATATAAATGCTATTGTTGTTGTTTTACCGCCACTTGTGCGAATGGCTAAATTTAAGCTGAGTCTATGCTGCACTCAGGAGACATGAGTAGCAACTCACACCAAAAAAATAAATAATAATGACTAACTATTTATTTGCCAGTCATTCCCTGAGTTACCGCACCCATCGTTTTGTTAATTATGATATGAATACCTATGATGTAAATATGTAGTGCGGGTGAATACGATTTAAATCATTTTAAATTTATTGATGTTTAGATCAAATGGAAACATATGTGACAATGGAACGAGGTTAATCGAGTGGGAAAGTTTTAGACGCAAACAATATAATATCTGTATTTATTGCTGTCATGGTGTGACTCAGAATAATTACTTGTTTAATGTGTGTTATCTGAAACAGAGACTTCGTAGAGCGTTCGACATACATCAACACTTAATAATGATTTAAACGTTTGTTCTGTAATTTAAAGTCAACATGATGGTATGTGTTACTTATCCAAGAATAAAAAGAATGCAATTCTCTCTCTCCGTGTGAGTGTGTGTGTGTGTGTTACCAATGTGTGTATCATATATATATATATATATATATATATATATATATATATATATATATATATATATATATATATATATATATCGCTACAGTAACAAACTTGTGTGTGTGTATTGTATATATAGTCTCTGGATGGTTCACCAGGGGCGTAAAACCATTAAAGTGACTTTGATGGCGAGAAGTAAATTGTATCACCAGTCCAATGGAAGGAAATCTTCCGATAAGTTATTGAACAAGTGTTTATTAAATATCCAATTTAAGGCCGCAAAGTATTCGATAAATTCTCCCTCCCTCAAACAACTAGAACAACGTGTTACCTGTATATGGGGGATGTTTCTGAAAAGAGTCATTCCACAGCCAAAGCTGATGTTAAATAAACCAATCACTCACAAATCACAAGTGACATTCGCTTGATGAAAATTCGCCCATTAATGAACTTTTTTTTCTCGACATAAATTGCTAATTGAATCGGGAAGTCTAATAAATGACAATCAGGTTTTGTAGAAAAATACAGATTATTCCAGTAACTTAATTTTGTTATTCACTGAATGTGCGTATTACGACCACAGTGGCCTAGTCTTCTCCTCTGTGTACAAATAATTTTTGTTAACTACAAGAACAGATATGTTTGTTTGTGGCTCCTGGAAGCATTCTAAATTGTTTAGAGTAAACGAATCATTACACTAAACGACGCCGAAATAAAAATAGCGCCGAGATCTTTTACCTCCTCTAACATCGGATTTTTCAATAACAAACCTATAATTCAAAGTTTGGGGGATATTTTATAATGGGATCGCCCCTCGGCCGAGATTGAACAAGCCACTCATGCACTCACTAAATGTATACTGAATTACTCATGTTTTGCGATGGAGTTGTGTTTGGACTTCCGTCTCGCTAACTGATCATGAAGTCCGGCAATTCTTTAACCCTCACCAAATTGTCGTATAAGGAAGTTGTCATTCCATATCGATTACGTACATATCTGAGCTATGAAATATTAGTTTTCCCGTTTATATTGGAACATATTCAAGACTGGTTCACAACTGTTATGCTCTGACTTGGTCTGTTACTCTCTGGCACCACGACCCTAAATCATTAGTTAATTGTGTGTGTTTTTATAATAGTTTTGCTACACAGCAACTTGGGGACTGGTGAGAGATTATACAAGTCTGAGTGTGAAAAGCCTCTTCTACAAGTTCATTACCTGATTAATCGTCTATAGGTTATATTAATGATTCTTCTGCATCGGAACCTTTTATACACGCACACACACACACTCACGCGCGCGCACACGCACACCCACACAGAGAGAGAAACACATGCGGGCACACACACAGAGAGAGAGAGAGAGAGAGAGAGAGAGAGAGAGAAACACACACACACGCACATACACACACTTACATACAGCGTACATTTAGTTATTTGTATGAGACTTATTAATAAAATATAACGATACATAACGTGACTGATAAGAGATATCAATGGTGAGCAATTTAAAAACTCCAACTCGCTAACAAATGTCCTACTAGAGTGAAATTATGCAGCAAGAATTGTTAATAAAACTTTTAATTTGTAGCTAACTGTATGCGCATGGAACGATATACAATTACCAAAATTGAAAACACAAAATGCAGTTGAGAAGCAAACTGTAGCCCGATTGTTACGTATATATTTGAAATCGCAATATTGTATAATATATATAATTATATAATTATGTAATTATATAATAACTTACGGCATAGATCTAAATATAGTAATGGGACAATCGTATATATATATATATATATATATATATATATATATATATATAAACAAAAGATGCATTCGAGTCATTAGGTATTGGATAGATTATTCACTGAAACGTAATGTAAGGGGTATAACTGGTTAATATTTTCTATTTTAAAGGTTTCCGTTCCAACTTCCATCTTTGTATTTATCTGATGCTCCATCTATCGGATATCTATTAAACAACTATGTTCAGTCGACTAAGGATCAGGTTAAATACTGCCATCAAAGATTTTCCAACGACGAAATGCTCCTTAGGGACAGACATCTTTCGAACTCTTTTTTCTTTTTAAAAACATTCCCGTCCAAAGTATGGTCTGACTAAAATTAACCCACGAACCACTAGTGACACGTTGTTTTAAAGATATTGAATTACCTATATATCGTTTGATTTCTTTCAGGTTTAGACGACTTCAACAGTACAACTTATTCAGTGTGTTATGTGAAAGATGAAATCTCTGTCCTCAGTTTTTCCTGCCAATCTGACGAGCTGATCATAATTAACAAGGCCTTTGATGGTAAAAAGTCCAGAAGAAATTATTCCTTCTGTGAAAATCCTGAGCCAGGTAACGCCACTTTCACTGTTCTAATATGTTCTGAAGAATTTGTTAATATTATAAATTTTTACAGTCGTATGTTAATATGTTCTGAATAATTTGTTCATATTATAAATTTTTACAGTCATGTGTTAATTTGTTCTGAAGAATTTGTTCATATTCTACATTTTATAGCCATGTGTTAATATGTTATGATTAATTTGTTCATATTCGACAATTTTAGAGTTGTGTGTTAATATGTTCTGAATAATTTGTTTACATTCAATACTTTTACAGTCGTGTGTTAATATGTTCTGAACAATTTGTTTATATTCGACAATTTTACAGTTGTGTGTTAATATGTTCTGAATAATTTGTTCATATTCAACATTTTTACAGTCGTGTGTTAATATGTTCTGAATAATTTATGATAAAAATAATAATATTAATAATATAATTTCATAGACAAGGGCAGTACTCTTGTCAGTGTTTTTATTTAAAAAGATAATTGTGCAATGTCGCTGGTACATGAATCTGCAGCCACCGAACGACTTTTCTTTTCTGAACTGGAGGTCTGAACTCGATTTGCTGACACGAACCTCGCGAATTCAGTCTGCGTGCGTGTTCACTTAAATCGGAATCGAGTTCAGGTGAATATTACCAGTTCATAGTGCCAGAAAATCCATCATGGTCAACTCATCTTGGTCACCCAGTTGGTATTGATAATGTTAATTCTATTGCCATACGCAACGCCAAGCGAGATTTGATTTGAAGAAGTAATCATGTCATGGCAAAATTAGATTTTTGTCTGCTAATATCAGTGACTTTATGTTTCGCACGTATTGTACCAGCTATTATGGATCACCTCTGTGGCAGTTAGGTTCCAGTGATGTTAAGCATTTTTATGTTACATTGAGAAATTGTATCAGGAAGATAATATCCCGGGTATAACATATTGCAGACTTTTAAATCATTTAAGTGAAGGATATGGTATCGATCTCGAACTGATGTCTCGATTTATGTCATTTTACCAATCATTATCAAAACGTGAAAATATTTGTACTCATCTGTGTTATTTGCTATGTAAGACATCCGGAACCCCTGTATCGATTAATAGGAGACTTTTTCTGTCCAAATTAAATGAAGATGAATATGATGAATGTTCAGCGATGAATAAGCAACACTTAAGAAGTGTATCTGAAGAAAACTAAGTGCGTAGCTGATGGTGCTTTGCTAAAGGAATTGTATTTGTTAAGGGATGGAATATTGACAATGGACCTAAGCCGTAGCGATATATGTCACTTAATTGATTTTATATGCACTGGTTGATTCTATACCTGTTCCGTTTCATTTTGTGGACATTATTCATATTTCCACTATAAATTATTGTACTGCATACCATGTATAAAATACGAAATAAATGATATATATATATATATATATATATATATATATATATATATATATATATATATATATATATTATATTACTCTTGTATGACTACGATTCAGTGTTTGCCAGCTTTAATTTTGGACACTGGTCGAGTTCCTTCATTATAAGTACTGCTACAGCCGTCTTCCAGAATGATACCTTCACCGGGAATCCAACTTCCAAGGTCTTGTATCAATCTGGATGATGTGGCTAACTGGCGTAATTTCTTAACTAGGAGTGCAATTTATGATGTAAGATTGCAGTTACTGATGTAACAATTGTAATTATTGACGTAATATTGTAACTTCTGCCCTAGGAATATTCCCTTTTCATTTATACTATTGAGTGATTGAAAGCGTTTTCATTAAGTCTTTGTGTTGTTGTTCGTTACTGAAACATTTGACCGAGGGGCTCCACAGAGATATTCTAATGATATTTAATCTCCCATCGTATGGCTTCCTCATTAATCTGATAACAAATTGTTACTAACAGTTCATCACTGAACCTTTTTGGATGGCAAAGCCAAGTTTGTGCATCTGATGTAAGTAAGACTTAAAAAGCTAGGACAGATTCATCACCACGACAAAGATGAGAAACAGTATTTTATTCATTAATTACAACGGAAATATAAACTGTCCATGTCCTGCTCGATTCTGAAGGATATATAGTTACCTTTAAATGGTCTATATATACACGGGGCATTGTTTGGGAAGGAAAGAAATAATTAGACATGTCGTATTTAGACGTGTTTTCATTTTCCGACTTTCCTTTTATCATAGTGATAGTATCACAACCATCACATAAAATTAACAAGGTCACGGTATTATAATGTAAGACCTGGGTTTTGTTTAAATGGTAGAGGATGATCTAACTTAATGTGTTCTGTCTCATATGGTTTGTTCATCATTATTACTGAATATATATATATATATATATATATATATATATATATATATATATATAATTGTACTATTCATCACAAGTAGTTTTATTTTAGTCAACCATCTAGTTATAATGAACGAATTTCATTCCAGATATAAAGAATGACTGCGTAAAATTTGAACTGCAGCGAAAAGACAATCTACTGTCAAACTGTGATAAACGATCAACGTGTAGGATCTACTTACATTATAAGGATTTACTATGCGGAGATGACTACAGGGGAAACAATTATCTGGCCGTTGACTACACTTGTTATACATGTAAGTTTCCCGATCGCCAATTTATTTCCAAACAATGCCAATTCTATCTCTTTTATAGTGTCACATATAAGCTGCCTTCAACTCCCGTATAATAAACCCCGTATTCTTTCGTCTCTTCAGCTTTGAACAATGGCACGAATTCATACTACCATTATGTGTATATTAACTACGACAGGGATGATTGGAAACTAGAAAACCGTGCTCTGCTTTACACCGATCGCTATCCGAGTTGGCGAAATGTCATGGAGGCGGGAGGCGCCTGTCAGGTTTTCCTGAATCGGGGAGAATATCTCGTCGTACATGTTCTGGATTTCGCTGGGAAGCTGATATATACGTCAAAAGGCTGTCCCATTGAGTTGGTGCTACACGACGGGGATAACTGGCACCAGCTGTGTGGCAACTTGACCTGGGATTATAGGAAGTATATCATGAAGCCGACAAGAAGTCCATGGCGTGTCGACATCATTGTGTCAACGGAAATAGAAGACAGTGAGGGTCGAGTCCAGATCCTTATAGAAGGTGAATTATTGCCGACAAATAGACAATATCGCAGTGTTTTAGTGGCAGATCAGTCCATCTAACTCTCGGGGCGAATCACGCCTCTCCAGAACAAGGCTTTGCTCAGAGGGAAAAACACCTCGCGCGAACGAATTTCCATATGCATAATATCTGATGATACTCACGGAAAATCACGAGAAACGTTTAAAGTAGTATCATGATTGGCCCAGTCTCCGTCTTTGCTTTCTCTTGGTATTAACGAAATGTTTCCTTCTGTTTATAACACGTCCTTCATACCTTGAGTTAATTATAATGCAAATTGGTGACTGCCAAAGTTAAGAAGTAAGCTCCGCTGGTCTAGCTGTTATAAGCACCTGACACTTGATGCCATGGGTCGCTGCTGAGTTAGATCCCATCAAGAGGTCGAAACTTTTCCAGGGATTAATTACTCGGCTCACAATACCGTGGGTGGCTAACCACATTAAATCGCGTTGCCGTCTCTACTGAATTGATTAAAATAAAGAGGAACGTTAAAGACCCCCTGAGGACGCAAAACACTCTGGCAGTGACCACCCTCGGAGTATTATGGCTCCATCTTTCGATCCGTATTTTTCACCTGTGAGTGGTGGGGGAGGTATTATGAACAACCACTCAATAAAAGGGACAACACTGAAAATAAGTGTGCTATCCCTCTTTCATTATCATAGATAATAAAGCGAAAGAAAATCAATCAAGATGGCATAGAATTATCGACAGTAAAAGAGGAACTACTTTTATTAGAGCACGTGATGGGTTCGAGGTGGTTTCGTTTAATAAGCACGTAGAAAACCTGCGTCAACTTATCTCTTGGGCCCATGAATTCATGGTAATATATTTGCATATTTCTCGCATATTACATCTTCTTCGGAAACGCTTAAGTGAAAGCATTGAACGTAAGCTCAATAACATTTAACTCATCTAGGAATTTAAACAAAATTATTTTATGTTGCTGATATAACAAACTATTTTAATTGGTTTAAGGTGATGCCATATGTCTGCAAATCGTCGTCTGTAGGCACTTACCAAAATTTAATGTGTGAAGGCGTGGATTCTTGTAAACAGCCATTTCAATAGCCGGCTACGTCCGACGCTATACGTCCTCTATTTTTACAGTCGCTCGTCGTTTATTGTATCGGTAGAAAATTGGTCGGCTACTTTGATTTTGGCGAAACGTTGGCCAAATACTATACTGAAGAGGGTATACATATCTATATCTGTATTACATAGAAGAAGATTTGGTACAAGTCCACTGATTCTGTTTATGAGTCTTAAACCTTATAGGATGAGAGTCAGTGAAAACTTTAGTTTGTTCTCATATATAACGGCGACTTCAACTTCGATACCTTCTACGTGCAGACTGCTGATTCGTTCATCTATGATGATGAACTTCATCGAGTTTATTTCAAACAACTACCGTATATATGCTAAATCTGGCCACTGTTTTGAAAGTCTGTTGGTTTTTGAATGGTTTTAATTCGTGACTTATGATCGTGAAACCGTTACACACGTGGAAGCATAAACAGTCAATTTATCCTTAAGACACCTCCTTGATCAACAATTATATTATGCTATCGGGTTTCTGACTATTTGTTATGTAGGCAGAACCATACCATTAATTTACCTCCTATGCTTACTCCTTAAAGTAGCTTAATTAGGCCGTTATTTGTTTGTTTCAGGTTTTGATTCATCAGACCATTACGTCGAAAATATGGACATGAGGTGTGGAAATAAACTGTCTGGCTTATACACTGTGCCCTCAACAACCACAACAACTACGACGACCATTCCCACAACAACCACGACGACCACCCCCACAACAGCAAGAACAACTACGTCAGTTCAGAAAGACGTGCCTTTATTAACAAAGACAACAACGAATGACACCCCACGAGATAGTAAATCTATTGTATTAGGATCTAGTGAGTATATTACTTTATATCGTCAGCAGTAATTATGAGCTCACTAAATAAGTTACTATATTTTATACAATGGACAATAATAACAACAATAACAACAACAATAATAACAAAGATAATAATAATAATATAGTGTCTGATTCAGACATACCGTGAAATATTCATAACATTTCATCTTCAGTTATAAAAGTTAACTTTGGTGTTGGTTTCTGTTATTATGATGATGCCATTTGTTTTAATGTGATGACACCTCAGTTTACTATAAATGTCATGTTCGGGGAAGAAAAACCTTACCAGTTGCCTGAAAAAACTCCTCCTACTATAATGTAACGGCCGGGACTCGAACCTCCGGCCTCCCGCACGGCATGAAACACGGGTAAGGAAGTCCCATGCTCTTACCCACTAGTCGATAGAGGGGGTCTGATTTGTCCTTATTGTTGTTGTTGGTATGCGTAAGGGTCTTTCTGGAGAAGAGGGGTTATGATGTCTGGTAGGAATGTTGATTTTCTTATGATCAATGCAATGCTGCTAGTTGATGGTCTGGAAAAACGTTAACACCTGCCGTAAGGTATATATATGTCTATTTGCATATGTGTGTGATGTTGATTGGAGCTCGTAGTTTCAGGTTTTCAGTTTACACTCGATTACTCTAATGCTATAGGGTTCACCTATTAAGCGCTTATTAAAAAAAAATATATATATATATAACATACACAAACACACAATAATAATCTATATGCAGTGACCATATATTTAGCTTACATCATCATAAAAATGGCATGGACCAGAGCTATGACAATAGACTTTTCGTTGATACGGTGAACAATAAATCTGTTTATATAAGTAAATAAAATCCAGTCACTTAATTCATAAGATGAATGTACCAATGAATTTTGGCGTTAATAAGAATTTTGTTTCTTTTTTTGCAGGAACAATTATTATTGGTGGCTTGATTGGAGGCGTTGTCCTTTTGATCATTATAGTAGTGTCCGCTGTCATCTGTAGGAAGTAAGTGTCAGTATAAATAGGTCAAATGAATAGAAATGGGGATCTGATCATGGTGCAAGAATAGCAAATAACTTTTAAAATAATTTTAAATATTTCAGGGACAGTCATACTGAAATAATACGCTTATCTAATTAAACTGCTTTCTGTAACATTTCTAATAATCCACGTGGTGTATATATATATATATATATATATATATATATCACAGTTAATATTGCTAAAGTTCATAAAAGATACATTGCTTTGTTTTCCTGTTTTATATATATATATATATATATATATATACATATATATATATATATATATAGTCGCAGACTTAATTCTTTATTAAACATATTAACTTATCTTCAGACAACATACCAAGCCTAACAGCATGCCAAGAAGCGACCCAGTGATGACCCCAAATAGTCGCAGGCCTAATGGACACCTAGGCGAGCCAAATTTTAAGAAGTCCAGTGGAAAGAAACAACAAAACCAGGATCCAAAACATTATAATGCTTACATCAAGAACAACGGACAGAATCACACCTCATCAGGTGATAGACTTAACTCGGATGAGTATTATGATGAGATTAATGATGGATCTTTACCTACGCACACCTGGATGACAGAGAACAGAAGTCTGGCGGTCAGTTCAAGGATGGATCAAAACCCCGAATTCATCGTGAATCATGATTCGGCTTTTGATGAGCCAACCGAGACGACTATGAAACTAGCAAAGGGAACCACCAGAGGATTTAATTACTAGAGAATTATGTAGTTTGGTTTAATTGTTATGAATTGACAGAATGCAGCTAGTTTGATATTGGTTTACAAGGATGAATTCTGTAAACATTCAAATCCATATCCATATCTGAGAGAGAGTCAGGGAGTGAGGGGAGAACCTGTGGGGAAAGGACGCATAATTCTGAATCCTTTAACTTTGCTGTGTGAACTTAAGTAATGGAATTTGAATAATGATATTATAAGTAGTAAGACACCTCACCCAGAAATCTTACTTTATTCAGTTTGGTTTACACACATTAGTTTACATCCAAATTAAGTCCTTAAAAATGTTTAGGATAATTTATCCCTCTAGGATTGTTTCAGTGCTAATTCAGATAGCCATATAAGAGGTCGGCTTCAGGGGGTCATGGTTTCATATTCTGCCTTGGAAATAATAACCAAAGCCAATTAATAATGCATGAGAATAATTTATGACTGGTGTTAATCTTTCAGGTGTCCTGTTAATCTGGGAAAGAATATAATTTTTCAATCCGAGTTTGAGTGACATTTGAAGTGGACGGATAAATCAAATGGTTGCCATGATGTTATTATGCCAGTGTAACTGTTTTATCATCAAGCAAATCGAAGTGCTTGTCGTGCCACTTCCAGTAACACATTTAAATGCAGCTGTCTGAAAATAGTAAACACTGTTTACTAATTTGATTCCTGTTTCCTTCCTTAGATTTCTTTGGCAAACACGTCAACAATTTAGCATGTGAAATAAGTACGGTATTAAGAGCACCAGATTTAACATAGTTATGATTCCAAAAGGTTAACATAGACGTTAACTATCACATAGAAGCATGAAAACAAATTGCTAACTGTATAGTTAAAGAAATTTAATGAAAAAATTACACTGATAACAAGAAATGGATTAAACAGTTGCAGGCTTTCAATTGACTGAGCAGGCCACTCGCAGTGAAGAATTCCACCTGATGGGATCAAATCTTATTTGTCTACTGTTGTGGGATGTTTCATCCTTCTGTAAAGGTATACAGACAGGCAATCTCAATAACAGTTTCTGTGGTGGTTGATTGAGCATCTGAAATCAATAATTTCTTCATTTTCATGGCATCGGAATGTCTGTACAAATGAATGTGTGAAATGACTTGTATACATGAAGACTACAAACGTACAAATACATGCTTTTATATTTATATATATATAAATTGTATACATGTATAGATAGATAGAGAGAGATTTCCATCTTATTTAAGAGATAAAACCATTTGTGATAGACATATCATAGCCAGAAATTTGTGTAATTATGTCATGTTATTTAATCAGGTCACAATAGATGGATGAAATGGCTGGCCGGTTTTTTAAACTGTATTGTATTCATAAATATTTCTTATGTGCAATATTTAATGTAATCAAGGTATCATTCACAGACTCTTATTACTAATAACACCAAGTAATCTGGTGCTGGCACCAGTTGTGTTCTAACCGGTTCTAATTGAAAGATCATACGGCTGTACAAAAAATCCCTGAGGTATCACAGTTAACACGCACTTCACTGCTTAGTAAATTTGTAACGTCATAAATCATATTGATGAATCCCGCTTCTGTTACTCTCTTGGCCAGTTTACTCCTTCCTGAATAACCCCACAGATAGGTTGTCTGACTGTTTATTTTATTTTGCTAAACATCATAACAGGTCCTGAAAACCGTTTCACCTCATGGAAATTAAAGGTATTTCATGGAATTCTATCAAGACTTTTCCCGCAGTCTTTAGAAACTTTATAGAATTTAACTGGAAAGATGCTGATGCATGTCTGATTGGGGAAGGGGGGTTTAATCAAAAGAACATCTGCATTTGTTATTTGTTATAATATTCATTTGTTTTTAATAGTTCCACAGTTTTTTATCACATGTATGATAAAGCTAACCAGGAATATAGTATAATATATAGTTGATATTTAAAAGCTTTTACATTTTTGTTCAGAACCCTCACACATTGTTTGTGGGTGTTCATATATATATATATATATAATTATATAGTTCATCATATTATATCCACTGTTCTTTATAAACATCATCATTATCATTTTCAACACTGCCATTGTTGTTGTCCTAATACATATATGTTTGCATCACCTCATTTAAAATTGTATTCACTTTAAGTAGCAGTGCCATGGCATGCACATTTCATGTGCTTATACAGGAAATAAAATATGCATAAAGTATCCCTTGTACAAACAGATTTGGATTTTTAATGTCTGAAGAGTGCAGAACAGGTGAAACTGTTTAATTATGGACATCACAGTAATAATTCCAACTGCCAGCTTGTCATTCATTCATAAGTCAAATGAGCAAGCAGGGTTGAAAGACACAATAACACGAAAAGGTCATTCTGTATTACCTCCTTTTAGTTGGCTTTCTTAACATGATTGGCGACAGAGTGAGCTATTTATAAATGGCAAACCCATAGTAAGCTACTAAGAGTGGGTATTAGGATTATATAAATTATTTTTAAAATAAAATTGAATGCCATTTTGTTTTGTGCATTCAAGGCCAATTTTTTATTCCAGTTATATTTTCCTTGGAACAAACAATTCTAGATTTGAAATTGTTAATCAATTCAAGTTCCAGAATATGATTGAAAGGATGCTAACACTGTATTAGTTAAATTTTTATTGGTCTATAATGCTGATTAAAATTGAACTGAACTGAGTTGCATAAATTTGTATAAAATATATATTAAAAAATTCTCCTATTATTGGAAATTCCACACAAATTGAGATCTTTTAGAAATCTTGCAGATTACATAAAAATGCGAGTGACTGAGAATTCTTTGCTTAACTTGGGCTTAACTGAAACATGCCACAATCACAGCTAACACTGGGATTCCAACCTAGACCTGGAGGTCCACAATGCACTGTGTTGCCATCTGAGTTGAAGGAATTTTCTATTACCAGACTGGGACCCTGGATGATTGCATCATATATAAGGCTTTAAATATACACAACGAAGCAGTAGATCAAAAACAAGGAGGTTCCAAGTTTGACTCCATCAACTGACTATATTGATCTATTGTATGTTCACAATTTTTCACAGCTATAAGTATCCAGTAGACAACCGTGCAGCATACATCAATTACTGGCAACCAGATAGGACACGTTTATCGAGGAGCCCGAGTGGTCCAACCCGGATGGAAGGGTGTATCATTCGATCTATTTATTATTGTAAGAAGTACACAACTGTATTAACGAACAGATATTACACAGCGTAAGAGGTTCTTAGCAGGTTAAATTTTTTGAAATGGTTCACTATCCAAAAGAAGCCTTCGTTAAATGACTCTTTTTCATTAAACCAAACTCATTATTTCAAATCTTTCATGTGGGACTCCGCTAATTCAACAGCTATAGTACGTCATCCACATGTCCCAACTTTAACCAGAGAGTAGAGGTTAAACTAAACATTATATTACTCAGGTATGGTACAAAATCTACCCATAGATTATAATATAGTTTGTCTGTTGTATATGTGAAGTATGCACGACTGTATACCAAATGTGCCACATTCTTGACAGATGTCAGTCATTTTATGCCTTGAACACATTAGGTCACTTCATAAATCTGAATTCATAGCAGATATATGGCACAGGGGACTTTGGTAAAACACTACTGGAACCAAAAATTGAATGTATTCCTACTCAGTACTGGCATGTTTATACTAAATAACACATATGAATAAAAATTATTATACTCTACAACAGACATTCTATAATCTGAAATAATACAAAATAATCTTGATTACTTCAACAGCCTAAGCAATGCTATATTCAAATTATATGACAGAAATCATGGATCCATGTATTCAAATTACAACAGAACATGGTCCACTTCCAATTCAGTCCCAACCGAGTACATAATGTTAAAACTTCAGTTCTACATGAAACAGAACATTTGAAGCTATAATTTTGTTACCATCTGACATATTTCCCATCTGAATTATGACATAAGATCATTCATGTTTTTCTTCCTACATCCAGATTCCCGATGCTCCCATAACATCGTACTACAGATCTCAAGGTTAGAGTTTATATCCCAATGGCACCTATGTCTGTCTGATGTTCCCTCTTATTATCTAGTTTTCTATGCACTTATGCACACACACACACACACACATACTAAAATCCATACATAATCATAACTGCAGCACTTTTAATTGCTAGTTTCTCTTATCATTTAATAACATTGCTTCATTCTAGAATACATTTTCTTACTATAAAAGATCAAGTCAAGACAAGGTTAAAGGTCACACATACAAATCAAATAACATTTTGGTAAATGCTAATGCATTCTAATATTTCTATACCAAATATAATCCAATGTTCCAAAATAAATTAAAATTTTGTCTGGGAAGTAAATACTGAAACCTTTTGTCAATGGACAACTGGCTGAAGAAAATAATCATACAATACTGGACCACATTGTATTGACAGACTGATATAAATTAAGCTATCATTCTAGCAAGTAATATCAATTACCCCTGAAGTGAGTTGAACTAGGTTTGTGGCTAATTATAACTGTATTAAAACTGAATTTAAAGGACAAAAGACAGAATCAACAACAATCATGATCATTTAATAAGTGGTTTTGTTGAGAAATAAAGTAAGAGGGGGGGGGGCCGACAAAAATACCAAGGTCAGATATTGATAGGCCTCAATGGCATGGGGAACGAAAATAGCCGGATCTCTACTTGAGAGCAGGCGGGTCAAATGACCCAGGTCCCGCCTTCTAACAAAACCACTGTTTAATCCATGTAAAATTATAACAAGCTGCAAATCATTTTAATACAATCTGATGAAATCTTAATAAATAATTTTTATCTCTGATTTAGCCATGCATTTTTATCAGTGATTCAGTTAAGTACATGTTACATTACTCATCTTTACAGAACTGTTTACTGATTATACTGTTAAATAAAGGTAAAAGATAGAATAATGGTAAAACTACATCAACTGTTCAGAAGATTACATTATTTGGGATGTGCTGTATAAATCTGAACATGTTTTCTATGTGAAGTCTGTTAATAGTGTTTTTGAATGGGCATTACAAATATTATTATAATTATTATTAATTAGAAATTAAAACTTTCTAGCTCTTCTTCTCCCAGTGTACTTAGAGTCAGCTCGCACATCTTTTCCCTGGCGTTTCCTTCGTTCCTTCTTCTCTAGAATCCAATCACGACTTTTCTTTGGTGGTTTTCCTCTCATGTTTTTCACTCTTTCTCTTTTGTCGCTATAAGCAACATGTTGCGATTGGTCAGCATTGTTGACATCAGTTCCCAGTCCAGGTGGCAGCTCCTGGACACTTCCACCGGAGAACAGGCACAAAAACATCTTTTTAGCTTTCGTACTGTTTGGATAATCTACGACGAGCCCACCCGTGAAGCCAGCCCTCATCGCCTGCTGTGTGATCAACTCGAGTTGACTGCTGTTTTCCGGATACAGCTGAAGCACGGCTTTAGCACCTCGATTCAACGAGGCGTACAACATAGAGAAAAACTTGTACAACCTTTTCGGTGGGTGGTGTCCCTTCTTGTCGGCGTTACACAACCACTGTATGGCAGACACGCTGATGGCGCCATCGAAACTTCCTGCTCTGAATGGGATGCCCTGTCCCATGTCACCGTATATTAAGTCGCCTTCGCATTCTCTTAGTACCGCCACATCTAGCATGTGTCGACTAATATCGAGGCCTACCCAAACATGGCCCTGTTCGGTCAAACACTCGCCACTTAAACCAGAGCCGCAGCCAATATCCAGAATAAAACAACACTGATCCTCTGGCAGTCTTAACAGTTCTATAGCACGCTCGGAGAGCTGCTGTTGTATTTCAATAATACGTGAATTGGAGGTATATTTACGCGCTTCCTCCTCGTTATAGTATATTTCAGGAGGAGCACGATGTTCAGGTCTCTTACCCGAAGCCATGTTCTCTCGTTATTCCTGCAACCTGTTCTACTTCTGGAATGGCATTCGATGAATTCACATTAAAACTGCACTATATCCGTATTTTAGCGAGTGAATAGTTAAGAATACCTGTTTACTTTAAAACAATCCTGGTTAATAAATATTTATTGACATAATAATAATAGTTTATGATTAGTATATTCATATCCCTTAAATAGATCCACGTAAATAGTGTTGGTGAAGAAAACACGCCTTAGTTGTCTTTGGCAAGTTGAAGGCCACCAGAACAAAAAAATGACTAATACTGCTGATTGGAGCCCTTTGGGCGATGTATTTTATAGGTTTGTACACAATACCCTTATACCAGCTGAATGCTAATAGCTTGGTATACAAGTCTAAAAATTAATAATCACACAAACGCCAGATTTGCCCATTTTCATCAGACTTCACCAATTATCGCTCAACTCAGCAACTGTATTTGGTCTCAATTTCTCTGGTAGTTCTACTGTCTGTACCGACCCATTTCGCAACCCTGCGCGTTTTAAACGGAACATTCCCGTTTCGCAACCGTACCGGAAGCCTTGTGGTTGTAAGATGGGCTGCCCGTTTCGCAACCATTTGATTCAGCACAGCATCGCCATGGCATGATCAGATCATGATAAATTTGATTGATTGATTTTATTTATTTCAAATCATATAGGCCTACATACACAATGATTATTATACATATCACAGTAGAAGGTAAATATCATTAATAATATGTACCAATAATATAAAGAAAAGGCTGACATTAAAAGGCAATGCTAAGAATAGCATAAAACTTATTTCCATGGCGAACCTGTACCGAACCGTTTCGCAACCATGCCCATTTTAAAGTGGGACCCGTTTTGCAACCACTTGATCGTGTACCATTTTGTAAAATATTTATTTATTCTTTTCGCTTGTGTTTGTATGCATTTCTATATGTAAATATTATGTTCTTAAAAACGCCATAACTGACAGTCATGTATAAATTCGTTTTCTGGCTCAAATAAATAACATTATGTCTCATTTCGAAATGGGATAGGGTGGTTTCAAAACGAAGGGGTCATTTCAAAATAGAAAGAGGGCCGTTTTGAAATGTTCCAATTAGGCAAATAATTTTCGGTTTTCAGAAAGTAATGAATTGCTATATCTAGGTAGCTTCTATATTATTGGCTAGTTTATTTGAAGTTGTCAAAACAGGAAGTGGACTGTTTCAACAACTTTAAATAATTTACGGTTTTCAAAAGTTATTCGTTCATATATCTATATTAATATTCAATTAATTTTCACAACAACATATAATTTTGGTAGATAAGTGGCTAATAATACAGAAAATAGAGAAATAACAGCATGACATTTCGTTCCTACCCGGTTGTGAAATGGGCAGACATTATTAAAACCACATCGGTTGCAAAACGGGATGGTCCCATTTTTAAACGGCCCCAGTTGTCAAGATGGTGTGTAACGGACCTACACAGATATCAAAGATACGAGACGGCAGCAGATTAGTAAATGTATAAATAAAAGGAACCAGATGAACAAAACATAAAACAATTCTTTGAATATTTTCATCCTTCTATAATAAAAAAGTGCCCAAACACATCTGTGTACGGACCATCATCGATATGTTTACGTTTTGGAAAATCCACATGTCGGACAGAGGGAGCACGTGGGTTTATTCGTCTTTTGAAATATCAAAACATGGTTTTAAGTCTTTTCTTAACATTTGTTGTGAAAACTGAAGACCAGTGGAAGCAATGTACCAAATAATTTGGTGTAATAAACTGATGCATAACCATGTTTGAATTTGATCTGAAGCAGACATACATTGTTGTCCATGACATCATCGCTATGCTAATCAGTGTATATGCACTGAGCATGCATGCCTATCCTATCACATAGTTAATCAGCCAGATGGTGTACCAACTCAGTGATATATATAAACACAAACTTTAATATTGCGATGTTTAACGTTTGTCCCACAAAACACTTTATTTTATATATGAAAATGAAATGCCAGATATAAGTAACAGAGTAACCAACCATGCATTGGTCAACCAGGACTAGAAAAATATTTCTACATCTCACTAGCCCCATGGCTAGTAAAATTTAAATCCACTAGCCCAATAAAATTTCTTGCTAGCCCCAAAAAATTCTTATTAGCCCATTTTACTAGCTATTAAAACTATAATTATTTTACTAGTTAGGACAGAACTGTACTGAAATCGATGGTGAACACCAGATCGTAAATTTGTTTATGATTGATGTTTTATGGCCACTTTTGTGCACATGATAGGCTAAATGGACCAAGCAACCTCCAAAGGTAATGAAGTGAAGTCAAAGCTGAAACTCCCTTCAGCTATGCCCACGATGAGATTCGAACTTAGGTGGTAGTGATCTGTGGTCCAACACACTACCAATTAGACCATGGACTGGAGGCAATAAGGCTATAATTATGCATTTGTGGTTTTATTGATCCACCCTCTAACACAATACAAGTATATAACAATCAACAATTCATGGTTTATCCAGTAATAAATTATTGGTCATGTCCACAATCTTGTCAGGAATTTTCTTCTTGTGGCTGTTGAGGTGATAAGGGAAACTGGAAAAAACAGAGTGATCAAACAAATAAACAGGAAAGGGACAAAGAAATCCATCATATAAACACCATGTGCTTTTGTTTAATGTAAACAAAGACAACTGGCTAATCAGGAGGGAATATTTGAGTCACATGACCATCATAATGCAAAATGGACGTTTACCAGCCAAAATCACCAGCTCATCCAAATCTCCCAACCTTCAAGCATGATTCATATATTCAGTAAATATGTATAAGTATGACATCTGAAATTGTTACAGCAGTAGATTTTGGCATTATTTCAGATCAGGAAACTATTGGATGATGAATATTTGTCGTATATCATTACCCATTTTCTGCTGAAAATCACTCCAAATCCAACCTACAATCGGGAACAGTACTTTTTAGCTATGATTGGTGAGGTATCGGCATTGGTGTTTTAAACTCTGATACTTTTCTCCACTATGAAGAGCTCCACAACAGTGGAAACAGTTTAAAATCATTTAATCAAATGAAGATATAAAACTGGCATTTGATATAAGCATTTCATGTTTCGCCAAACCATACAAAAATTAGTGTATGACGAATGGCGAAGGCCTAGCTTGAACCTAGCAAGAAAATCTTTTTAAATAAAGACAATCAATATGACAATGGGGATGTATATCTAGTATGAATCTATTAATTTTATTTTGTGTTATTTAAAGTTTGTCTTTTAGTTTTTGAGTGACTCCCCTATACCAAAAATTGCACCCATAGTCAAATATGGGTTAGAGTGTTGAGTGTTTGCAAGAAGTTTTCTGTCTTGGATGTCTAGAACTGACTTCTGATGATATAGAAAGCTTAAGCCTTTACTAGCCTTCATGATAGCATTTTTTGCCATTGATGTGTCGGATAGATCTGCATCAAGGGTGGCTCCTAAGTACTTAACTGATGCTTTTGAATCAGTTTGAGTGTTATTACATTTTTTTAGAGTTACATTTTTAGCTTCTTTTTGGATGAAAAAAGGATTGATTCTGTTTTCTCTAGGTGGAGTGACAATTTGTTATCAACTAACCAAGCACTGACTTTTTCCATATTGAGAAATAAAGCATCTTCAACAGCTTGAACACTTGTGTCAGCAACAAGGAGAGTAGAATCATCAGCATGTAGACTGAGAAGCCAGTTAAGAGAAGATGACATGTTATTTATGTAGATTAAAAATAAAGAGGTCCCAGAATAGATCCTTAAAGAACTGTACATACAATCAGATGATCAGTAGACTAAGTGCCAGATAGATCTACAAACCTAGGTCTTTGGTCTAGGACATCACCACATCATACAATCCAATAGAATTTTTTTTCAGGCACATGAATTTGAACCTTGACAACAAAATAGTATGGTTAACCTTGTCAAATGCCTTTAGTAAATTCAGAAGAACCATACCTGTAAAAAGACCTTTATCCATATTTTCCTTATGCAGTCTGTCAAATAAATTAGAGCTGTATCTGTTGAATAGCCTTTACGAAAATCAGATTGACAATCATACAGAATGTTATTCGAGTTTAGATGTGTATCCAGTTGTTTATACAAAACTTTTTCGAATTCTTTTGAAAGGTGCGAGGGACAGAAACTGGCCTATAATTGCCTTCTGTCTTATTACCTTTTTTAAAAAGAGGGATAACTCTTGCTAGTTTTAGATCATTTGGAAATATATTTTTACATAAAGAAAGATTGATGACATAGGTAATAGGACTAGCTTTGAGAAATCTAGCCTGAATGTTATCAACACCTGTTTTGCTGAGACCTTGATGTCTTTTAGCAACTCTTCTACTTCTTTCTCAGTAACTTTTCTTCTATGCCCTGATTGTGCTAAAAAGTATGACATATGTTTGCAGAATTCCCAGTGCCCAAAGGAAGTTTGTTCACCAAATCTGATGCAATATTACAAAAGAAATATTGAATTTTGTAAAGTATAAATTTATTATTTTCTCATGTATTTGTATGCATTTATATATGAATATATAATGTCCTTAAAATAATTTCTGAAAACTGTATACTTTTGAAGTTGTTGAATTGGTCTGCTTTGGGTTTTGAAATGGCCCATCCCGGTTTAGGTTTTGAGGACCATTTCAACAACTTATATTCAATTTAATTTTCATTTTGCTAAATAACTGGCCAATAATACAGAAAATGTAGAAATAACAGCGTGACATTTCATTATGAAATGCCACATGGGTTGCTAAATGGGCAGGCATTCTTAAAACTATCAGTTACAAAATGGGACAGTCTCATTTCAAAACAGCCCCGGTTGTCAAGATAGTGCATAACAGTACTACCAGATCTAGAAGTAGTATACTATTAATAGAATAGTGATAGCGGATTACTTCACTGGTTAGACACTCACACAAATAAATGCTAACAGCCATTGGTTGTTTTATTAATCCACACTTCAAACTTAGCTTGAACCTTGACACAAATCATACTTATCCACTTTTTTATTTGATTGGGACTTAGCCATTGAGGTTTAGGCTACAGATTCTGTATCAGGTCAAGGTCTGTCTAAGTTTGATACATCCAGATAATAAGCAGCGTGTACATTATGTTGTCTTTACCTATACTGCCGCCAGTATCTGTCCATGCACTATCCCTGTTTCATGATCAGAGATCATGAATTAAAATAAAATCAATAAAAAGAAACCGACTATTGTCCAATATTCTTTACGGACCATTCTTTCCTTAAATTGGAACTGTGACCCCTAGTGAGTGAAGACTTAATTAATTTTGGTTAGAAGGACACCATTATTTTGAGTCCTGGTATGCAATGTGCTGTTGTGAAAAGAGCATATCGTAGTGTTATTAAAAATTAGGAATCTATTACTATGTTTTGACAGGTAGTATTATGTCTATTAAATTTAGCCCTGGCTAGAGCACACTTCACACCACAAACTATTGAAGCTGTTAACTACCACAATGTAATACTTCATTTTGATAGTCCCGCTCCCGGTGGTTATATCCATATCTTAAAGACTTTATTTCATTCTTGATTTATAGACTCAATCTTGGAGACTTCACCCTGATATCTTAACTATCACTATGTTAACTGGTCCTATGGTCCTAGTGTTTTAATATTTTATTAAAAGATAGAACATAATCTGAAAATGAACGGTGTAAAATTATAAAATGCTACTATAATATACTATAATATTGAATACCGTATATGATTATGTACCAGAAGGTCTTGTGTTTAAGTTGAATTGTATTTCTGGCCACTTTAAAGAAACACTTCACCTTCATTTAAGATTTTCAGGACTAATACAAATATTTTCACATAAATGATAAATGTCTTCAAAATATGAGCATGAGCACGTAATTGGTCTAGGTTTGAAGCCAGTTACAGACTGGATGCTCCTTGTGTTTGATGCAAGTGGTTTAATAATCCAGTCATCAACGAGTCATGAACAAATATCAACCAAGCATGATAAAACACCATTTACCATAGGGAAGCATTTTGCCAAAGAAGGGATCTCTTTTCCCTTTCATATTGAGCTACTACAGAGTTACATGAAAAGCATTATTCATGAAGTACCTATTAAAGTGATGGAAATACAGAAACTTTTGAAATAACAGCATGATATTTAGTTGCTAAATGTGCAGTCATTCTTATGCTTTGATGTTTTTTTGTTATTTAAAGGAACAGTCCACCCTCAGAAAATATTTTTTAAATATGTAATGCTTAGAACTAACCAAAAATTCCACAATAATAATCACGAAATATACCTGATATAATTGATATAGGGAAATAATCCAAATCACTGGAGGGCCGCCATTACAGATACACTGGAAGCCGGGATGGAGAAAAATTAAATGCTCTGATGTCACATGAGCACTCTCTGGACTGATGGGGATTACAGTTTCTTTTAATCATTAATTTCTGAACCATTTTGAATCATCTTCCTCTTGTAAGGTTCCTTCTGGCTCAAAATCGTATGATTGTATGTCATTTATGACATAATTTTAACAAGATAATTCTGTTTAGCTCTGGAATAATTCTTAGCTCACACTTGTTTACATGCTTTTGTATGGGCTCTACAGACTTCAGGTCAACTGGATACGCTGAAGTGACGTCAGCATTCATGAGCTTCTGGCCTCTATTTAGCTTCAAAATGTCGACGCCCACAGGCCACTAAAAGTCAATTAATCAGCACTTTGAACTGGATTATTTAATATGTGGGTGATCGTTTACACATTTTGACATTATTTATGATATTTGTGAGCTGTATTAGTCCTGAAAATTTGAAATGAAGGTGGACTATCCCTTTAATGTTCATCCCACCAAATTATATCATCATGTGATATAGCATGTATGCACCAGCCAGACACAGAATGAACAAGTTTTTGATATATTTGTGCTGGTGATAATATACTGTGAAATAGGATATGTTAGTGTACAGTGAGTCACTGATGTACATTTATTTTCAATTTTTCATCTATGATAGTTTGGCTTGTTCTTCAATAAATTCCATCAGATATTTTTGCTTTGAGTGTTACTCATGTTTAGACAGATAGTATTATTGTATATTAGACTCTAGCACTGTTTTTTTCCCCTTCATTTTATACACGAGTGTACATGTGTCACAATGTTCCAGTTTGTACTATGGTTATCTGATGTTTCACTGAATAGTGAGGTTATCATCATGGTGTTTGTCTTCAGTAAATCTAAAATCCTGTTTTGTGTTTGAATACAATTACAGTTTGGTAGTTTTTGTGTACAACTTGTTGTTTTGTTTTTCGGGGAGAATCCCCAGGCTCTCACTTATTCAGCACAGCCTCTCTGTTGGATTGGTGGAGAAATGGCCTCCCCCCACCACTCACAAGGGAGCAGTATGGAAAGATGGAGCCGAAATACTCTTAGGGTGGTCACTGCCAGAGTTTTTTACATCCTCAGGGGGTCTTTAAAGTCCCCCTTTATTTTAATCAATTCAGTAGAGATGGCAGTGCCATTTAACGTGGTCAACCACCCATGATGTTGTGAGCCGAGAAATTAATCTCTGGAAAAGTTTCAACCTCTTACTGGGATCGAACCTGTGACCCTTGGCACCAAGTGCTGGGTGCTTAACCGCTAGGCCACCAGAGCTCACTATTGTGTACAACTAAATTTGGTAGAGTTAATAGTAGACCTTGGTCAGTAATTTATTTGAATGTTACAAAGTTGATGCCGAGCTGTCCGGGATGCTGAGGGTATGTACTGGAGGCCTGTGTCTGATGAAACCATCCCAAATTAACCTGCTATTGTCAGAAAAGGTGGTCAAGCAAGATTATTGCTAGGACCTTTAGATTGATAATGTAGTCGTTAAAGCATTGTAGGCATAACAAGTCATTGTGCTGGTCATTGGTACAGAAGAGGATCATAGTGATATATCATTTGAACTGTATGAACATTTGTGTGAGTGCTCTCTTATTTAAGGCAATGTATTATTTATATGTATTTTTACAATAATTTTGTCTGTGTGATATACATAGTCCTTGAACCAACATCTTGTTTGAATATTTGAAGTTTGTTATATTAATATATCTATGTATATGGGTTGTAAAGGTTCTTTGTTTTAAATAGTGATGGGCTTTGAGACAGAAATGATTAATTGCTGTTCAAACTTGTGTACATTTAAAATGTTGTATTGGTTTGGAAATATTGAAAACTGAAATTGAAAACTCAAGAGTCCCATGCCAGATTCGAATGTCATTGGCTTAGCTTTGTTGTTCAGATTTGGCGAGGGGCCTGAATATTTCTCATTGGCTGTTTCGTAATCCATGTAACCTCTGACACAACTTAGAGCTGGCAACCCTTTTCAAAATTTAAATCAGGTTTTGTTTAGATCTCAGTGAATGTAGTTCGAAAAGTGAATTGTTGTAAAAATGTAACTTGTGATGTTATTGAAAATTGAAATGTGAATATCAGAAATAGATCAATGGTATTCATTAACAATGGATTGTGAATAAATGGATCACGATTTATCGAGTCTCAATCAATGATGTGTGTGTTAGATGGGAGTGTGAAGAGCCCACCTAAAACTGTGATAATATGCTAAAAACAAATTTACTTTTGTAAACACTGTATTAATTTTCAGACTGTTATATAGCAGTGTTAATATAGAATTGCTTTTCCAGCAGTACATATCAGAAATGTATAATTTCTAGTGAACTGTATGACTGAATTGATGATAATAACGAAGAATCCAGATTAATAATATTCTAAAACAAATAGTAAAATTGATTATATTTAACTTCTTCTTTCAGGAAACAAGAACTCTATTCCTTAGATTGGTTTGAGAAAGTTAATCTTCAGAAATGTATGATAGCTGCAGCACCCTATGGTGGACCTGTGGGTGAGTGTTATAAGTGATAGATTTATATGTCAGACATTTGAATTTGTGAGCTTTTTGCCTAATGTTAGTGAATCCGTAATAATGGTTTAATTAAACAAGTACTGTAATTACAGATATTTTCATGATAATCTTATTTTTGTGAAATTTGCGAAGTCAGTGACCTTGCGAAAATATCACACACTAATATAAGTTTGTGTGTGTGGTTCATGAATTAAGTTTGCCATATGCGAATATAAAGCTCCGTGAATTGGCTAATGGGTGGAGATTCACAAAATTAAGAACACTCGAAAATATCTGAAATTACCGTAGTTTTCCAAGGTTATGATTTATATGTTTTGATTGTTGTCAGCTGTGTTTCTAAATTAAAAATAAATTCAGGAAGTGTTCACAATATTTATGCTATGTGATTAGATTTGGCAAATTTTATGTACAAACTGTAGCTAGTTTTTACACACATACACAAACAAACACATTTATATCTTTTATCAGCGATGATGCGGGATGATCGTAAGCTTCAGAAGATGACCACTGTCCCTCCTATTGTATACATCTATTCATCAGCTGGAAAAGAGATTTCAGCATTCAAGGTATATTTCTAAGAGACTATATCAGAGAATCATATATCATGAATAAAACCACTGAGACATGTAATGTATCACCAGTCTCCATTGTTTTATTGTACAGTGTTATTTTCACCACACCATGCCAACAAAGGGTTATATTCATGATTCATGATTCTCTGTGCTGGCACTTCTATACACAGTGGTCTCCCTCCCTCTTTCTGTCACTCTCTCACACATACACACATACACAACACACACATGCCACACACACATGTGCACAAAAGTAGCTGTAAAACATCAATCATCACACACACACACAACACACATTAAAGTTGACCTTTTAACGTAACACTTTGTAAAGAAGATATTATATTGATAAATATAATGATGATGATATAATATTATTATATATACAGGGTTGGATCTTAGCAGTTTGTCTTTGAAATGAGGTGACCTTTATTTGGTTCAGGTGACTGATATCCAGAAAGGTTGTACCACTAAGAAATAAGATCATAAGTGTTTTCAATGTGCACTGTTTTATACAAGCAGATTGTTCTATATACAATGTTCATTGTAACAATATTGAGTTATGCTATCTTGCACTGAATTAAACATGCTCTTGTTTAAATATCAGTGTGTTTCTAGTTGGGAAACATGAAAAATGAATCCTTTTTCATGCAGCAATTCTTCAAAACAGGTCAGATTAATTGACAAATGAACATATAGATAAGCATCAATTGTACAAAGTGTGCATAAAATAAGTAACCCTGTACATAATTACCCACAAATACACACATTAAGCAGTGTTCTGAATGCTAACAATGACATGTTTTTCATTTCATATAGTGGAACAGTGGCCATGTGTTACAGATGGGTTGGTCTAACACTGAACACCTGCTCTTTGTACAAGATAATGGAAGTATTATCATACATGATCTTTTTGGGAAATTCCAAAGAGCCATCTCTATGGGAACGGTAAGTGGTTGAAATAATAGACTGTTCTTTTATAAATAAACTAAAACACTAGATGTATTTTTGTTATTTTCCCAAAAGTATTTGATCCATTTCTATTTAATTGTTTGGTAGTGATTTGTATTTCATATAAGGTTTTAAATTCTGTAACTATGACTGTACCATATATACTCGCCTATAAGTCAACTGGGCAAATAAGTCGAGGTCAATTTTTGACCTGGTAATTCTTTCTTCAGGCATATGCTCACAGTATAAGTCAAGGTTAAGTATTAGCTAAAAATCCCTCAAAATTTGAATCATTGTCTTCATTTACAAAAAAGCTGACCCAGTCATTTTGAACTCATGGTGTCAGCAAGTGCATTTTAAATATATCACTATCAGTTTCTTCACCAGCAGTGACACATGCGCACACATGCACAGAGAGAGAGAGAGAGAGAGAGAGATTTCGCTTTGATGTTATATTTAACTAATAAACAAACTTGTCACATCAAACGCGTCTGAAGGTACCAGTAGTAAACAGTGCATGACTATCAAGTATTATTATATAAAGACTGGCATGTTTGTGAGATGTGGCAATTTTGTTCTAACTGTGGCTCACACAAACAGGCCTGATTGTAAGTTAAATTGGCAAGTGTTATTAATTCATTGTTTCACAGCACATCTGGAGGTACTAGAGGTGACTATCAAGTATTATTACATAAAACGTGGCATGTTTGTGAGATCCAAATAACAGTTTGGTGAATATTAATTGTTATTTATTGAATAATAATGGGTTAGTAGGCAGTGATGTGACAATTTTATTCTGACTTTGGCTCTTATTGGGTTGAATCCTATAGTGTTGTGTTTCAAGGATGGCTGAAAACATGTTTCCTTCAGCTGGTAGGAAATATGACGCACATATAAGTTGAGTTGCTTCTGAGAACTCTTTTCCCTACCCAAAAAATCGACTTATATGCTAGTATATATGGTAGTTGTGTATGGTGACTCTGATGTAATAATTTAGTAGTCTTTCTCAATATTACCACATGTGTATTGCACTTTTACCTAATAATAATAATAATAATAATGATAATATAGATCAAATCAAACACACTCACACTAGGAGGAGTTATTCAAAGACACTGTACAGTGATATCCCAGTAAGGTTTTACCAGATGTTATGGATTTTTCCAGGAAGCCAAGGAGACAAAAGTGATAGACTGTAAAGTGTTTAACAGTTTTAATGGCACAGGTGTCGCTGTTATAACATCCACATACAGGGTGTATGTGATAACTAACATCCATGCTGATGATCCACGGCCTCGGAGATTGGCTGAAATACCAGGTCTGCTTCATTTATTTAATCATTGTATAATTATTGATTAATCTGTTGGATAATTGGCTCAGTAACCAGCTTTGTTTATTTATTAAAACAGATTTTCTCCCAATTAATATGCTGGCAATGCATGACTTTTTAGTTTATGATTTCATTTTGTTGGTAGTGAATCCTTTACTCCTATTTTGAAAATCCATGTATAATTTTAATTTAATTTTGTTGACAGTTGATTTCCAAATATGATACGTTATTCATTAAGTAACATCTCCATGACATGAGTGTTAGTGCGGTTGGCCACAGAACCCTAGTACCAGGGTTTTTCATCTTTCACTTGGCTTCATTACATTTGCAAGTCATGTGACCCAGTTAGCCAACCATATGCGCAAAACGTGGCCCCATTTATACTGATAATTGTGTAGTTTATGAAACATTAATACATAAAAATAAATATTAATAAAAAAACCCAGAGTGAACTGGACAATTATTTACATCTATTATTAGGTATTTATTTGAAATCCTCTTCCAAAAATGTTTTTGTTGATATCTCTTCCCTTTTACAATTAATTTAGCACATCCCCTAAAATTATATTATTTTTCATAGATATGGAATGATAAATAGTTTGACATACAAAACATACTATAAATAAGGCTTTCCTCTGAGGGAATCAACCTGCCTTTAGCATAGTGTATAACATGTAGCAAACATTATAGAGAATGTGATAACAATACTTGAAAATAAACTTATTGCCTGCATTAATGAATGTCCACTATTATTATTATTATGCATGGGAGTATATTAAAATGCAAAAAGTTATCCATTTTACAAGCTGTTGCGGAGTGGAATTCAAGAAATTTGTACCCAAAATCAACCCCTAAGACAATGTTATTGTATGTCAATGTATAGTACCATTTATTTGTTACTATTGAAAATTATGCCAACAGTATACTTAAACTGAAAACAAAATAAGCATTTTGTTGTGAAAAACAAAATAAATAATATTGTGTCAAATTGTACATATCTGCTTACATATACACAATAATAATAATAATAACAACAACAACAACAATACTAATAATATTCAACTGTACCTAAGACATTTGGTGATTATTTTGTTTTCCAGGAATAGATGCCCCACCAGGATGCTGGACAATGATCAACCAGGATAGACAGTGTCGTGCCCTGGTGGCCAAAGATTATCAGTTGTTTCTATTAGATCCTAGTGGACAGTGTGAAGAACAGGTTTGATTTTTAGGTCATGTTTTGTAATCTTTGTTAAGCTAGATGCCAACATTATATTTCATGTTGGTAATATCATGTATTTCTTGATTTCAGCATCCTCCAGTCACTGGCCATGTTGAAGCCTACATAGAAATGGCTACGTCATTTAACAACAAATATCTAGCTCTGTTCAGTAGCTCTGGACTGCTCTGGATTGGGTCATCCGATCTCCAGGTGTGTGTGTGTGTGTGTGTGTGTGTGTGTGTGTGCGTTTGAAAGATAGTATGTATTCAGAACTATCTGTTGTCAAGATTAGCTATAAAGTTTACATATTACTTGTTTTCAGAAAGTTTATTGTGAGTTTGACACAAAATGTCAGAGTCGACCACAGCAGTTAGAATGGTGAGTGTATATTTATATATATATATATATATATATTGGGTGCATAATATCCATATTTATCAATGTGATAGGGACAATGAGACATTTTCTATTGTTATATGTTTTAGGAATGTAAAACTATTTTTTACTGACTCATGTTGTTTTATAATATAATATTTAGGTGTGGTACAGGTGCTATTGTTGGTTACTGGGAGAACATCTTACTTATGGTTGGTCCTCAGAAAGACTGGATAAAGTGAGCATTTAAATGGATGATATGTTGTTCAGAAACAATAGTTTGCTTGTCTGTTAATGTTTTTCTTCAGTGTTATATGTTAATATTGTAGATTTGTAGATAAAACCATCATATATCAATGTTTACTTTTACCCATAATGCTGTGATATAACAACATTTCTGTATTATAGATATAGTTATGAAACACCAATATTTCTTGTGCCGGAGATCGATGGCTTAAGAATTATAGGCCATTTCCAGCACGAGATTTTGCAGGGTGTCCCAGGTGAGCAAATAACATTTATGTGTTACAGTTTGCATAAGCATTGTTCATTCATGTCTATTGTATATTTATATGCATGATGTCATCTGTCAGTTATATATATTTGATCATATTAATTTAATGCATTTTGCCTTAAAAGTCAATATAGCTGTACTGTTTTTTAATTTTCAATAAATTCCACCAATTTCTGCATGTATGATGTGAATTTTCTTGGCAGGCACTGACTGCTTCATTATACCGTTATGACTGAGGTGGTGACAATAAAATAAAAAATTTCAAATTATTGAGTTCATTCATAATTAAAAAGGCATAAATATAGATCATGTTATAATTCTAAGGCTAACCACTATTCCCTCCAAACATATAAACTACTCCATTCTCTTTTTTAAATATAGATACGATCCACAATTAACACTGAATTAATTCTTTCTTGTATAACAGATATCTTTATTAACAAAATTATAAAGATCTCTCCAATTATTTCCTTGAGCATGCGAGCAGAAATTATTTTGTTGATAAATAGGTTCATTTAAAAAATTAATGAACAAGATGAAAAAATCAAAAAGTTAAATACTGTTAATTACAAATGCTGTTTGCCCACAGTTATTTTGTAGCTTCATAATATCATATTCTCCAACACACTTATTGAATGAAGTAAATGATAAGTTGTCTTGAAATGTATCATTTATAATAAACTACCTGTATTTGAAGACACAAAGTAATTAGTAGGCTGTAACTGTAAACATTGATCGAGAGGGGCAATCCATCAACTAATGTTCTATGTGTTCTTGTAATAAAATGGATTTAGGTTCTATGTAAAACTGCTGTAAACATTTATATACATTGATTCAGGTAGCCCCTTTGGTGTCTATTTTTTCAAAAACTGTTGTCAGTTTTTATTTGGCAAATAATTATGAATAACCTCATGATATACCAGTTGACTGTGCTGTTTATTGAACAGTGTGTAGCCAATCAACCAATACAGATAAGGAATGCCTAAATTTTAGTATATTGTCAAGAATATTCCCATCAGATACAGCTGTAAAACATCAATCATCATCACCAATCAGATACACTTTTATTATGTGTACAATAAGTTTGATATGATCATGTAAATTTTACCATACCCCATAGTACACTTACCAAACAAATATAAATTAGTTTGAGCCCATTTTATAGGACATTAGATGCACTCAATAGTTGTGCATTAGGCAACTCTAAATACTTACAGTAGGCCCCTGTTATACTGCGGTCCTTTATAACACGAAATCAGATATAACACAGTCAGACCTTGGACCCTGAATCCATGATGGAGCATTTTTATGCCACTGACCGATAAATGTACATTACTAGAATAAAACAAAATATTAGTGGCTTAGAGTCAGCTGCAAAATCATTGTTTGGTATTATACCTCATTTAGTCAAAATGTTTTGGTTGATCATAGTTTAGTTGATTGATATTTGACAATGTCTTATTAGTCTGTATCTAAATGATTAAATGCACATGATTTAAAGATAAATCATCACCAGAAAAAATCTCACTCCAATTATAAACTTTGTTCTTAAAAAATATGTTTTCACCTGAAGTTAATCTGTTTCAGGAGTTGTGGAAGAAATATTTAAGATTGGTTCTATGGCTCCGGGTGCCATGTTGTATGATGCTTATAAAGAATTCCAGGTAATAGTGTCTGTATGAGTGTGTTTATATAGATAATTAAGATACTTAGCATTCGTGTTAAATCTATTCAAAATGCAATTACCACTTGATACAACTTATTGAGATATTTAGTTGTAATATAATTAGCAGAAATACGAACTAAGGGCAAGGGCACCTCCATGGCTGAACAGCCAGTATGGTTGGCCACAGGTCTATAGCACTTTGGTTCAAACCCCAGGCAGACTTTGTCAGGACATAAAATATTTGATCTGTAAATGCTCACAGAGCAGAAGTAGAGGTAGTTGATAGTTATTAGAACAAAAAGTGGTATTAACAGAATGATGTAAAATAGACGAATCTTCTATAATCAATGCAATACAAGACTGTATGGTACACTACAGCCAAGAATTGTTTGACCTAATGGAGAAATCTAAATTGAAATCTAAAAGAGAAAACTAATACATGGTATAAGAATGAATTAAAACAAACTGGTTAGTAACTAATAGTAGCAATATCACATGACTTGACTCAATTATGAAGAAAGGTTTTAACTTAAAAAAGGTCTTTGTCAATAGTTTGTCTGTGTGTGTTGTGTTCCTGTTTAGGTAAATTTAACAAAATATTATGATAACTGATATCAAACACGTCACTGTAAAAACAATAATAATAATTCCCTTTCAATGTAGCACCTAAACTAACTTAGGTCATTATTTGGTGCTTTACAAAGTTTGATAAAGTTGATAAAGTAGTCAAATATTTACAAAGAAGAAACTGACTAGATTATTTAGCTAAATCTAACATCAAACGGATGTATTTTACAAGTGTCTGGAGCCAGATGGTTTATTGTTTATATGATTTCAGGCCATGACTGGATGACACTGAAAATTATTTAAAAAATTGGAATTCTTTATAGGCACCGAATGGGATGTTTCACCATTCAACAAAAGCCTTATGCCTGTTCCCTGATGAGTTCAAACAGGGATCTATAAGCCAAAGCTAGCGACTGCTTCCAGTGTTTGTTCCTTAAAGATATTCAGATGATTTGACAGAAATGATGGTTTATCGTGTTTAAATAAAACTCCATGCAGTCTGAGCTGAAGGATTTAACATTATTAATTGTATGTATCTAGCATTAAACATTAGGCCATCTATACCTGACCAGAGAAGAGATTAAAGATAATGTGTTTTTAGTATTTTAAATCCATCAATGGCATGAGAAATATTGTTTTGAATCAATAATATTTTGAACATTTATAATAACAAAATTAAGTTTGATTTCAAACCTTGGACTAAATGTATGGGAGATGTAGTGCGATCATGGTATATGTATATATATATATATATATATATATATATCACAGGTAGTCATTGACTTATGACCTATGCAACTTGTGACTGCTTGACTTTAAGATTGGCAGTACAACTTAAAATATTATTATAATATCATTTTAATAGACAGTATAATAAACATAAGGTAATTATAACATAAGACGACATATGACCAGATCAACTTACAACCAGTCAGTCAAAAATCAAGGTTGAAGTTGACAACTACCTATATATATATATATATATATATATATATTATTCAGCGCCAGAGTCAACGGGCTGACGAATATATACGTCTGATCAAAGACTCACTAGATGTCGCTGTTGATCAGTGTATAGAAGCTGCCGGACATGAATATGAGCCATCCAATCAGAAAGCTCTTCTGAGGGTAAGTTAATTACTGGAAATATAAAATTGGAAAGTCAAATTATGGATGCTGTCGGCCATTTTGGAAAGTCATTGTTAAAAAGAAAACATTTTGTTATTTCTGTTATTTATGCTGGTTTTTATTAAACTAGTCTCTATGGAGTAATAATATACCAAAAGAAACCATTCATGTTACAATGAAAACAAACATTTAGATTTTATTCTAAGAAATTACATACAATTATGTTTTGATTAACTGGATCTAGACTAATTAGAATTTCAGCTTTGCAGATCTCAACTTAGTACTAAGTATTTCCTTAACAAGTGAAAACTTGATGATTCAGGCTTTCTGTCAGTCTACTTATTAAACTGCCCCCCTCCCCCGAAAAAAAGGTGGATTGTAGTTGAAAAAATATTTATAATTCATGGAAGGAAAAACTAATTACCTAACCAGCTATGTACTAAAACAATTTTTTTTTTAAAGATGTATGTATGTGTTTGTGGTCAAAGTATTCACTGCTAAAGTGTTTGTTTTTCACATTCCAGTTCTATGTTTAGTTTACATCATATTTTAAACACATTGTGTAGTTTTTTCTTTGCTTCAAAATGTTTATTAAATTTAGGATGCCTTTCAACAATTCAGATAATAGAGTATGGCAAAAAAATAAATCTTTCCTTGTGACCTCCTACCTAAAGAAACCAGTTCTCTGTAGGACCTATCATGAAGGGGTCCCTCCCTTTCATCATCCACCTCTGGTTATAGATAACAAATTATGGCTTAGAGGGCAACCTGTCTTTTAGGACAGCTTTGTCTAGTTCCAAAGTTGGTATCTTAATACAGGTGTTGCTATATATAGCTCTGTGGGATGTTTCACAATGATGTACCAGTTAAACAAACAATAAAAGTGTACAAATTGAATCATGACAACAAAAGCATAATACAAAAAAAAATTCACAAATGTGATATTACAGAAACGATGGTATAAATAAGAATATACAAATACAATTATTGTGGTGGATGTAATACTACTTTATCGGAATTTTAGAATATTACGTCTACATTTCATTGCACCATTTATATATTATCATAAATGCAGCCTTTTCAGTAGGGAATAGAGTAGAAGATATATGAACAAAAACCACCCGGACAACATTTACTAACAAATGATGAATATTGTATACAAAACCATAAGATACAAGTAAATATAGCTGCACTTCAGTATTTTCTTCAAAAGTTTAAAAAAAAATCCATTTCCTTGTTAAGAGGGGGGGGATTATGTCCGGTGGGGTTTTTATCCAGGTGATTTTTGTCTGGGTAGTTTTCGTCCAGGGTGATTTGGTTCTACATTCAGAGTAGAAGACCTGCAGTGTTGAAAATTACAAAAAATAATTATCAGACACCAGGGCTGGCAAGTCCTAAACGTTGTCAGCCCCGATGTAATGTTGCCGGCCCAGGTGCCGCAAGAGAATAGTAGCACAGAAACCGCAAAGCAAGCTGGATGTGCATGAAAACAGTTGGGGTCAATGTATAGGCTAAAAATACTAGTACAGGGACAAGGGGACATAATAGTTGATAGTTTATGCATGATGGCTGAATAATTGCAAATGGAAATGGGTTTACAAATGTAGGTATGGTGAAGTCAAGAAAAAAAAACTCTAAGCTTATTTTCACCAGGTGAAATACAAAGCAACTAATGATTTAGTTATTAAACATCCATCTTTATTTCAACATAAAATAAAATATCTTTTTGAGGGGATGGTTCAATCCTCAAATAACGATATGCAAGAGTATGAGATTTAAATTTCCCAGAGCCATGTCTGTAAGATTGGCAGTTGGTTGAAAGAGGAGATTTCATTGATATTCGGTCAATCACCACTATTGTACCAATGCTTCAGATGTCAGCAAAAGCATGTGTAAAATATAAACGCGTTATGAGACTACAGTTCACTTCCGCCAGGAAAACAAACATTTTGAAAATGGCAAATACAAATCTGGGTTTGTTCATTGATTAAATAATTTTTTCTTATTATTTTAACTGTTTTATTTGCCGTGCGAAAGAAACGTAGAATAGGTTGAATATCAGCAGGACCACCGGGCCGGCAACTATAGAAAGTTGTACGCTCGGGTCCAGAAGTGTCGGCCCCGGGCTCCCAGGTGGGCTCTTATTGGACCCGTTACAAAAAGTAGGCAGCAGCTCACCTGTAGCTGCAGCATTGCTGAAGGGAGGTATGGATGTGGGGAAGGGGTCGTGGTGAAGAGCTGGCCGTGGGATAGTGGTAGCTACATTAAGAAAGTAGTGGCCCTACCCTACTGACTGTAAAATATCTATACATATACAGCCTTTTCAATAGCAGCCGACGTCCGACGTTATACGTCGTCGACAAATTAATATAAAAATAACAAATAATCAGCTAAAAACCCAAGTAAAACATCTTGAAAACATTTTGTATTCATTAGCACAGGTGACAAATGTGTGTATGTTTGTGTGGAGCAAAAATAAATTAATTGACACAATGCTATTGTCATGTTTTTTTTTCGGTTTACACACACACACACACAGAGAGAGAGAGAGAGATAATTCAGACGCACACAGCCCCTTATTTGTTTTAATTAACTTTTATTTTGAGGACTGTCCGACGCTTTTGCATATTCTGGACTTTCCTCATATATTTAATACAGTTACAGTGATGGGGTGGCGCTTGCAGGTCAACAAATTAGATACAAAATAAGTGGTATTATATTGGATTTGCAAATGTGTATGATAATGTTCCAGACAAATCTGATGATATATGAGAACATGTTAGAATCTTTTTGTGATGATGATGAATGACGTTGTTGCATTTTGAACCGACTGGTTCTGGTTTGAGTGAAGTTCCTCGTTATCATGGAATTTTTTGGTACCGATTCTGACTATTATCAAACAGATTATCCACCAGGTTAAGGTATTCGTGAGTCTCAATTCACGGAAGTACAGATCTCTTTATACAGCAAATCTGCGACATTCTATAAAGTAATAGGCCACTGTCTCTGCAGTATTAGGGTAATTGATGCAGTAGTTATTGGGGATGATACCGTACTGATACAACTGGCTTTTCAAACCGCTGAGTTCCATCCCGATTGTGCTCAGGTTAATAAATGCCCATAATTTATGATTCATACAAAATAAAAATAAAAGTTCCTTGTTTCAAGTGGACCTTCTTCCTTAGTAACTTCAGTTCAATATTAGCCTTCAGTTAAATCATCGTCCTGACCGACCTTCCACAATATTTGTCATTTTATTAATTAAACCTGTCACCTCGTAAAAGGACATTCAATTATCATGTTAAGTGTGCCGATAAACGTAGCCATTCTAGTCAATTATTTGTCCAATCATAAGACCATAGAAGCAATACTCCTAGTGTTAGACCCTATCATCGTCTTGTTTATTACATCTATTGGCTGCCATTCTACTAGCTCAGCGTGTAGTAATTGTCGATGTTCCGTTTGCCGTGGTCGGATGAAGATGGTTCTAGGTTCCACTTGTCGAGGTGTGACACTTGTATAACAATGACTGGCTGCTAACATTGACCTTATGTCTGCCAACAAAATACTACCATCAGTGTTAATTATACATTCAATTATATATATATGGTCGCGTCTATATATGCCAGTTTTTCATATAATCTGATAACCACCACGTAGGTAGCTATATCTGTATTTTGCTCCTGACCAGATCTGAAAACAATCGCTTACGGCTCTTGGTTTGGAACGAATGGGGAAGCTTAATGGAAGAAAAACCAGTTTGGATTAGCAGGAGGCATTTGTTTTTACAGTTCCTGATTACCTTTAGAATAAACTGTGAAAACACTTCTTGTGCGGCGATTTCTTTTTTTGGGGGGGCGAGTCGATCTATTTGTCGGAGCCTCTGATGTGTATGAACTGTAACTTTTATGAAGAACGGCGCAGAGATCAAAGGGTAGTGTTTGTGGATCATTTTTCGTTTCTGGAAGGAAGGTACATTATTAGTCGGTTCGATGTAATTTTTCCAGCTACGACAACGTCTCTCTCTCAACTTACTAGGATATATATTTATTCTATCAACGACGACGACATCTTAGAGAAGTTCGTCAAAGTTCGTCAACGTGCCCGTGACGAAAGGTTCGTCCAATTATCGGGGAACTGATTATTGACAGTTGTATCTGAACCTGTGTATTTCGCCTATTTTACATTTTTAAATATTTATATGGCGTGTCTGGTGGATACGGTTGTGCCGTGCACGGACTCGCCCCGGGACCTGGTCGAGCTCGTGCACAACCCGATGTTCACCGACCTTCAGGCGACTCTGGCCACGGATTGCATCCTCCAATCTGTACCCTACGTGCTGGTCCAGGGCCAGAAGTATGGCGACGAGCCACCGAGCGGCCGCTTCTCCGAGCACGACAGTACCAATCTGCTGATAGAGGACGCCACGCTGCAGGCGGAATTCCGACAGTTGGCGCCACTGAACAACGCCAAAGTTGGTGAATTGGAGACGTTCTACAACACGCAGAGCGCCAGCATTGTGACGCACCGCAGCGATGCCCTACTCAGCGTCGAACGGAAATATCTACCACACGACCAGCTCGTCAATGACGTCGACGCTATTAACGTCTATTATAACGAGGAACAGGGTCACCTGACTAGCCGGATCAGTCAGAGTCTCCAGCTGCTCAAGTGTATGTTACCCAGCGAGCTGGCCCAGCCGGGTGGCATTACCAAGAAGAACAAGGTACGACAGCTGGACGCCAAAGCCGTGTCGCTGATGGCAGATTGGTACGAGAGGCACATGGATAATCCCTACCCGACCGGACCTGAGAAGGTCGAGATGGCCGAACGAGGTCACGTATCCGTGTCACAAGTCAAGGCCTGGTTCGCCAACAAACGGAACAGGTCGATGAACACGCGTCCAAAACGGGAGAAACAACAGCTCCAGAAGCAGCTCACCAAAATCTGGCACCATTTGAAGGCCTACGATCCGGAATTCGAGGAACAACTACAACAACAACAACATCAGCAGCAATGGCAACGAGAGACCGATGTCAAACTGGATTTGAACCAGAATTACGCGGTCATGTTAGACAATCTTGCAGATGTTGTACACGACAATAGACCAGAACTGCGATATTCCAATCTGGATTACGGCAGTATCTTTGGCGATCTCCCCATTTAGGAGCGACTGTTACCATGGTTTTTAGTGTCAGATCTTCATCGTATTTTCAATGGAGATAATGACGTCACCATTTTATTGATTACGCGCGTGTGTGTTTGTGTGTGTGTGTGTGTGTTATAATGTAGATACAGTGGGTTTTTTAAAGCCAATGACAAGACATTGCCTGTTTTCTCAGTGCATATATATTGAGTTACTTGTTTTATTGTTGTACATATCATTAATAAATTATTACAATAATCATAGAATGTGTTCTGGTATTAATATTCATATTTCTCCATATTTGTATGATGGTATGGTGAGGATATTTCATGTGATTTCACACTTGGTGGCACACACATCACCACATATTGTGCCTTCACCCATACACTTGTCTGCACATATACGCATACAATTAACAATTTCTGACTATCTCTTTGAATGGTTTAGTAAATGTTATCAATGCATGAACATGAACACTACACAAGTTTATCATAGTAACCAATAAATTATGTATTTTTTTCAGGCTGCCTCATTTGGTAAATGTTTTCTGACTGAGTATAATCCAGAGAAGTTTGTCTCCATGTGTCAAGTTTTGAGAGTTCTCAGTAATCTAAGAGATGTCCGACTTGGTATTCCAATAACATATAAACAGTATCCTTGTTTATAATTTCTTATATATTTGAAAAGTTTCTATTTTAAATGCCATTTCCATATTTTTAGATATATTATTTAATTTAGTTAGTGTTTTTTGGCATCTCCACGGCTGAATTGGTAGCACTAGGCCAGGGTTTAAGAGCCAGATTAGCTGTGATTTTAGGGTGTTATATCTGTAGTTTCACCTCGGTACCTTCAGAGATTGTTTGGATAAATAATATAAACATACTGGTTTATCTTCTTAGCTAGAAGAATCATTATTCTAAAGAATTATGTCCTATTTTGCCATTATGTCTTAATAGTTTTGAGCAAGATAGATAGATGTATAGATGTTATGTGTGTGCATGCAGTCACACACACAGACACAACACACGCACACACACACACACAGAGGGACTGATGTAATAAGAATGTATATGTTTAGCTAAGGAATTAATTAAATCCATCACATTTTTACAATAATACATTGAAATACTTGGCTTAATAGATGAATTGTTCAGGAATTGCCCCTCAGCTATATGGCTATAAATAACTTCAGGAAACTGAACTCGTCCTGGAGTATTCAGATAAAAATAGCTTAAATAAAGCAGACTGACTCCTGAACATTCGTTATCCCTCCATGTTTACACCTTGACAGTATCCAGATTCAATCATCTCCAGTTGCCAGTGTTACTGGACAGGCTCGTGTTGAGGCGTGAGTATTGTCTTGCCATCAGGATCTGCCAGTATCTGAAGATTCCAGAGGCAGAGGGTGCTAGTAGGATAGTAGCCCACTGGGCGTGTTATAAGGTATGTGTTGACTGATCCGAGTCCTCGGGCATGTAATAAACTATGTTCATGTTGATGACTCAATCGGGACATTATACTATGCTATGTCTGCGTTTATGAAATTTTGTATTAGTTTTTGGTCACGGCTGAATGAATTGGACTATGATTATTAGTGTGTGTGTGTGGGGGGGGGGGTATTATGGTAATCAAAAAGGATTGATAGCTTGATAATTAGCTTTGTCATAATAACCTTCCTTGTTTTTTATCCACTTCCTTTTCAGACATTTTATTCTTTTTTCTTTGCTCTAATCTGCATGAAACAGTATAAAATGTATGCCAGAGTTTCTGAGTATCTTCAAGATGGAAAAGAAATTCCTTATTCTTTGTATGTCATAGCTGTCTCTTTTTCTCTTTATTGCATAAGAGCTACTTTATTATCTTAATTTTTTATTTACTCACAGTATATTTATATAGGATTACTGATGTGTTTCACATATAAGGGTTTTCCTGTTTATTGACTGGTTGTTCTATATCTCCTCCCCAACCACTCACAGGGGAGGAGTACGGAAAGATGTAGCGGAAATACCCTGAGGGTGGTCACTGCCAAAGTCTAATTTGGTTGTTTATTCTAAGTAAATCTTTCCTCAAGATGACCATGTCACACATGGGAAAATGCCTGAGTGGTTTCACTTCCCAATCCCAGAAATATAGGTAATTTGAGAATATTTGAGCTAATGCTTTAACTTTTGCACTTTAACTTCCATGCAGCATAAGAGAACCCATTGTGCAAAATACAACTCAAAGATAATAATTCTGAATACACAACAATTACCATCAAAACAATGGTACTTCATAAAATAATCACTGGGTATGAGATAATCCCCCTCAAAGAAACCTTTCCTCTTAAGATAATTCTACCCACTAAGACAACTATTCCCTATAATGCAGCCGTTTCCATTAAGACAGCATGGCATAATTAGAGCACTGCATTGAAAATCTCTGAGGTTTAGTTAAAATCAAACTGTTTGTGGGATGTTTTTCCATAGAGTCACCTTCAATTATAATTCTCAGGTGTGACAAGCGTTAAGGCTACATGACAACTAAGCTCAATAAGACATATCTTCTCCTGTCTTCATCACAAGGAAAAATTTAGTTGCTGTGCTTATATATATGCATTAAGACCATTCCCTCCTGTTAAGGCCATCTCTCCCTGTTAAGGCTACCACCTCTTAAGGTCACCACTTTCTGTTAAGACTGTCACTACCTTCTGTCAAGGCCATCACCATCTCTTGTCAAGGTCATCACCATCTCTCATTAAGGTCATCACCATCTCTTGTTAAGGTCATCACCACCTCTTGTAAAAGGCCATCACCACCTTCTGTTAAGGCCATCACCTCTTGTTAAAGGTCTCAGATAATTTAATTTTTTAATTGTAGAAGTAGCTTGCTTATGTCAAAATAATAGTTTAAACAGTGTTAGGACTCTTCTAAAAAAATAGTTCCAGTGAAATATTGGCTTATTTGGTCATGCCTCAATGCCTGCAAGGGAGTGTGTGCTTCTGCCATCTTGTGAATTTGATCGGCAATCATGACATCACAACCAGACTGTTATTTTCATCATATCAATATATGGCTCCAATATTTAGATCAGTCAGTTCCCCAACAACTGGTCTCATTAGAGCAGATAATGTGGCACTTATCATAAAAGGTGTGTGTATGTCATGTTGATGTTTATGATAACAACAGGGATGGTAACTTTCTTCAAAATCAGTTTCTTCACCAATCCCATATCATATTACATTTTGTTGTGACAGTTGTCACCACCAAAATCTTCGCTACATCTGTATACCATTTTGCAGACAAAACACGTCCAAGCCATCCTCACTTTTTTGATGATAGCAGGGTAAATTCATGAATGGAAACCTCACTTTCCAATGTAATATTGCTGCATCCATACATAACACAGTGTGAAGCCATATTTCACAATCATTCTATACACTCCTATACATCTAAATATACTAGTTGTAATACATAAAATACAATATTAGATATCACACTAGTTTATGCTGTAAATAAAACCAATTCCACAATGAAACAAGCAATGGCAGTGCTTACCATGTGGTTATGTTTTGCTGTTGTGATGTCACAAGCTTTATTGATTGACCCATTTTTGTAGACTTGCGTCACCTACTTCAGGAACGTGGTATGATGCACTAAGGTTGCTAATCAGAAAAATAATAATGGATGTTGTCTAATAATATAAAATGTTCAAAAATGTCCGAAGTCTTTAACTTTAAGGCCACAAGCCCCAGCTAAGAGAGTTCTACCAATCACTTAGAATGGTATAACTATTTTTGGTGCTTTATTAAGTATGCTTTGTCATTGTTATCTACAATAAGTTGACTTTAATATGTCAATGATGTCTGGCTGTGATGCCAGTTGTTTCTTTACAAGTGTTTCCATTAATACAATCCAGGTGCTATGTGGCATGTGGATTTGCATATGGCGGAAATTAGTTTTTATTGATTGTTTCATGTAGTAATTCCAGTAGAACACAGATGAACCACATGCTAATTTTGTCACTAGTCATTGGTTGTCCCCAGATAGTAATTGTCCATACAGTGTTAACGTGCTTTTTGTTCGCTCCGTTTGCACAAATATTAGCATCATCATGTCAGCGGAAGGTGATTTCATGAACCTAAAATCTGTGTTTTCTTTTAGGATCTCTTTTCTTTATCGCATTGTTTGTCATCAAAGATTGAAGCTGTAGAAGTTGTAGTGCTTAATTAGGCTCCATTTTACTGGCTGCCATCCAACACTGCATAACCGGATGAAAATATCTCAGTCACCAACATTTAATGAGACATTTGAACACGTGCGGTTGATACAACTGCAATGCACCTGGACCTAAACTGGACTGCAATCGTGTTACTGGAAACACAGTGAGTTTATGTAATTTTGTCTTTTGTAGGTCCAACAAAAGGCTGTTGATGACGAACAGCTGGCCAGAGATATAGCTAAACAGCTGGGTGATATCCCAGGTGTCTCATACTCTGAGATAGCTAACAAAGCAATAGAATGTGGAAGGAGAGAACTAGCCATCAATGTAAATAAATACATCAGTGTTATAATAATTGCATTTTTATATGGACAGCTTATACTGAATTGATGTGTTTTTAAAGTTTAACCTCTGTGTTAAGTTTAACCTCTGTGTTTACAGTAGCTTATTTTCTCATGGTTTTAGCTGCTCAACTTTGAACCACGTGCTTCCGAGCAAGTGCCATTGTTACTGAAGATGAATTGCAGTGAGACGGCTTTGGTGAAGGCCATAGAAAGTGGTGACACTGACTTAGGTATGGCCATTGTTTACGTTTCGACATAAAACAATTGCACAATTACAAAGTTAACCTGTTTGGTTCCATCATCTATAATAGAATAAATAGTCTTCAAAAATATGCTCATTTCCCTTTTTTGTTCACATTGAATTACTAACAAAGTACATATCAATATTGACTCAAATAAAATTCCCATTATATATTAATGATGCGACTGTGTTTTATATATTTATGACTGTGACATTATGTATCTGTGGTGGGTTTTTCCTGAGACATGGAGTTCTTGATGAGGTTTTTCCCAGTCTAAAGAGTTTATCCCACCAAAATTGTGATGTAGCATGTTGGTAGGCGTTGACCGTGCCAGATGTAAAATAAACTTTACGTGTCAATTGTTTAAACCAATTGTGGTTATAGGTGAGTTGTGACAATTGATATGATTGTGCCAGTGATAATGTTCTGTGAAATAGGATATGTCACTGGTAGCGTGTTGGATCACAGATCAATACCACCTGAGTTCGAATCTCGGTGTGGGCATATCTGAAGGGTGTTTCATCTTTGACTTCGCTTCATTACCTTTGGAGGTCGCTCGGCCCATTTAGCCTACCGTGTGCGCACAAGTGGCCGTAAATCATCAATCATCACCTCGTTTTCCATGATCACCCATGATAGGGTGATTTATTCATCAATAAATTCTTCCCTTTGCATGTAACTCATATATAAGATGGATAGCCTTGTGTATAATAGATTATACATGAGCACATCCAGTATATCATTTACGAATATAATGATAGCTATTTTATATTTGAAGATGGGTTATGAATAGTTATGAATAAGAAGTTGTTTAGGATAATGCCATATGTCAATGTTGTCCAACCTTTGGATCATTAGCCAAAGGTTACTTGTGACCTGGTAGTTAATATATTATCTCCATAATAGTCATATAACTAATGAAGCATAAGGCATTTAGTAATAAACATTTCTTTTGGTTGTAAAAAACACAATACATCATTAAAATATTGATTTGTCTGATTTTGTTTTGTTTATGTTTGTTGTCCTCAAACTGAATATATGGACATAAACCACTCATAAGGCCGCCATTGCCAGAGTATTTTATGTACTCAGAGAACCTTTAAATTCCCACAAGAAATCAGTCATCCACTCATGAAGAGAAATAAATTCCTTACTTTAAGTTTACATTGATTACTTGTCTATAAACTGTCTGTAATCATGGTCATCAATTTCAGTGTACACAGTGTTGTTACAGCTAAAGGAGACTATGTCATTAGGTAACCTGTCAATGGTGATAAGAAACATGCCAACTGCCCAAGCCCTCTTCCTACAAGTGAGTATTAGATTATACAGCAAGATGTTTGGCTGAGAACATCACTCGTTTGTCTGCCGAGTTACATTTGTTTAACATGATCATGTCGTTTCCTTGCAAAACACAATAAGATTAATTTATTGTAGATAGCTTCTGTTGGCATCAGGCAACTAAAATTAAGTCATGTTCTGCACTCAAATGACACTTTGTTCTAATAATATATAAATGTGTATTATCGTCTTTGAGAATAAATGTTGAAGATATCTGTTTATGATGAACAAAAAATTAATTAGGATTTTTATATATTGCAAGTATCTTGACTATAGCCATTGAAGATTTAAGAACAGTCAAAAGATTCCAAATAACTGGTCTAGTTGGTGTAGGTTAGACTAGTTGTTATATCAATATTTTGTTGACATTTTTACAACCCCTAAGGTGTCTTGTAGCATGTTTTGATACCAACTAATCTACTAACCTCGCATGTTATTCTCTATATTTTCCACGATAGTATTGCCGAGAGCAGAATCGTCAGATGTTACAAAACTTGTACTATCAGGAAGACAATTTCCTTGAGAATGCCAACTGTCGACTGATGGACAGCTTTGATGAAGATGTATGTTGTTTTATTTTTATTTCTGCTTTTGTTTCCATTCAGAAGTAAACATAAAACTCAGATGTTCAGATTAATCACTCAATGTAGTTTCTAATACAAGCTATGTAGTTGTCAAAATATCCACCATGTGTAAGAGTGAGGTTTTGGGGTATTTATAAATAGATTTATACTAATTTTGAAGATTCTTTAATGAGTATTGGAAAAATGTGTGTGTTTTGTGTGTGTGTGTGTGTGTGTGTGTGTGTGTCTGTCTGTCTGTCTGTCTGTGTGTGTATGCAAGAGAGAGATAGGTTTTTGTTTTTAGTCATATTTCCTCAGAAAATAGTTGTACTTTTCTCTCTTTTTATAAGAATTAGGCATATCATCATAAATGCCAGTGAACATTACAGAAATGAAGGTTCATGATGTGCCAAAATCCCTAAATTTATGCATATTTTTATGTGCCATTATTTGAAATGATTTATTAATTAATTTTTACTATGTTGATCTTCAGGATTTGGCTGTGTATCAAATCTCTTTAAATGTCTTAAACTAACCTTAATAGTGGATGTGTAATTGCGCCATTAATGTGTGATTTCCACAAAACTACAAATTTATTTCTTGTTCTTTTTAACAGAGACTTGAAGCTAGAATTGTTCATTTGGATGCAGCTCAAGATTCATTTAGTAAGGCAAGGAATGACTGGGCAGCCAAAGTAAGTGACTAAATAGCAACCATTATGAATTATTGATCTACAGTTAAAAACTGAATTCATGTGACCCTTTGAATAAACAGATATTTATTTAAGATATGATCATTATTTCAGAAGAACTGTGGGAAATAATTTTATTTCTGTAACTTATCATTAAAAAATCTTAAACCTTCACCAAATTGTTTTTCTTTCTCCAATAATTTGGCCTTCAAAGTGCCATAAAATTTATATTTGTAACCTGGGGAAAATATCTCATCCATTTTGGTTATAAAACACTACTTGCCCTTTAAGAAGCCTGTAAATAGGTCACAAGAAAATAGGTCAGTTCAGCGAAAGAGGGCTATACCAATAGATAATCACATGATAATAATAATGTTTATTGTAATGATTAATTGGCTTCATATAGTCTAAATGCAGCATCTTTGCTCTAAGTTATTGTTATACAACCTTGTATAGGTTTGTGTGGTTAGAGATGATCATTACATTGTGATTGTGATTTATGAGAAGCCTGTACAGTTAGAACGAAATATGCAATATTACAATTGTATTATAACATAGAGTTATCATAATACATACATATTTAATGTGACTAGCAAACAGAAGAAGAAATTCGTCTGTTACGTCGCCAGCGAGAGCTCGAGGATGAGTACAATGCTCCCTTCTTAGACATGACTCTGCATCGCACAATCTACAAACTGACAGTCGACAATAGACACAAGTGGGCGGAACAACTTAGGAAGGAGTTTAAAGTACCAGACAGGAGGTCAGTCTGATAGATGTGAATCATCTTTAAGGCTCTTCAATTTATCCTTAGTGTTGTCATCATTGTAATTATTCTTGTTTTCATTTATGTCTGTGTTATTGGTTAACATATTCATCATCATCATCATCATTAATGTTGTCAATCTTTAGAGATATAAACTTAGTCTGGATCAATTTTTTATGTTTTGGGTAGGTCTTATTTTAAAATATGACACAGCAAGATTCATCTCTTCTGTATCATTGGCTGGCCACTGAATCAATGTGCTTCAGTGAATGATTAAAGTGTATAGTGTAGTCATATTGATATCTGTTTATAACACAATTTGTTATTGGCCAAATGTTTTGGGGCACAGTTGGAAAAATAGGGGGAATATTGCCAGTAGTTCACTTGTGACACCTTTATCTAGGTAAAACATATCCATAATAAAATGGACAATCAGCTCACTATACCTGCCTATGTTTATCAATGGCAATATCAACACATTAATGATATGGCTTGGGCAAAACGCACCACACTTAAATTTATCCGAAACAATTTAATTCTTGCTACCCCACATAATCTTTAAAGATTGTTTTATGGCCATTAAAAGAAACAGATTGTGTTGGCTGTTGATGTTCCTGAACCACCAATTTTGATGGGAGTCTTAAAACAAATTGGTAATAAATGTAGAAGTTTGATATCATTTTACTGTCAACATTTGTCCCCATCTAGAACAGTTGATGATGTTGAGATTTTCTTACTAAGAGCTGTGGCATTTTGAACAAGTATTAGCCTGTTAAAAGTTTATTCCTTCATTTAATAAAAACTCACAGAGATTATCATATTTCCTGTTGATAGATATTGGTGGTTGAGGATACAAGCTTTGGCAGAATGTGGAGATTGGCTGGAACTGGAGAAATTCTCCAAAAGTAAGAAGTCACCAATAGGTTACGAGGTAAATGTTGGAATAATTCATAATAATCATAGGTGTTTGTTAAGTAGTCACTCACAACATTGGTGCTCAAATGGACATTTTCATCCAATGGGATGTTTTCATCAGGATTTTTAATTCCTTGTGTCAGTGCCTTTTCAGAAACGTCTCGAGTACTGCTGTAAAATTAGATTATGTCAAGTGATGAAATATTTTATGATTCAACTGGAAAGAAAATTGTCAAAGCATTTACTTGTACACACTAAAGACAAATGAACAACTTATACATTAAACTATGCTAGAGCATGAGATATCTGTCAATAAATGTCTGCTGTACAAACTAGCATCATATTTATTTTCAGCCTTTTATTGAAGTTTGCATGAAGTATCAGAACCGACAAGAAGCACAGAAATATTTGCCAAAAGTGGCACCGGAGAACAGAGCAAAATGTCTTGTAAAAATGGGGTATGTTATCATTTTATCATTGTTGATACAAGTTCGATGTTCATGGGATTTGAAAACAATACTTTTTCTATAGTGACATCAGTAATCAATTATTGGTTTGTTGTGGGAACTTAATGATTGCTTAAGGATTAAAATTTTAAAACTTATTATTGCTGTGTTTGAGAAGTTAACACATTAGGATGGCCATCCAACGTTATTATCATTTTCACAAGTGTACAAACTGTACGTTGAGGGAAGGGGGTATGACACAAACATAGGCTTTTTTAATGTTGAAAAATTATGAAAAAACGAAGTGCGCATTGATTGTTCGCTCACTCATCCCCACATGTACAGATTTAGTGAAATTTTCGTTTTTCTACTTATTTTTCCAGCAGACTGTTAGTTCAGTTAAGAGTCATTTTTATATAATGAATGAACACAATTACAAAAATGATGAAGTAAGAAAATAATGTTTTATTAGAAGGATGTTTTTTTTTTACAAAACATAGCAACTTATGAAAATTATGATAATAACAAACTTTTCTAAATTTATTGTTATATCCAGAGGCTAACCTAATTAATATCAGAATGCCTTAAGTTTGGCCTATGACCTATCATTATACCCTGAGGCTAATCTTTAATATATCACTATCTCTGGGTTAGCCTACATCATATTTTCACTTACGCATTCTTGTTTCAGGGAGCGATGAATGCTGTTTTAAAGATCATAGTTCATTTCACTCTTGTTCCTTATTTAAAAATAAATTATAGTAAGATACCAATAACCTGCTGTCGTGAGTTATTCCATGTATGTGTCAATTTTGAGACAAGCAAGACAAAATACAGTTCTATATCACCTATTTTATTTATAAATTATGTGTGATATTTCCTTGAGGCCACTGATTTGTGGAAGATGGTTTGATGCATGGAGATGGTGATATTCATTTTACTACTACACTACTACTACTACTACTAATAATAATAACCAGAACAACTATTCAAATGTACTAGACAATAAAAACCTTGGTATGAAGCAACTAAAAATAATTTTTTAATAGATCATTGCTTTTAAATATATGTTCTACTTCTAATCTTCTGTGAAATAAATAAGTAATATAAAATAACTAATGACTAAGAAATAAAAGTAATAAGTAAAATATAAATTGGGACCCATCACACGAGTTTTCTTTGTGTGTGTGTGTGTGTGTGTGTGCATGCATGTGTTCTACAGATCTATTCATGCGTCAATGTAAGTAATTGAGTAACCTAAAATCTTTTTATTTTCAGTTCTCTAGAACAAGCTGCAGAACTGGCCTTCCAAAACAAATCTGTAGATGACCTTGACCTAATTCTACATAAATGTGCCACAAGTAACAAAGTTCTTGCAGAAAGAGTACAGACTTTGAAGGCACAGCTGCTGAATAAATAATACTGAGAATAATGTCCAACTGTAGTTTATAACGTAGTGTAACACACTTGCAGAGTTCCCATGTGTCCCGGAAAAATATCAAATTCATTTTCCTGGTACTTGAAATGCCTTTGAATTTTACAATATCAGGAATGTCCTAGAAAAATTGCCTGTGAAAACATTTGGCTTAGAACAAAAAAGACTGTGAATAAACATTATGCCTGTGGAAGAAATTTTTATTTGTAGAAGAAAAAGGAGTACTGATACATGGTCTTGATAACCCATGTTACTTAAAATTTAAATAAAAGTGGGTGGATCAGACAGCTAGAAGGGGTGAGGAGGAGGCTGTACCATAAAAATGTCAGTAATTGATCATACACTGATAAAATATGATTTATTACTTTTAAATCTTGTATACTTTGTCCTGGAAAATTGTAATTTTGTACTGGAAAAGTCCGGGAAATGTCCTGGGTAAAATATTTCCTTGGCTGTGGGAGCTATGACTTGTAATATGCTTGGACATTTATATAATTAGTTTTTTAACTCAATTATGTCAGTTATTCTCATGATCAAGCATGAACAAGCTTCACAAAATCAAAGGCAACAATGAAGGTCTTCTGAAAAACAATTATTATAGGTTTATTGTGTTCATTTCTTCAACATACTAATTCATCAGCTAGGTTAAGATTGACAGGTTTATGTATCACTTCATACTTTGGTAGGTGTCCTGGTGGCAAAGCAGTTAGAGCACTGTGCTGTAAACCTCCAGGTTTTGGGTTTGAACCCAGGTCACACTGGTGTTTAAGGGATTTGTTTTCCTGGGAAGTCACCACTCGGCAATATATCCCATGCGTGACCAGTGCCACAACTAATCAACTCAACTTCCTACTTGGCACTAACGAAACTGATGATCTGACAACATAATAATTATTGGTGACTCTCAAAGTGCGAGTCAAAAATCATCCACAATAAGCCACAGTATATATATATATATATATATATATATAGATAATTAATAAATCTACAAGAGTAGTTTCATTCTGTGACCTATATCCGTTATAATACAGATCTAGACTTGATATCATCTTCCTTAGATATAATCTTGTTCTTGTTATCTTATTAAGGTCATTTCTCTATTATAGCCATCATGTCTGTGTCTGATCAATGATTGTAAGAGGTAAATTTTGATCTATTCTGTCTTAACCTGATGTTGTTATTGTACAATATAAACATGGCCAGTCAGGACCTAGATAGCTAAAGTGTTTGCTGTTATATTGATAGGACTACTGTCCTTTCGTGTTAACCTGGTGTTATCAATTTGATTAATATGTCTAATATATGTATGTTTAAATAAATAACTCATTATAAGAGTGATTGCGATTGATCACCTTTACCAACCTTTGGCATTGGTTTCTTCTATCAAACGGCTGAAAACAGAATTTATAATCAATATTCAACTTTTCTGTGGCAAGTTTACCAGGAAGAGCAATGGAACAATGGGTTAATGATTGCAAAACTATTGCACTTCCAAAATTGTGAGGTACTAAGAACCTGTTCCACTACTGTAAGTAATTAAGATATTGTTATTAAGACCGGGATACCAATATAAAGTCTTCTATCAGAACGTTATGTGAATAGTTTCTATCGTAAAACAATAATTTTGTGAACTCTAGTCATTTTCACTTACCGGTAGTTACTTCATGTAATATCTTGTGCATTATTGTTATTATTTCAGTGAGTCTGTTATGTTGCAGTTTGTAAACAATAATCACACTTTTGATGCAAGTTCACCATTTATTTGTTATCCAGTATATAACATGCATGTAAAAATTAAATGAACAGATAAATATTATTACAACTGTGAGGTCACGTTTCATTACCAGTTTGGTTGTATGTTGTGTTGGTGTAATACTAAATATTATGCACCATTTACTGCATGAAAGTAAGTAAATATATTTAAATGCAATGAAATCACTAGGTAAACATATTCATGTTATCAGCTGGCGAACAGCAAATGAAAATGACAGAAACAGTTGGAAGGTCGTAATGCATTACTGAAGTTTTAAGTAAACTAGAATAAGGATAAATCCAGCTCAAGAACAAGGATAGTTTCACAATCTGAGTATAAACTGACAGACCCTTGTAAGTATGTTAAGAGTGGTCAGGTTTGTGATGTGCAGCAACATTCTGATGTGGTTTGGCATATCATTGGAAGAAGATAACCACATACTACTTTTAATTCTGACAGACAGATTTCAGCATGCTGAGAAAATTCCCATTTCACAAAACTTTCAAATGTATTTATTTTACTCAAACATGCCCAAATATTTCAGCAATCACTTGACTTAAGGTCATGATATATATTCAGTTAACATATTGAGGAACAGGTAAGACTTCTTGCCAGTGGCAATACCATTGTCTTCTCCAACAGGTTTGGCAAGTGTTTGTTGTTCAACCACGAGACAGATTTGTAGTTTGACAATAACGAGGGTTGTTGTATTACTCTTCACTGCCACTAAACTATTTGTATTTCTAACCAATTCAGACCAAAACTTGGCCTCATTTTGAAAAATGTCCAATGGCAATTGTTTTGTGTAGATCCATAAAATGTATTTTGCTTGCATTTTTCACCATTGAAGATCTAACACCACATGAAGCTGTATTTTATTTGGAAACACACAATATGATGAAAATAATCCCAATTAACAAAATGAATCTATACTGTTCATGAAATTATTGAATATTATTGAAATGTACTTCAGTACTTTGACATTAATACAGATTAATTAATGGTGAAATGCCAATACTTGTGTGGAAACTTTTAGAACACATCAGTTTGTTTACAGATAAACTGTGCGTATACATATGTCATGATATGGGTGTTTGTTCCTGTATGTGATACACTACAACACTGATTATAACATTGCTATTCATACAATAGACATTTATTTCAAATGTATACATAAACATATAGAGAGTAGTGACTTTTCTGTTACAGAGAGCACCATCAGAGCTTTTGTAGACATTTGCATAACTTAAGTATAAGGAGTAGAGCGCATAAGAGGAAACAGACGAAGACCAGATATTAAGTGGATTTCAATAATCAGCATTCAATACAATGGACATTTTCTTCAGTCAATGGGTATAACTCTGAAATGCCTAATGTTACCATCTGCCATCTTTCAGTTAGCTCGATTCAGCTCCAAGATGATATATATATATGTTTATTGTGAAGACGTGAATACCAACCACATTAAACTGATGTGAAAAGATGCCAATAATAATTGATGGTAAAGCAATTACACCAACATATAAAATGTCTACATCACACAACCTACAGACACCATCATATAGTGACATCCAGGAAATAAATGCCACCAGCTGACAGGTGACTGATAAAGGCAACACTTTATATGTTGATTTGTCAAATACATCAAGCAGACTTGGTATAAAAACTTTATGGAGACAGAGAGTTTACAATGTGCACACCAGTCCAAGCTATACAGCACTGATTAGAGCATTACAGTTGGAATTCGATGACTTTTCTAAGGTGTTTTAAATTTTCCTCTGTACATGTTTGCAAAAGAAAGCTTGCCCACAAATTGAAAAATATATATACATTTGTGTACAATATAATATATATACAGACAGAGTGATAACACCTCTTCGGGGATATCTGATACACAAAAAATAGTCAACCCTATATTTTCTCCATAAACAACAGATATAGAACAGGTGTGCTTCTAAGGAAGAAATAAAAAAATTAGTACCTGATGAGAAAAAGTTGGAATAAAGACTTACTTGTAATTAAAATGATAGAAAACACGTATAATATTTACTCTAAAAGATAAATACCTTGTATAAGCAACAATAACAGCTGGTGTATTATATATATATATATATATATATATATATATAAAGATACTATTATAGCCATTGAGTTACTATCTATATGTGTTCATTTAGTGATTAAAATCAATCTATAACAAATGCTAACAATGTACTAGATGATGATTGTAGGCAGTGACAATATTATATAGCTAATTAGTTCTAGTTAAAGCTGTTGCTCATTGTTATATACATTAATTTATCATAATACTGGTTCCATGTGATGACAGATATTATAATATCATGATAAACACAACATCGTGTAAACATAAATATCACTAATTGTTTATTTATTATAATCTGTTCTATTTACCACAATTTTATGCTTGAAAAGTTTATTTTAATGACTTTACTGTGTAAGTCATAGCTTCTTAGATATGGTAACAATGTGAGCATTCAGTAATACAATAAAGTACATGTACACTATTTCACATGCACACGCGTGCATGCACTCATGCATACACGCACACACACACACACACACACATGTATGAACAACTATATGCACATATTTATATATACATGTACATGTACTTACATTAGACCTTACAGTAGACCCTTGTATGGAAATGTGTCTATATAATAACCATTAACATTTTATATATATATATATATATATATATAAACAACTTAATGTATATCTAAACATCTCAAATTAGCTACCACATTGAATATGTGTGTGTGTGTGTGTGTAAAAACAAATACAATATCATAATATATTTCCATAAATTCAGCTGATCTGTAATAAACACATCACAAAGGTTATAAAGACCTGCCAAAACAAAAACCCATTTCTAACATTATTGTCCCTGAAGAACAAGTCATTGATCCTTTCTCATTTTAATACATTCAACCAATTAGTTTTATAATTCACATAATTATCATCGTTAATCTTGTAACAAAAATAATTATGTTGTGTGTGAGATGAGATAGGTTTATATCATCATTAATGGATTTGTTTACTTCTATGTACAGTAGATGAAATTCTATTAGAGGTAAACACCTTGTTCTATCTAGATCATCTTATTGATATATATCACAGGTAGTATATCTAAGTCAGTACTAATTATTATAACAAAAGCTACCATCTTGAGTTGCCAGTTCTAGTAGTTATGGCGATCTGTAAGCACCATGGCGCCGACCAAGCTGGAAGAAAAAATAATATCTTCAGTACTAAATCATATTTTACAAAAGACCAATGTTAACTGGTATACATGTATGATAATATGGCTTAATTTCCACAAATAATTTGAATTTAAAAATGATTTTTAAATGTACAATGACAGTTTGATAACATTTATTGTTCTAGTTTTGCAAACAAATGTTATATTACTGTATATTACTACTTAACATTTAGAGACAGGCTATACAGCTTTACAATCTACAACAGCTCATCATCAACTGTTGTATATTGGATGTTAGCAATAAAGAAATGTGCAAGATGACACAAAAGGTTTAGTTATTTAAATGTATGTGTGTGTGTATTAGGAACAGACACAGCTTGGTAAGACATTACTCATGTCAATATGAAAATATGCTTCAGTGGATTCAGTCATTAATTTATTATTATCTCCTTTTCTGAAACAGTGTTCTTTACCACTGGATAACACCCCCCCCCCACACACACACACACTCTTCTACATACTGCAACACATGCTGTAAATATTTAAATATTTAAATGTCACTAAATTTGTCTTAAACCCTTTATATAATTTCACAGTAGTGATAAATATATTCTTTAAGTATTAAATCAGTGGTGTATTAGAGAAATTAAAATAAGTAAATCATAGTGTTCTAAATCACTACATCAGAATTACTAATAATTTGTAAAAAAAATTATTTCACATTTATGTCATGTTTCTCACAGACAAAGTCATCTCCCAAAGTATAATTATTGATCATAATGAAGCTATTATTCAAACTTTGATGTAGTAGCTGAATAATCTGTGTGTGTGTGTGTGTCAGTGAGAGTCCTCTCTCTCTCTCTCTCTCTCTCTCTCTCTATGTGTGTGTGTGTGGAGGGGGATGCATGCCCATATCTGTGAACTTTTTAGGTATTGTGGAATGTTTTCAATATACCATTTATGTTTGTGTGTGTATGTGTTGATGTGTGTGCGTGTGTCTAGCTAAGCTATGTTCAATATTTACATCAATATTGGTAATACTATATAGCTACCTGAAGTAAGAAACCGCTAAACAATTCTACAACAGAAACTACAGTTTGTTATATGTAAACAATATATTAATAATAAGACTTGGACAAATTAAAGCCAATCACCATCTAGACAAAGACAAATGTACAACAAGGAGGAAGTAAAAAGACGTGGTAGATATTGGTATACTCTTTCATAAATAGGCTATTTAGAACATAGATCTGCTGTGACTACTATAATGATGATCTGATCTTACTTACATTGATGTGTTTATGTTTGAGCAGTCTCTCATAAACAGAGATATCAAGTACTTTGTACAAACAGCTGCCACTCTTATTTGACTTACGTGTGCCATTCTGATAGGAAATTAAGCACACTCAGCATCCAAGTATGAATTACTGAACAGTGAAAAACACATGTGTACACACACACACACACACACACGCGCGCCCACGCGCATTTAGCATTAGATAAAAACTTACAGTATAAACCTTCCCTATCAATATCATCATATTATCTAAGGTAACTAGAATTGTTTAGCATATTCTTCTCTGGCAATCATCTATAGACATAGTACAACAGACAACACAAGCAAATACCAGTAACCATGCTCAATATAAGGTACCATGCTAATTAGAAGCTATGATTTATGTCCTACCTGGCTAGGACATGGAGGTAGTGTACAGTATCTTCTCTCTATCCTTGCCCCACACACACTTGTATCGCCATCTGGTGCTGATATTACCTGCCGTGTCCTCTCCTGTATACTGCCTGAGCCACATGTTTTAGGACATGGCGTCCACGGTCCCCAATCACTCATTTTACAACGTTCGTCTGAAAAAATTTAATAGTTCTCTTTAACTTGATCAATAAGGAAAACAAATAGTTCAAGCTATAATAGTTAAACCTAGATTGACAAATTTCACAAATAACAGTTACAACATAGTTTAAAAATAAATTGCAGCTAATACAGCTATTACAAAATTCTGTAATTTATTACTAAAATACTGTCTCATACACACACACACACACACACACACATTTACAAGAATGTGACTACAAGGATTTAAAAAATGTAATTTAGGATATAATCCATTCATCGCTATTTTTAATAGGATTCTACACTGATAATGATGATTAAAGATGGTAAACGCTAAACTAGATAATATCAGATATAACTGGAGGATGTGGTATAAATGTAACAACATATACCAAAATCACAGCTGAATTATTACAAAGTAATGGTGTATTTGAATCAAAATTTGTTGTTGGGAATTAAGGAATATCATTCATATCAGTAGCATGAGTAAGTAACAATCATTTATAACAACAAATATCCTCCATAACCAAAAACAAGATGGAAGCTAAACGTTTGTTACTGTAGTGATATATATATATATATATATATCACAAGATACATATTCACTAGATACATGGATTAAACTTTAACGTTTTTGTATATTCTATATAAACAATAATACATTGACAACTCACCAGGACACCTAGTTAGTACACACCGGCGTCTCATTTCCAATTTAACAGGACATGGTTTACCCCCATTTTTCTCAACAGCTTCAATAATACGCCTTTTAAACTGTAATCCACGTCCACAAGTTACTGAGCAATGTGACCAGTCAGACCATTCAGTTATGATACAGTCTCTAACTTTAAACTGTTTCTCATTTGGTACAGGTGAACCCACATGATGTTGATCCTTAGTAAGCGATTTTTTTACATTTTTCTTTTTCTTTGTTTTACTATGATGACGACGTTTAGCTTTTTTTGTTTTCTCTTGATTAGACTCTTTAAACTTTTCACCTTTATTACTTGTATTGTTTCGGTGATGTTTAGATTGTTTCCTTGTTGTTGTGACATTAGCCACATGACCACCAGATGAAGAAGTTTTATTAACTTGTATCTCCTCCTGTACTTTAGTTTTATTAGACAAACCATCACCGCTAACAACTTTCTCTTTATTTTGACTTTTACTATGATCTCTTTTCTTTGATCCTTTTATTGCAGGTTTCTTTCTTCTCTTCACCTCACCCCTGTTATGTTTATCAGTTTTCTTCTTTATTTTATCACCTGACATTTTATTACGTTTTGATGTTCTTTGACCTCTTGATACCTTTTTAGTAACATTTCTATAATCCTTTTCTTCCACTTTTCCTGTCAGATCATCTATCAATGTACCATTAATATTATGTGCTTTCTTCACACCCAGTTTCTGTTCAGAAGTTTCAGTTGTCTTCATTACATTTTTCTGACCAGATTTTTCAGTGTTTGTTTTATGTTTTGATTGTTTCTTCTTAAAAGAACTTGATTTCTGCTTTTTCCTCTTCAAAGTATCCCCCTTTGTATTTCTTCTCATTAATGTATCAGACTTTTTCTTCTTTAGTGTATTAGACTTTTTCTTCTCTGTAGTATCAGGCTTTTCTTTTTTTAACGTATCAGCCTTCTTTTTCTTTAATGTTTTGGACTTTTTTTTCTCTAAAGTAGCAGACATTTTCTTTTTTAAGATGTCAATTCTCTTCCTTTTCTTCTTCTTCATTTTCTTATATCTCTTATTTTTCCTTGCTACACCATCTTTTTTTAGTTTTTTCTTCTTTTCAATAGAGTGTTTCCTTCCTTCATTTGCCATTGTTAATTGATCATTTCTAAATATCTCCTCTGTACTATTTCTCCCACTCTCTTCAACATTGTGAAGATCTCTTTTTCCCCTAGATAGACCATGATTTTGGTGATGACCTTCACCTTGGCCTTCAGCCCTCGTTACCCAAACTTCCTGTTGATGTCTACCTTTTTCTGAGAAGAGGAAAAATAAAAACAAGACATAAACATCTGTTTTCCTCTTTTCAAAAAAGACTGACAGACATCAACAGGAGGAAGAGGGCCAGTCAAATACCAGCCAAAGGTGAGAGGATAATTTAAAATTTCCATCTAAGATATGATGTCAGTCAGTGTGCCAATAGAGATATTGTCTTGGAGCTAAGATATATTGGTATACCCAGTTAATTGATATATATATATATATATAAATAAATATATATAAAAATATATATTATATATATATATATATATATAAAATAAAATACTATAGCATCAAATTAAATATGATGCATATCAATATAATAATACATAAATGTATGCATTAAAGGATAGTGAATCAAGAAATAACAAAGCAGCGCATCTAAGAGAGTACAATAGAAAATATGTGCATTAACAAGATACTACATCACAGATGTGGCCTAAAGAAATTGCAAAGAGAAGAGAAAAGCCTTAACTACCTATAGTATGTATTGTTAAATATATGTAGTTACTCACGACATTTTGGCATTTTGCATCTCTTCTTCTTTTCCAGTTTACGGGGACACTTCTTACCACCATTCTTCGCCTCCTGTTTCACTGCCCTACGTTTATATTTGTATCCACGGCCACACGTTGATGAACATGTTGACCATCCTGACCATTCAGTTACTACACAGTCTGCTTTATCTCCACCATTTGTACTAGTTATTATGGCATCCTTGTCATCTAAAACAATAATAAAACAATGACATCATGACAGATGATAACCAAACAATGGCTAACAAATATATTTCTGTTATTAATCTCAGAATATCAACTTATCATAATTTTTCTATAAACCCAAACAATCAATCTCTCTACCTTTGTGCTTCTTGTGTTTGTTTCCTTTCTTGTTTTTCTTACTTGGTAATGATGGTGTGGTCTGTGTAAGTTTCATCTTCTCAGCTTCATTCTGTGGTTTTTCCTTTTTCCTGGTTGTTGGTTGCTTTCCCTCTAATTCTAGTTGTTTATCTTGCTGTAGTCGCCGTCTCCTCATCTCATCTTCCATCACCATAAAACAGGTATCCATACACTGAGACTCAGTGACAAAGTTATTTTCATTACCTCCACAGCCTCCATATCTAAATGGAACACACGTCAGTAGTATCTTATCAAAGTAATACCTTGTCAGTCTGGCTTTACAAGGACCAGATACACTTGATAGAGAGCAAATGTTAGTCGCAGTTAGGTCGTCTTTATCTTCTGAGATACCAATCTATTAAAAAACAAACACAGAAATTGGTTCATAGCATTGTGTAAAGAATTTAAATGAACTGTCTTATAAATCCATAGAAAATGACTGTTGCAGCATTAAACATTATAAACATCAAGATTATGCCCTTCCTAACATAAATACACTATGTACTATTAATGTAAAATAGTGGCCAAAATAAAAACATAATTTATTTATGATTCTCTCTCACTTATAATCAGACCAGCTATGCAAAACAATTAACAAGCATGTATATTACTACTTCTAATAATAATACTTCTACTACTTCTATGAATACTATAAATATTACTACTACTAATATTAAAATAAATAAACAGAAGTGAACATTTATAAAGGACAATTTAACTAGATTATTTTGTTAAATAAAACAGTCTTATAGGGCTTCTGATGTTGAAGGGTAAGATGTTCAACTGGAGTGGGTAAACTATTATAAATTATTGACTGCAATATAATCTAAGATTTGACATGGGATTGCTTAGAGTGAGTGATTGTGAGTTGTTGGTTTAGTCTGAGCTCTAGTAACACTTGGGACATACGGCAGAATGGTGATTCCTAAGTGATGAGTCATATTTGACTCAATAATCTGCAGGTCTGAAGTGTAATACTCTAACCACTCCAATACTGGAGCAGGCCATCAATAGGATTGATTGTGATTATGACCATATATGTACATCAAATTTATTTTTTGTACTAACACAAAGACAAAGTTCTTCTAAACAACAAATATGCAAAAGAGACAGAAACACACCTCTTCTGATCTATCAGTTAAATCACTACTGGACTCTTCCTCTTCTTGTTTCAGTACTGCTTCCTGCATCACAGGAAAACACATCTCCAAACATTCCTCTAATGTCATGAAGTTGTTGCTGTTGCCTCTACAACCAGTATAGGAGAATGGTAGACATTTGGCCTCCTTGGTATCATAATAATAACGTGTGAAGTCAGCACGACAACGTCCAACATCTTTTGGCTGAGAACAGATTGCTGGATACAAAATTGATAGCTTATTACACATTAACTGTATAATTGCTATTAAATTAAACATGTTCAAATATTCAAATTAATTTATTCACAAATATTACCATCAATAACACATAAACTATCTTTTTAAATATTTAAGAAATAATTACACTTATTCAAATGAGAAAGCTAGAGACTAGGTAATTTCACATTATTTATTAAAGTTTTTTATGGTAGCATGACAATATAAATAATTGAACTAATCACAGTAAATTTAATGACAGTTGCACAAAATGGTAATATTTTTAGTTGCCCTCTTAAAGGATGCCACTGCATAAAATGGGTCTATTCTTAACACTGAACCAAAAGGGTCTTTTAGTTGATGGTAATAAAGATAATCTAGAAACTATTTACCAGTAAAGTTAAGCATTGATATTGCCTTGCTGCAGTCTAATATTGGAGCTGTACAGATTTCTATCTCGACGAGTTTCCTGTCACAGTGCACTTCATCATTTGGATCATAATAAAACCTCCGTCGTTCCCTTGTCCCTTTCCCACATGTTACACTACATGGCGACCAGTCTGACCATCTCGCAACAGCACACTCTTCCCCTGGCTTCTCACACTCTGTCTCAATACCTAATGATAAACAGTAATGAGTACTTTAGCTGATAAAATTAACTTAATTAGTTATTGTTAGGAGTAGGTCGTGTGTGTGTGTGTGTGTGTGTGTACGTATGTGTGTGATATAGAGTATATATATATATATATATATATATATATATATATATATAGAGAGAGAGAGAGAGAGAGATTTATTGCTATCTACCATTATGTCTATTATGATATTACACATAGTTTACTGAATCTGGCCGTACATTCTATATATTTATTAAATTATTATTATTGTTGTTTATTAAAACTGAATAATGGAATAAACAGATAATCAATATTAAAGCATAATTCTTACCAATACAGTTTTCTGATTCAACTGTTGGCTGGCCACAAGTATCTTCATTTCCATCCTTATTTAAATATGTTCTTTTACGAAACATCTGACCAACACCACAAGTAACGGAACACATTGACCAATCACTCCACTCTGACATGGCACATTTACCTATACAACAAACAAACAAACAAATGTTACTAGCCTGTTACTAGCCAACATACAGTAAAGTACACATATTTGCTTATGGTTTTTGTCCATTTAGGGTATTAAGCTATAACATGTGTGACAAGTTGTTTCAGGATATTAGATATACAGTATTTGTTTTGCTGGCAATATGAAATCTATTTTTTAAATTCACTCATCAAGGTTGTTTTATTTGCATAAATAATATTGATTCATCAATACTTCTAATTAAGTCTTTGCTAGTAAAAACAGTATTATTATTATTATTCTTTTCAATGAACTATTTGAGCAAAAGACATTTCTATTTGCTTCTAGTACCTTCTTTCAACAACAGACGTTTCTTTCTTTCTGCATCACTGATTGTTAAATCATCACTGTCTTCAACATCATCATCAAAACGATCAAAGTCCTCCTCCGTGCCTGTACACACCATTTCATCACCTATCTTGGGATGGATACGGTGAATTTTCAGTGTAGCCAGTGACTTCATTGGAGTTGGGCTAAAGAATGGTGATTGAGGGTTGTTAGGGTAAGTGTTTGTGATCTTGTGTATCTTCTGTTGTGGATTACTACGCTTGTTGGTTGACTGAAAATCCAAAATATTACCAGAAGATTAGCATTATTAGACAATAACATATAATAGCTCGGTAGATAAATAATTAGTTATCATGTGTTGTATGCTAAGCTCTAGTATAACTATAAGTAATATAATAAACAGTACTAGCTGATAAATCAGATTTATCTGGTTAACAAAACTGTAACAAGAGATGGGTAAGTATATTAATGACATACCATATAAGTAACACCATCATCTGTCCCAGCATCCCAAGGATATAACTTCACTTCAGTATCTCCAATCCAAGTACAGTTAGGCAAACAAAGATTCAGTGCACTTACACCTTAGAGATAAAATAAAAAGTACAGAGTTAACAAATAGGTTTATTTCACCTATTATCTATCCTTGTAATCTCATTACCAGCTTCAGACCAAGGACAGATTTTGCATGCTTTGTTTACTAAAAAAAATTAATTTAGAAACAATGCCAACCAAAGAAAAACATTGTATACAAATATAAACTTGCATATTGTGTTTAATACAAGGTTTTATATTTGATTAACTATATTAAGGATATCTAAATCAGCTTGTTAGACTTACCAACACACCAGTCTGGACTAGGCCCCAACATGGCTAACATGGACACTAAGTGATTTTTTTTATCAACACTAAAACGTGCCCATCTTGTCTGTTCTAGTCCATGAGGGTCACTCCACCATATACCTGGGGTCTTCACAACTGTACGCACATCTCGACTCTAGGTGGTGATAATGTTATCATAATGTTGATGAAATTATCAACAACAAAAACAAATACTTATGATGATAATGAATAATAATAATAAATCTTAATGTGTGTGGGGGGGTGCATTTTTCTATGGATTATTTAAGATACGCATATATGATGACACTGGCTCAAAGTATTAATGTCTATACTTCCTTAAAATACTAAAATTCCACAAAGTTATACATCCAGAAATCTGCACTTAGATAAACATATACCTACATTCTTATTACATCTGGGTGATTCATCACTTTTTCAGTCCCTGTGCGTGTGTGTGTGTGTTGTGTATGTTTGTATGTGTGTGTGCTTGTGCTTATGTCTGTGTGTGTGCATGTATACATGCATATATCTATGTAAAAGAATTAAACAGTACATACATGATGTCTCATCTCTTCCTCTAGTATCCTGGTATATGCAAATTCGCAGACTTGACGTATACCTTCTGTAGCATATCCGCCATATTTCCATATGGTGTAGCGTTTACTGTGCGATGCCCCCACAATATTTGACCAGTGCAGTAGTCTCTTTTCTGAAGAAAAAAAATTTCTAGCATGGTAACAATATTTTAGGTATAACAAAATCTAGTATACATTTTTTAAATACAAAAAAAAGTTAACTGAAGAAAAAGAACAGTTCCACATAAAACAAATTTACTGGTAAATTATGTGTAATTGATATGTGATAAAAATGCCTTTAAAAGTTTTATCGATCCAGACATTGATATCAGGTATATTCTGTGTCTTGTCTACTAAAAACACTAGCATGTTTGTGATGTAAAATCCATAGTAAAATAAAAGCTTTTGATGAGCCAGAATTTGAGTTTACCTGGGCAACAAAGATATGCTGTATTACTTCAAAATTACAGTTTGAAAAAGATTAAATTTATCTACACTTCAAATCAACTGAAAATTAACTATACCTACTAGCACACAATTCACCAGTGGAACTTCAATTTAACATCTATTATACTACAATATTAAATATATAGTACAATCCATTTTGTTTCAAATGATTTTCTACTCATGTATAACAATCTAATCATTCTCTTTGTTACCATTTACATACTTTGTGGGAACTGGTTAGGATGTGTTCTGTGGGACCACGTTCCATGGAACGTCATCTGGTATTTAGCTGTACCACAAGCACAGCAATCAGGGATCATTTCTGGAGACTGATGGTTCTCTGTTGTGCCAGCTGGTTTAAAGAAAAATCACTTTAAATGAATGGTCCACATTTATTTCAAATTTGCAGTAGTACAAATTTGGTGACAAAAAGATAAATAATATTGACATATAAACATATTTAAAAAAAAAAATTAAAGTGCAGGTGACTGAACTAAAACTCTTAACAACATTGACAGGTTTGGGATTACGTTTATGAGCTTTATACATTTTATTCATATTTTCTGAGTGAACTGTTCCTGTAAAGGGACACGAATAATTTATGGAAAATATGTTTGTTGGGTATACTACATCAAATTAGCCATTAAACTATCCAATTAAGCATTCCTTTGTCATTGATGATTAATGTTTATTTACATCACATTAATGTTTTATACAAATCAGCTCATAACACAGTGAAAACCACAACATTTCATTATGGACAGCCTAATTCTTCACACACACACACACACACACACCAAAACGTTTGACAAGGGTAAGATACTGTATTTTCCCTTTTCCATATATAATAATTAACATTATGACCATCATAATGTACTCATAGATATTGGGTGACACAGCAAGAAAATTACAAGAACAAAATTATAACATTCCTCAACTAAACAAATTAATCAAAAGGTTTAGTTACATTAATACTTACTTTCTTCACAAAAGACAACAGTCAAGGCTCCATCATCTTTATACCAAATATCGTTATACTCCAATACTGTAGCTCTGAATATAGAAATGACAACAAGCATATCATAATGTTAATAAAAAATACTAATGACACATAAACCATCTAATTCAAGATCTACTGCTCTTAGACATTCCCATGTTGAAGATGGTGAACTGTATTATTGCTAACAAATGACAAAACACTTTAACCAAAACAACAACAACAAAACACTTAATCTAAGTAAATGAGTAGCTGAATGTGTAAATATATATTTAGCCTTGACGGATGCTTGTCTCACATGGGACTTGTGACTGATAAAGGTTATTGATTGGGGAAAGGAGATGAATAAGCTGAAAACCTTTATTTACGGATGAAAAATCCAACAGAGACAATATTAAGCTTTGAAGCGTGCAGTGTGTTACCTACAGTGCTACAGAAACAGCCTATAAACTAACCTGCTCCCATTTCGGAAGACGTCAGATGTACACCCGTTATCCCCACATTATATATGCTGTACATCTGCTGGAAACTACGCAGTACTTTAAGTGTTAAGCGGTAAATAATAAAAGTACAAAGCAAAACAAAACTTATAAAAAACATGTTTAAAACAGGCCAAATGTTGTTAGCTGGCGGATGTTCATTTGGTATGATTTGAGTTATGTTTTCAGACAAACCTCACATACATACTGTATTATGGACTACTCAAAAATGAAACACATATTACCCAAATACTTTAACAAATTATCTAGACAGTTGTTTGCGTCTTTCTTCTCCCATAGAAAGCCATTACCCCGAAGGGAAGCTTTAAAAATGTTACCAACAAAGAACAATTGTTCTCCAATTAATTATCTCTGATAGAAAGCTTGACACCAGAGTAAACCAGCTTGGTTGTAGTGTCAATCAAACGTGGAACAGTTCTGTAATCACACCTGGCTTCTTTTTAGCTGAGATTATAATAGATTGTGATATTATTTAGCCTCAGTTAGGAATAAGACAATATGGCAGATTTGTTTACTCGTTTTAGAAGTATACACTAGTCCATAGCTGTTATGTAGGTTTCTCTCCTATTTCTATTAACAGATAAAACATTAAATTGGCTACTTAATAACCAAGTGTAGTCTGGACTGTTGTTATTACTGTTAGCTACATTGATTAACGAATTATGCATTAAACTAGAACCTAAACTCCAAATAAAACATAGTTTTTGGTGAGATAATGTATATCTTGTTAGAAAAATGTGTTACTGTGGATTCAGTATACCGATGAATCATCCATACATGGTTATCCAAGTTTTTGTCCTTCTTCATTTCAGTACCCTCTTTCCCCATCACACACACACACACACAGAGAGAGAGAGAGAGAGAGAGAAAGAAATTTTGGCCATCTTCAAACCATTCTAGTCATATGGACTGAGTTAAATATTCCACAAATCCTTCACAGGGCCGTGTAAATTATTAAGCTAAAAGAACTGCTGCTGACACGTGGGACAGTTTTGAACAAAGTTTTTTACATTTTCTAAAGCTGGCCACTGGTAGTTAGTTTAAAGAAATAGTGGGATAGCTGGGAGCATGGTGTGTATAACAGACTCCCTCCCACATGGTTAGCACAGCTGACTGGTGGCCACCATACAGTTTATTATCACTGCTTTTTGTCTATCAACTGGAACACCGCACTTAACTAACACTAGACGTTCTAACAACTTGAACAAACCTCAACTAACACACCATCTAACTGTATCCAATATTTATAGACCATAATCTTATTCACCTTATGTCAAAAATAGCCGAGCGAGATATTACACAGCTGAAACTGCACTATTTAACAACCAATATCGCGTAACCAATCTACAATCAACTTTATAACAAACTATGGATACCCTTTTCTGTAATGAATTCAGCAACTGTCCATGCTCTATTTGATAGCCAGTTTCTGAGAGAAGAATTACATTATAGTGACGAGCTTTAAAAAACTAAACTTTTGAAGCGCAATCCATCTTTATGTGAATCTCTCAGACAAACGTCAAACAAGTCACAACCCTCTTCTACCATAGAGTATTATATCTTTAGTTGTTCTGTTTTCTAAAAACAATAATGGCATTGAGGCGATAACTAGCCGGAATAATTAACTGTGACAGATACAACTAGTTATATTGTACAGATGAAGCACATTGCCAAGGTAACCGAGCTACTTCACAAGATGTTATGTCAGCAAACCGTGATCAAAATATTTACCGTACATAATAGGATAGCGAACTCCGTATGGTTATCTGTAGACAAATAAATAAGTCAGACAAGTGAAAATGTCAGGTAAACACTGAGTAATTCCCAAGTACTTCTCTTAACTGTTATTTATAATCAAAGAACTTTAACAAACAGTTCACAAAACATATCGCTCAATATCTGTCAAGCATCAAGGTAGGTTTCTTCTTTAAAATACATATTCTTTGTACTGTTGTCATAGTATGCGTCTTGTACCAAGTAAAAAGATGATTTTATCGTATTTATTTGTCTAACTATCCCCGTATCGTTCCTTGACCCCCCCCCCCACTTCCGGAGGAAGTCAAGCTGTGTATATGGCTGGAAAGAAATCACTCCCTCCATGTAGCAACTGTTCGTTCATTAATTTTCAACAGGTGTTACTGATAATTTCAAACACAGATATTATTGAAATTTAATCATATATATATATATATACGCCCGCGCGTGAACGGGGGAAATGACGATGTTAGTGCAGGGCGGACTTTGTCCTATATTCACATTAGATACTGTCTAATTGCCAGTACCTTATAGACTATTTTCCTCCTTAACAAAGATCAGTGTTTTCTGTTTATATTACCCACCAAACAGCTGATGATGTCAGTCTACTGTCAAAACACACAGTAGAAGTAAATGACGCTTTCTAACAGGGAGTTATCATAAATCAATCATATGTGATTATCCTGCTACAAAAAATTAAATCATCTAATTTAATCTTATAACCTGGCTGAGTTACTAATATCAATATGCCATGAAAAACACGCAGCATATATTTAAATTAATAAACAAAGCCTGCTGTGTTGTAGCTAATCAATCATAGATTATCTATCACCAATATACCATCAATCAACATTAGTGCCAACAAAGTATTATATATTTTCCCCTATTATTTTACACATTCTCTACAGGATCGTGATTTTAAAAGCTAGCTGTAGAACAGTGCCATAGCCCACTGTCGTAAAGATTTTGTTCATGATCCAGAATCAAGCAGCCAGACACTGACATCTGGAGCCAATAATAAAGTTACAACAAAGAGCCTGTCTGGCTGGCACGGATGTTATCATTTCATAAGTGCTAATGTCTTAGATAAATACCTGACTATTTTAACATAATCTCATATGACTTTATACCTCACTAGTGTCATGTTGCAGTTGTGTACCACAGGACATTTTATATAAAAACCTTAACACTATGAGCATAAACAATTCCAATGGTGTTTCAAATGGCAGAAACATCAACAAACCCCCAAAATAGTACTTTATAGTTAGTTATCTATATAAGTTGTTATCAGATTATAAGTTATCAGATTGTGAAGTAATCAGACATATGATTATACTGAATGCTTTTAGTATAGGATATTTAAGCTCTATACTGTTAAACAGCTGAATGCACCTGGACTTCAGTAATCTACGGTTCACTTAAATGCAGCAGCCTTATTGGCATGGATGGATATCATTTGCAAATGTTTACCTCAAGTATAAAGAGTTTAACATACCAATTATAAGATGTAAGTTATTGTCAATAATTGGTGACGGAAATTGATGCTTGATGCATCATGGCTAAGAAGATCCACATCTCTTTCATCATCACCATCTAAATGTGTTGCTTTTTTTTCTAATAGAGACACAACACAGGTCAGTTGAAAGTTGTTTTATTCACTTTAAATCACTCAATCAGAGAGATTCAAGTAACAGTTTATCTAACATCAATAGCTAAATGAAGGACAACTGTATTTGTCTTCCTTCAGAATCTCTTCCTTGTTGTCCTTACCAAACATTTTTCTTCATAATGTGCGTGTTGTTATTGATATTAATGTGCGATTAACATTAAATAAACACTATCAATAAGAAGAAAGATCACCTACTAACCTAAACTCAATACATCCTGTACCAGGAGGTGGTGCTGTCCACAATACCTCCACACCTGCCTTAGGGTTAGGATAGATATGGGTGACAACATAAGGACAATTCTCGGCAAACTTTGTAGCTCCAGTACTCAGATGCTGGGAATAGAAAAAATAGTAGAACATTATTTATGATTATTAGCGAATGGATAGGTAACATAATACAAACAAGCAGACACCAATACTAATCATAACCTTAGTATAAGTGATGTATTCTCCTACACTGTCTTCACTGAAACTATCAATAGTAAAGTCATGGATCAACTTATAAAATGACACATGTTACTTATTATGTGTTTAATATATCAGTGTCAATCATCGGGCCATCGAGTAGAGGTTTGTAATCGTTCAGCTGGTTGTAACCTGTCTATAATTATAACAAATCCATTCCACACCAATGAGTTAAACTTCACTTATGATGCTATATTAAGAACAAATATTTTTATACCATAACTAAAGCCTTTCACAATATTGGGTCAGTTTTTCCAGATAGATAACAGTGTATGTGTTGCCATTATTTGACAAGCCATTAGTACGCTGTAATTAAAACAGGTAATTATTTCATATGTCATTTCATCAGGGAACTAAACACACGATATCAAGTTGTGATAACATGCTACCTTAAGCCAGTGTTGTCCGGGCGTCTGCTCTGTCTGTACATGAATGTGTGAATGCGTCCTAGAATTTGTGCGTTCGTGGGTAGGTACAAGTGAGTGAGTGAGCGAGCAAACCAGCGAGCCTACAAGTATGTTGTTTATTTACTTCACTATGAGCAACACTTCAGAACTGTACAGAGTAATGAATCTCTCCATCTATGGAGGTGATTATCAACAAAAAGCAAACCAGACTTCCAACTCTCTATACCTAAGTATATGTCATTCCCATTCACTAACTAGATATAACCCCACGTTCTTCAAACTCTATTAGTAGGAATTGCTTTTAGTGTTACTCCTGATCCGGAGCTGGCACTCTTCTTTATGAACAGAATTACAACAGACCATCAATCATAACATCGCTGCTGTGACATACCATACAAAGAATGCTTGACCAATCAACTTCCTTCAGGATCCCAGCATCCTGAATCTGATCTCCAGCCAAGGTAATAGGTGACCTTTGATCATTAAGGTCAAGGTAATCTATGACCAACTGATGCTCCTCATAAAACACTACTGTATGTACAGGGATTCTCTTCACTTGACCATAAAGATCAGAGGATGCTATTTAGAACAGAGAAACGGAATGTATGGATCATTGACTGTGAAGTTCTCCTGATGACCAACAATTATTATGTACAATGAGCTGTTTGCTCTGGCTTGGTCAGATCATCTTGGTAATGTTTCTGTCAGCACCACCAGTTGTGTTGGTTCCTGGAGAGGAAGATTAAGTGCTGACAGATGGGATCTATTGCCTAGCCTTCAATTACACTGAGCCACACGGTCAGCCATGGAGAATATGATTTTTCCACTGCAAGACCAACATATGTGTGTGTGTGTGTGTGTTTGTGTGTGTTAGACAGTAATACATGCATGTTATAAATGCCTTGTTGCTGTTACAAATGTTACAGCATACTGCTGTGCTTTCTAAATGGCCTAAACACCTTGTCTGTACAGTGATTTACATGTGCATAGTAGTTACTGGCGATCATGGATTAACCAAGCGAGGGGGGAACCATTTAACCATAACTTGGCTTAAATGTTACTAGTTTACAAGGTTATGGATAGTATTTGTGGAACTATGAATATACTACACCTTAGATGAACATTTTCTAGCTATCTCTCTCTCTCTCTCTCTATTTGTGTGTGCGCACGAGTGCATGGGTGCGCGTGTCCGTGTGTGTGTGTGTGTGTGTGTGTGATTCTAACACAGGCCTGTTAATTGTACTGCGTCATGTTTTGTCATCTATACACAGCTGGCAGTGGGAGGACAGGATTATTTTAACATTTATGCACACAGAAGAGAACACGCTCTCCTAATAAAAGACATAGACAAATGGCAACAAGAAGATAACATCTAGCCCTAGGTTAAATACCATATTATAATGATAGCTAGGGAACTTGTTAGCTGATCCCTCTATTGTATCTAATAACAACTGGTAGCATGTAGTGTGATATTAACAGTCATAATATCTACTAATATGACCCAGGGATATAATGCCTCCACATAATGTCACATCATTACACAACCTAGTGTAAATAGCTTTATGGTGGATGGGTGTTATCTAATTAGTGACAGTTTTATATACATTAATTCCATTCTCTCACATACAGTATGTAGGGTGTGGCTAGTAGTTATTTTAGACACTTTTTGCACTTTTTCTTCCAAAAGCTGTACTGACAAATTTGTGTTAAACGCTATTAAGTATTATATTATCATATTTTGGGCTTTAGGTAAAAATAATGATCATAGGGCACTGATCACCATTTCATCATAAACAAAGCCACTAGTACTATATTATTATTATATGGCAAACCAACAGGTTATAACACCATTAGCTGCTATAAGTACAGATTAGGGTCTGACCACATCACATATCTAGAGATATCTATCCGTAATTATTGACAGTCTATAAACAAATGTCGTAGAAAATATAACCAACATAGTCAGGGTCCCACACTAGGTTATTTAACTAAAACAAAAAACAACTAAAAACCATCAGTCCTACATTCAACCTGTTTTATATACTGTGTATTGAGCTGACTTCAGCTCTATTAACAAAGAGCCTACATATCTGTTTATAACTATTAATTCTTGCTTACATTTTAGAATATCCAAACATCTTTCATCCCCACATATGGAATCATTCACATACACATACACTGTTACCAGCTATGTTACAGTCCGACTTAATATAATAAATAAAACCAGAAAGAATTCTTTTAAACAAAATTCTCTCAAATCTGCCTAGTATCTTATGACACAAACAGAAATAGCGTTGTTATAATATAATGTGACATGTATATAATTAGTAATATTAGTATGTATGAGTGATAAATAAAGCATTCAAACAAACACTAAACTTATGTTATTCTCCAATAATCAGTGTTATAGTTTACTGTCTCTCATCAACTGGGCAGCCGTTAGCAGAGATAGTATACTAAAGAATGGTTCAGAAGATAATCATCATATTTGACTATCTGAGTGTTTACCCACGCGCGCGCACACACACACACACAGAGGGAAAGAGAGAGAAAGAGAGACGCGCGCGCGAGCAGACACTCGGGCGCCCGCGCACAAACGCACACATGGAGAGAGGGGTGGCACAATCAGCCCATTTAGGTGTTATTAATCAAATATTTAGCTAATAATGATAGGAACTACTAACTATCAGGTAGCAGCAGATCATCATCTATCAGTGTCAGTAGTCAAGAGGTGACCCTGTCAACACATTATCATAATACTTGACTGTCCTTTTAATGACAGCACTAGATAAGATAACAGAGAGATAAAACACCTCTAATAACATTAACAGTCAGTTCACTTATTCCACTCTCTGTTAAGGTCGGTCGGTCAGTCAGTCAGTCAGTCAGTTTTTACAACACATCTAAAATAATCATTTAGTCTGTCTTATGAGATAAAAGAGGACACAATGGGCCACCTCCACTCCCACCTCTGGAGCTCGTAGTCTGCCATAGGATATAACATATAAACAACCCCCACGTTCTCCATACACACTCCATGCATCACCACATAACAAACCATTTGTTGTTTTATTTCCGATGAGCAGCTTTCAAACACTATCAACACTGTTTGTTGTCCTTTCTCCGGCAAGTAAAATGTGAAGGAGCTATACTAATGGATAAGATTATTTTTGTTACATAGAGAAGAACTAGACACTATCAGACCTGTATATAACCTTTCGGTCTATCCAGAGCTACGCTTGTCATAACATTATAATAATAACAATAACAAACAAAGTCATCATATATTTCCGGTCCTTGCATAAGGTATACATACGGAGATACCTCGGAGATATTGTTATCATAAAAAATAAATGTATTATATTACTGGGTATCCCTATCTAATCCCGAAGTCATGGTATTTGCTTCTACTGTGGGACGATGAATCACATATCACAGTAGAATAACATGAAACAAGTCATGGTTATCATAAGGTGGTGACTAAAAACAAATTTAATACACCAATCATTTTGGCTGTTAAAGATTTCAAAGACTAATATTATTAATATATTTCTTTCAATTATATTGCTGCTATCGTATTTCATTAGAATGTTTTAACTGTCCGATGATACGCTGACGGGATATCTCGCTATAATTCCCAACAGATTCCCATCGCACACGCGCGCACACACACACAACATGGTAGAGGTATATCAATGTCTGATAAATGGCCGACAGTATAAGGTAAGATAATCAAACATCTTTACTGACAGTTAGCCAATGATATTTAGTGTGTAAAGTAATACATGCTATTACACATAATATATCATTAGATTTAGCTGTCAACATCAGTTGGTGATTAAACTGTAACGTAATCGGCTTCAATTAATTTATCTACAGTCGTATTATGGTACACATGCGCGCCATGGTGACTCAGTGGTGTGACTATACAATTACATGTGGAACCGAGTTCGGATCCAGCTAACCGCAAGGTTTTCTGGTGGTCCACTGGGTGACTCCGCTATGAATAGACCCACGGACTAAGTAGGGTTGATTACTCCAAACTGCTGTGTTAATAATTAGATGATAAGAACAAACACATCCACCAGACAGCTGAAAATGGTACTGTATGGCACAGGTCCATACACCAGATGCGGTTTATAAAGTTCTTAGACTAGTGACACTATACAGCATACTTATCAATAAAAAGGAAATGTAAGTTGCACAATAAGCCATTATATATTAACCGCTGTTATTATAAGGCAGTGAAGGCACTTTTAGCTAATAGTCCAGTTTAAGCACACTAGACGTAGGTAGATGATTATTTTATCACACCAAACACGTTAGGATAACAACCATTATCATATAAAGTTAACGTTAGCTATATGTATTTATCATCAGTCATGGGAGACAATAGACCTCCAGTAGCTTAAATATAAGTATAATAAACTACCCTTCAGTTACCTAATGTGTAACTATCTATAGACAGTAAATATGACAATTTATACAGAATGATGTTATCATATACATATACCAATGATTGCGTTATGTGTGTATATATTAAAAACTGATAATGTCACTATAGTATGAAAATGTGCTGACTCCTGTAGTACTACGTAATATAAATACGACATCACAGATTAGGACTATATGTAGGCTGTGCCAAACAAGCGACAGCCTGGGGATACTCCCCGAACTACAAGCAATTAGGACTATGTGAAACGATGCTAAGCATGAAATATATCCTAAAGTTTTTTTAAACATAAAGCGAACATCACCCAATATCTTCAATATGTTTTCCAACCAGAAAATCTCCTGTGTAAAGGCCCATCCCTTAGGTAATCAGTGAGCCAGGGCAACCGCCTAGAATATGTCTTGGCTCAGCATTAGAATTACTAACTTTGTGTAATCTAATTATAAAATTCTCTGTCTGTCTGTCTGTGCCTCTCTCTCTCTCTCTCTTTCTCTGTGTGTGTGTATGTGTGCGTGCGTGTGTAGCCTGTAAGCTCCTTATTCATATACTCGGCTTAGTTCACCCACTTATTTTTCCTAAGATGGGACCAAAAGGAGAGGACAATTTAGCACCTATTTTTACTGATATGTTAATAAAACCCCATTCACTCTTATTTTAACGGTTAATTCTTAACACTACTTCATATTGCCTTAATTAATTCTTTAAATGTGTCTCACGCTACAAAAGGCCCGCGGATATCGAGTGATCTATCAGAAAAATAGTGGCTCATGTTAAATAAACCTGATCAAATCACTAAGCTGAGAGATCTATAACACGGGGGATAATCTCTCGGTGAGAAATCATCCACAGTTCGGCTAAACAGACTGAGCTAGTCACCACATGAACAACCCCCCCCCCTCCGATGTTGACTGTCTCTGGCAAAAAGCAAACATTTGTACAATATGTTGTTATGGGGAGACAGGTATTCGGAGAGCGGATCCTTTTTAGATGGGTTGATGGTGTTTATTTGTTGATGGTTCATCCCACACCAGGCCCGCTCTCCCGGAGCCAGGAACACTTCAAAGGTTGTTCCAGGTAGGTATTTAAAGAGTAGGATATTTACACCTCCTCCAACAACACTCCAGATGGATGGGATCCAGTTAGATATCCAGATCTCTACTAAGGCGCAGATATCTTACGCCGGCCACGAATCGGTGATTTCCACCTCCGAGTCGCTTAAATCAGTTCTCAGAACGAGAACTCTTCCAAACACGTTATAAAGGTGATAATTGGCCTGTAATTCTCAGATCATTCAATGGATGAAGAAGCCATCAGAAACCATCACATCACCTGCTGTGTGATATATGAGATCCCGGCAAAATATGGGAACATCTAGGCTTGGTCTGTATATATTAGGTGCTTCCTACTGCACACCTGACCAAGACAGTTTTAACACAGTCAGGCCAGCTTTTGTCGGCTTAGTCTGCCCAAACACATATTTGCCACTGATGTAGTTTCAGATTTATGACGTGTCAAATGAATAATTTTCACACTATTTGCACATTATTTGGACAAAACAAGTATAATAACAGCTTAAATGTCCTGATGAGCAGATATAGGTTCGGCCACATAAATAGAACTATTATGATAATTAGAGCGTCCACATGTAAACACACACACACACACACACACACACATATTAGGCGTGCTGGTACCACTATGTATAAACCCAATAACAAGAGTCACTCTTTATAATCATCTGTTCTATGCGTTCACCGAACTAGATATACCCCCCCCCCAACAGCTGAAGCACATATTTAACATTGGTTTCCTCCTGTGAAACTTATTGAGATAAACATATATATATATATATATATATATACATCAGAGATCAAGCCGCAAGCCTACACCATTCCACCTCCAGATCATGTTAATGTGGCAAATAGTTTTGCCTGCGGCCGCTGATGATTTTTTGGTTCTTTTTTAATCAAATGCACCATCAAACGTTTACGATATCGAGTATTTCATCTAAACCTTGCATGGCGAACAAACACCTGGCAGATCTGCCTAGCAGAACTATGCTACGTCTTTGGTGCAGAAGTCGCTAGTTATAATATTATGATTTCGGCTCAGAAAGTACCACAAGGTGAATATGTCACATATGTCAGGTTAGCATTTATAGCTGGTGAAATTCCTAACACACGCCCGGCCGACTTTGACGGGGGAAAAAATTAATACCTGCTATGATATCTGACAAACAGAAATAAGTCAGATGTGGTCCCGAATTAACCTGCCGTTCTGACAGCTATCATGTATCAGGTTGTTCCACGATCCACTACTAAACTAAACACTTGCTAAAATCATTTTCTGGAGCCTGGCTAAGATGTCTGTTCCATGTTTTACGAACCGATATATCAGTTAAGATTGGCTTAGGAAGGCTGGACAGGGGTGTTTCTGAAATATTTCATTCTCACCAACAAATATTACAACACCTGCAAATCCATAGTTATTGCAAAAAGAAGCCCATCTCATTATAAACTTATTCAGTAACTTGGCCACGCAGCAGTTTAAAAAAAATGGCGGCCAGTGTAGCCTGCCATTTCCTAGTGCTCATCATTCAAACACATCTAGTGTTTGCACACCCTGGAATTTTGTGTGCACACCCTAAATGTTCATTCTTGTCCAAATACGTGGACTTATTATTTAACAATGATCTGTAAACAAGTTAATTTTGGTAACACTCTAAATTACAAATACTTTTCTTATCATTACTTATCAGATATGTTTTTGTTATTGTTATTTTTCGTTGTTGTTGTTGTGTTACAATCAATCCTATAATTCCTACGACTTGTTTAGCATAAATAACAAAAGGGAGAATAACTTTTATACCGAACTGTGCTATTAATTACCATTAGATAAATTTGCTGGCTAGGTTAACTCTGATCTGATAGGGTCATATCCTGATATTATAATTGACTGATATGAAGATAATTGTCTCAGTGTCATCTTTTGTTTTCTATCCATTAGAGAGCTAAAAACCATGATGACATACATACTATGATCAAAGTACTGTTACCTCCAGTACAATAAATACAAGACAGCAAAATATTACTTCGTTTTATGCTCACACTTTAGATCAGTTCTAGTGGGTGTGCGCATACACACATGCGCGCACGCACACACACACACACACACACACACACACACACACACACAACATATATATATATATATATATATATATATTAATTATATACCTTACTGCTGTACAGTAAACTAGTGCACTAGTCCTAAGTTCATGCATTTAAGGGACCACGCGGAGTTTAGGTATGTTAATCTACAATGTATGTTTAATACAAGCTCTTAAGCTCCAAGAGTGGTTGGGTTTTGTACATACTCTGAATATATATATATATATATATATATATATATATATATATCTGGGATATCAGTTTACTAATTCCATCTCAATCATGTCTTATATTTATAACTAATAATAAGGTATAGCAACAAGTGATCAACAGTATCCAATATCTACAATAGGAGACAGTTCAAACTACTGAAATCGGTCACGCAGTACAATATCTTCACTCTCCATTATAACGACATGCATATCGATTAACATCATTATACATTATTTTAATGAGGTGTGTTCTATTTCCTATTCTAGAAGTTATTATTTATATCCAGTAAGATCCAATAACATCAAGATACACTAACCCATTTGTGTAACTGATTAAATTGTAATACAAACACAAACAATACAACCTGACAATTGTCAAGATATTGTAGCTGTTGTGTATAATATATACAGACAGTAAGGGTCAGTCTGGTTTGGTTTTGTAAACAGGAACTAAATTAAACCAATTTATAAATATAAATATAACAACATTTCAAAAGGTAGAGCTTTTTGAACAAATCTGGTAAGGACAAGGGTGACAACAGTGATAATAACAACAATACTAAGATAAATAGTAGTTGTTATTGTTGTAATTTGATGATGATGATGATGATGATGATGATGATGATGGTGGTGATGATGATGATGATGATGATTAAACCTTTATTAGACACACCACATATAAACATTATAGCAACCATGTATCCATGTATTTTTGAGAAGCATCTAGCAATATGAATAAACTGAAATATGATATTCTCTGGCCCAACAGAACTGACGAAGTTTAACAAAAATTGGATGATAGATGAAATGATAAGTGATACTACTGCGGCATTTATGGTCTATCTCTGTGTGGTATTTAGTGATGTTTTATACAACCCTCATGATGACAGAGTAATAAAGCTACTATTACAGAGGAATGTCTGAGGGCACTTTTGTCTGTAAATAATTTATACTGGCGTGCATTATAATTAAAATAGATTTTATCAAGGAAACAGTGTGAAAAGGCCATTAAAATTAATATGAATTCCCAAATTCCCATGTAATTACATATACATAATACATGTATGGATAGCTTCCTTAGACCTATTCATTCAAATGAAACTTTTATGAATAATTTAAATGGAAAGCAAAATTGTTAGTAGATCATGATGGCCACAACAAATAATTTTCTATCCATTTGTTATGGTGTATAGACACGTTAGAGTATACAGAGCTAGTTTTAAACCCCATACATCAAATTATTACAGGTGTTTAGGTTACTGTGTATCTGGCTCCACGGTAATGACCTTTGTCCAGACCAGTGAAGCATTACTCCACTTACTAAACACCATCCATCACTGCCCACAACATCTAATATGGTTTCTATCTTATACATACAGGTAAACAGATACCAACTGGTGAATCTTCCTCCTATCACATAGGATACAACCTCTTTTTTTAAACAAATAAACCACATTCTGCTTAGCTATTGCATTTATATAATTTAGATTAACGACAGGAATGCATCTTTTCACTTATTACACTTCACAAATAGAAATACAAAGTTATTTTTACGATACAAACTACGTTATATGCAGTTTTTACTCTTAGAATATTTAGATTAACAGACTATAAGAAAGTACAAGTTAATTCAGTGCATACTGAATTGTCCTAAAATTTCATATTAAGTAGCTATTATTTAGACAATAAGATTTAAGGGGTTTAGTTATGAAATAATTTTATTATTATCAGTATATGTACTTAAACTGGGCATTAAGCAATCAAATCTACCCCCTTCAAATAATATGCCACTCAGATAATTACTTCCCATTGCAACACCACCATAATGAGAGGTTCTGTAAGCTAATTGGGATTTAGCTCACTGACATGAAAGGTTATTACCCATTTACACACACACACACACACACAGAGAGAGAGAGAGAGACAGACACACACACACACATCTGCATGCATTTATAATGTAAAGCCCCTTTGAATTTAGGGTTTAGAATTGGCCCACTATATCCTCCTGTGGCCATGTAGGTGTAAAAATATAAATGTTGCTGTTTTGCTGCCACTTTTGTGCTCAAGGTAGGCTAAATGGGCTAACGAGGGGGAGTGAAAGATGAAACACCCTTCTAACATACCCAGGCCAGAGTTTGAATCCAGGTGCTATAGATATGTACCCAACTGCACTACCAGTTAGGCCATGGAGGTGTAGGTGTAAAATATAAGTATAAAAAGGATATACTAAATGACTTTTTTTGTGTTTGCATGACTGAATAAGTTAAATCTTACTGATTGACAGACTGTGACTGACTTACTCACTGACTCACTCACAAAGTCATTATTCTGAGACAATAAATCATCAGCCTATAACCAACCAGTCAGCAACAGCGTCATAGCTTGATATTATATAACCAATAAGCTCTGACTAGACAGACTGTGATGTACTGTTTGTTATTTGTCAGAGAAGAAGACATAGTCCATGGAAGCTATCATGTAGCTTAAGTAATTACCCCTCTAGTATATAGGTAAGCTGCTATATATAGGAATAACAACACTGAACGCATTAGCTGAGTGCTGCCTTTTACTATGATGATAAACACAGTACATAGAAGATTACTTATTCTTGATTTAGAAGATGATGTTCACCTGGGGGTTAGTATAATTATAAAACTAACAACTAATTCAATACCACAATTAATAATGTTGGCTAAAGTCATCAGTTGGCCAAGATGTCTTCGACCAGACATTATGATAACCGGGAAATATATTCTCACATATCAATATTCTCACATATTACTTAATGCTTAATTTGAAAAATATACAAAGTTCTCAAAAGGTAATATGCTGATATTCTGTTTTGGGTGTAGAGTTTCTGTTTTAAGGAATTCATTTCTACTTCAATGGTAAGTAAGATTTATATACCAAACAAGTAAAAAGTCCACTCCTAACTAGACTACCGGAGCAGAGTGTCCATGCTAATAATGATAATGATAAATCATACAATATCTTTGTTCTCATTATGTAAACATAATTATACCATTTGCTGTCTACAATCATCAATAAAGAATACTTGCCTGAAGCCATATTATAATTGGAGTTTAGTCATTTTTTAAAAATCATTATCAGGGCAGTACTTAATGACATAACAACAGCAACACATAAGGTATTATATCAGAAGAACAGAATATGCACAATATAATATTAAATATATTAAATATAGTTCAAATTAACATCCAGCTGACAGATAATTATATATATATATATATATATATATATAATTACTGTTCATTGTGTGTGCTAAGGTCATCTTAGCCTACATGACCGTGTTATGACAGATTCAGATCATGTATACCTGTCATTATTATACTAATTATATTGACATTTATGTAATCATTGGCCAAGAAGCACTCAATAATTATCACACAACCCTGACTTAGTCATGTAACAGGTTATAGCTGGCTTATGCTATCGAGGTGTTAATGGTGGCGCGTGAGTAAATGACAGGTAGAAATACCTGATGCTATCTTAGTACTATGATTTGCAGGTAAATGTTTATTTTTGCTGAAAAGAGAAACGGTTCTAAACAAAACAGTAATCAGTAGAAAGAAAACCAAACGTTGGTATTTTAACAAGTTTGCAGCCCAATAACAACCGTAATTGCCATGACCAACTATGGCTTGTGTCATTGAACGGCCTTTTATCTAGTAATACAATAAATAAGATACTATACTATAACATTCTTTCACTAGCCGTTGCTAATGTTAACTGTCATTAGCAATTAGTCCTCACAAAGTACCAAATGAAGATACAACGCAAAAACCTTTCAAATATACTCATCTCGGGTTGATACGGATACAACATAGTCAACCTCTAACCAAAAAACACCCCAAATATATTACCTCAGGCTACAATGTGAAACCACAAGAGGAAATGGCTAGGAGGAGATTTTACCTAATCTCATTAAGAAATTTCCATCTATTAATTCTCACTGTAGTTACCCTTAATAGTTATATAAACATCAACGAGTTTAAATTAAACTTATCCCCATTCTATTTGATTCAACAGATGACCAGAAATGGCACACAGGGAGGTATAACAATGGCCATCTAAACATCTTTGCGTAAACCATTTAGTTTATTGTATTTAAGTAAAGCACTGTTAACTTTACTGTAGTAGTATATCATTATATGCCAGTGGTAATATAACAGGTAGATTTACCAATGTTACCACAAAAGCCTGCCAACCTTACCCACAGATAACTAAACAGAACAACAACAATGATCACTTGAGGGCTAGTAACGTAGATGAAGAGAGACACACAGAGAACAACAGCTTTGATCAGCCTGCATGTCATTTCCTTTACATAGGAAGTCAATACGCTGTTAGTACAATATACAAAGCAGACCTGGCCACTGCTCATGGAAACAATTATCACAATCAAGTTATATTATAGCTAAACAGTACAAGGTAGTTTTGAGTTAATCAATATGATTTAGCCAAATATGGCACTCGGTACATGAACTACCGAATACCTGGTGATATATTGGCTAACTATTAGTAATATGATGGTTTGATGATTAGACTAGATAGCCATGTCAGGGATAGTGGCATCTGAGGCAGAGACAGTCATACAGACACACAGACATACACACAAACATGGATAGCCAGTCAAAGACACAAACAGAACTACAGACAGACAATTATAAATGATTACATAAAATAGAATTATTTTACCAGAGATGCCTTTATTATGGGTGCTATGGTCACACAATGGTCACCATGGTTACATAATGGTCACTGGAGATAGATGGTCACTGGAGATATACTTAGCTGTCATCAATGCTATCTACCTACAGTACATAGTTTCTAGCTGTTTAATGATGTACAACCATCATACAGAACAATAAGCAGGAATGCTCAAAATAATACAATTTATTACTCCATTTAAAGATGAATTTGTTCTTCATACAATAGTTGTGGGTTGTTGTGTTATAAAACATTGTTATCTGCTAATATTAGCAATCACAAAATTCTTCCTACCAAATATAAACAGTGATGAACTTACCTTGAAATACAAACAAAATGTATTCTATGAAATGGGGGTGCATTGCATTCAGTGGGCTATAAGATCATTTATTATTTTAAGCTGCACAGCAAAGTTTAAAACTGAAATTACTTATCAACGACAGCAGACAAAGATGATGTTACTTAAGTAATATTTACACATTATACTGTGTTGTTGAGACATAACAATGTTGAATTTATCAGCATGTTATCACAAGAGGTTTCGGTTTTCTTATATTTGTATCTCCATGGAGTGAACAAGAAACACATAACAGGTGTGTTAATAAAAAAACTAAAACAATCATGGAGCAGCTGACAAGAGCAAATATCTCGTTGCAACATGTAAAAACAGAATAGGAGAGACGTAATGAAGGAAAATAATCAGCAGTGGCTAACCTCCAATGACACGTAGAACAAATACATAGATTATAGTTAGGGTTGACAATGTCAAATAGCCTTCTAGTCAATAAAGAACGTATTATAGCAATAACAGACACACAAGCTAACAATAGCAGATAAATGTTTACCTTTATAAGATATAGCAGATCAACTACAGATATGAAATTCTCTTCACTACAGGACATATTGAAATTATTACTTCATTATTTATGTCATATCATTAACATGGTTACTTATCAGTTAAGTATAATCAGTAGCAATACCTGTGTTTAATATGTATTTACAATCACAAGTAAAAACATTTTTAAACAATAATCATTGTGAGTAATTATATTACATGCCATCCTCTTAATGCATATCAAACAACAGCTAATCCTTAACAATTAATGATAAACATGTTAAAATGTATTCCCACAATACACTTTGTTTTAAACTGGCAAATGAAAGTCACCTGTTGATACTTGAAAATTCTTTTGGAGATGGCATTTTTGAAAACAAAAAATACTTGTATTGTTAATATCACACACACACACACACACACACACATACGCTGTTAAAATAATACTCCCAACGCACAATTCAGTCATACTACTGACTAATACATCAGTTTATAAAGCACACTGCCCATTTTGACTAAACTACATGCCTCAATCATAATACAAACACTACAGCATAACTATCATCTACAATTAACTCACACTTATTGTCAACTTCATGTGGTGGTGGGTTCCATTGATCTATTTGCCAATTGTTTCATTTATGACACAGTTACAAATAATATATACTATAACAACAAGCTTAATCTAAATTCACTGATAATTATAAAATATAACAGATACGGAAGCTAACAGTAGCAGATAAATGTTTACCCTTATAAGAGATAGCTCATCAAGTAAGGATTACTACACAAATACTTCTGTCATCAATCTGTCCCAGCATTGACAATTTCAACGTTTTGCTATACCAAACCCACATTTTATCATCTCAATTATTATGTAATCTTAATGATAGAATGAAAGAGAAAAATCACTTAAATCATTTCGTTTTGGTTGTTTCCTAACAATATTCATACAAACCTAAAATCCAGATACCTTAGGAGTTTAATACACCCCACTTCTGAGTCTCATAAATTTTATATATACACCTTCACTGACCTATACTAGACAACTCAGATCTGTGTATATGTTACAGTTAATCTGTATAATCAGGTACATGTAATATGTTTATTACCTGAAATATTCAGCTAATACATCTATTGGTAACTGAGATTTAATACAGATTACCTGAAAATTTCAGATAATATAATATTACCTGATTATATAGATTAACTGTTCTACGTCCTTAGAGAGCTTTAACCATACCACTCTCATTAGAACACCATTTAACACTGTCGGCTATATCCATGAAAATAAGTCCTCCCTATGTCATGAGTCAAGCATTCATCTCTGAAGTGGTCTCTAATTGGAAATGTTATGAGTTTTCTGAGGAGTCTTAAATGGGGCAACAACTAATAACCATGGACATGACATTTGAATCATTCAACTGTTGTATGTTCTAACCATTAAAGTTTACCAAGCTAATGTTTAAAACCTCACACAGACTAAAGGAGAAAACAAACATTTTGTATCATCATCATCATCATCATCAACATCATCAAACAAACTTTTTTAAATAATTAAATTTAATACTTGTCTCTTTCATATTTTGTCATCAATTTTATCGACACCATTACCATCATAATCTTCATCAATGTTGTCATGCAAACCTGCTAAAAATTATCATATTTAAAACCTGAATTTTTTTACTATTATATGTGTTACACCTGGTGGTAATTTGCACCAGCCTAATCCATTTAAATAACGTACAGCTGGCCAGTAAGATCCTATTAAAAGCTAAAAGAACACCAAACACTTAGTACTTCATAAGTAGTAGGAAGTGATTCTCTTCAAAACTTAAAATCAGCATAACATCTTCATGATAGACAGCATTCTCATACAATTAGGATTTAAGCCAGCAGCTATTTCTATAATTTATGTGCTAGATACAGACTGCTGTGAATAAATCAACCAAAACAGACACTCCGCTTTAGGATTATAAACCAAATTATAATAATTAATATTAAAAACAAAAACAATTTCAAACAAAAAGCATACAGATGAGAGCAAACAGCACAAAACAGAGACTCAATGACATCTGGATGTCAGCTTAATCTAGTGTTAAGAGGGGGAGCCACAGGTCAGTAAGACACCATCTGGCTAATCTACATAGAGACATCAAACAATTCCATAAACGCAACATCATCAATAAGATGGAGATAATGTTGTTGTGTTTTTTTCCCTGGTGCCATCTGCCAAATTATCCCAGATCACTTTTATTGGTATTTAATAGAATGCTCAGTATGAATTATAGTTTTGTAATTGCTAAATTGGGAGAGGTACTTGTACAGTGAGAGCTGATGTGGATCAAGGAAAGCTATTGATTGAGTGATGACGATGTGATGGCATGAGGTTAATCAGAAAGTCTATAGATTGGAGATCAGATGGCAGTTACTGGTAGAGCTTTGTAGAGTCCAACTATCAACATTCTAGTGGCCTAGTTTGAACAGTCTAGTTATTAAAACACGGGTTTCACTTCCTTTAATAGCATATGCATTTTCCGATATATTAAAGCATAATGATTGACTTGTTTTTTCAGTCTGTCCAATTGCCGGTGGGTCAGTCAGTGAAAAGTTTTAAAACACAGCCACATAAAGGTTATTTAGTGCTACCTGCTTTTAGGCAGGAATATAGACACAGACCAATCTTAAACAGTGAACTGGTAGAGTGATATATATATATATATATATATATATATATATATATATATATATATATACCAATCTTAAACAGTGAACTGGTAGTGAGTGATATATATATATATATATATATATATATATAATTGAAATTTTGTTAATGGTTGCCTAAACGGACAATTACCAGCACCCTAACAAAGATCTCTCTCAAGGTCATCAACATCACCAGTTACATCGATAAGATAACTATATTTAGATAAAGCTGTGTGTTAAAATTACTTTCATGGGTCATTAAGTTTATTATCAGTGATAAGACTTGTTATGTTAGATCAGTACTAGATCAAAACGATGAACATCAGGATGTTGATTCGGAAGTAACAATGACCCTTTTAAACACGGATTTGGTCAACTTTACCTTCAATAAACAACAGAAGAGAATATTTTAGTATTACATCAACACTAGCACAACTGGAAAATGTTGGAAAAAACTAATATATAACGTAGAAATAATGGCCTAATTATGGTAGCAACAAGCAAAATAGGAAAAGGTAACAACAGCATAGTCAGAGAATGGACAGTTGTTACTCTTGTTGTTTATGTCCAGTACAAAAATCCTTAATGTAATGTATACCATTTGCTAAGACAATCCTATCAGGGGTAAGCCCAGTTAGTGTATGTACAGTACAGATCAGTCAGCCATTCATTCTATAACAGACACTTAACAGTCATTCTCTCCAAACAAAAACTGTTTGCCTACAATAATTATTATGCAGTTCTAATATTTATTTTACTCCGTTTTTGTTTGATACAATTAGCGGTAGTGACATGGTGTCACCATTTGGTGTAGATCATGTGATACACACACACACACACACACACACACACACACAGCCTGTCTGTCTGGTAGTTATCTCTGTGCTGACAGCCTAATCAATACAGATCTACATAAATGACAGCGTTCAACATTTCATGAATGATGGCTCATGTACAAAGCTATTAACTCTGTCCGCTTCGGTTATAAGTAATAACTTGGTCAAACCAAACTAATTTTGCTGCTATCAACGCCAACTAATAGTCTCTTTTCTAAAATTATACGAACTAAACCACAGGTAGACATGGTAATACATAAAAAAATGAAATATGATAAATCTAATTACTAATATTACCATATGCTGTCAGGTAAGTAGACACATTAACTGACAGGGTGGAGGAATGGTTTGCCGATAGCTTGCCAGAAGCAAGGAATAGAAGAAAACTGTCTGTCCTCATAAACAGTATGCCACAACAAGGCCAAAATAAAGAATAATGTTTGTTAGACACTATCACTTTAGGTACAAGTAAATGAAACGAGGACATGGTTTGTCAATATGTACATCCATGCATATAAGTATATATGCAGGAAATTTATGGCATCCTACTGCTAGCATTTACTGTTACACATTATGTTACACCAAGAGGGAGTCATAGACTGTGAGAGAGTGGACCCCCCCCCCCCCCAGCAAGATGATGAAGCATGTAGCATACCCCTTTGCTCTAAGTCATCCCCTCCAATTATACACATATACCTATATCTGTAGCTGAACAACATACATATATAATAAATTATTTTCAGACACTGACAGTTACTAGAAGCAATGCAGAAATTTGATATTGTTACATATAAAAATGATACAGTTATTGTCACTGATGTAGTGTATATTTCACCAACAAACTGATACCCACTTTCTACCTTTTACTGATAGCTGGAATAAGGCAATAAATATATCACTATCTCTGAAGTCACTCAACAAATACTTCTGATGTATAATTGCCATCTATATTTTACAAATGCTATTAACAAAACTGGTCTACTTCCAATGTCTACTACATTATCAGATATGTTCAGTTTTATTTTCACTAATATTTTTTATTCATGTTATTCATTCTTACTCAAGTTAATAATAATAATAATAATAATGGTAATAATTGTTCTCGTTATTATTATATAATCATATCAAGATTTTATTTATTACTGAACATAAGGCGTTTCAACATTTTAAAATTTATCTAGTAACTTTTAAAGAATCAGTGAACAAATACAATATTAATCATTTATATCTCTGAAGCATGAGGAAAAAAAGTTGATATTCAGCACACGTGTTAAACATGCCATTATGTTATATACAAACTTATTATTATTATTATTATTATTCACTAGACCATTATTAGAAAGCTTTATTTCACACAAAGGATAGGTCAAATTAATGTAAAATAAACAAGCATCCAGATGTGGCCTAAGACTGGGTGAACTAGAAGCACCTGGTCAAATAGAAGAGTATTTTAGCTGTTGGTATAGGAATCAGATCTGTCATTAACTGTCTGTCATGTGTCAAAATACTGCTCCTATTATAAGATAATCACTCATCAAAGTCATTAAACAAATATAAACAAAATATCATCGTTTAGATACCAATAGTGTATGTCTGTGCATTGGAGAGAGTGTGTATGTGCATGCATGCGTGTGCATGAATGCGTGCGTGCGTGTGTGTGATGAAATATTCCATGACTTGTTCTGAAAAGTTCCTAATCTGGATTTAGTGGGTATTCTATGCAGTTTGATGTTAATTCTTGAAATATAAAACTTGGTAACTGGCTGTTGTGTTAAGTGGTAGTATATTGATGGCTGTTTTATGTCAGTTTTGGTCTATGATTTTATTTATTTTTTAGTTATACTTTTCTATTTTAGGCTAGATTTTGATTAATTCATTCAGTTGATTCATTCTAGTTATATATTGCATAAACTTTTGATTACAATGGATTTGATTAGTATATAACAATTTTCTACTGATTCCATTTAACTTATTTTAAATTTCACTTGTGCTTTTTGCTCAGTGTGGCATTTTACCATATAACATATATTTCACTATGTCTGTTGTATACAAATATAACACCTGTGTTAGCTCCTTAAATGGCTTTAATTACAAACACACACACGCCCGCGTGAGCGCGCACGGACCCACACGGTTTTAAGTGGCTTAATTCAATAACAGAATGCTCCTAACATTTTACATTGGTATGTCAATATATAAATATGATTGCGGGGACATTAGAATAAATGTCAAAACCTTACCTGAAATGTTCCCATCGATGTTGACTCATCTTTAGCATTAAGGGGGACAGCCACCAACATGAAGCCAAGTAGACGTTGGTTTGGGTATGTACCATTTATCACAACTGAAATATAACAAAACAAAACTGTCACATCAAAGGGTAGCTGCTTATTTAGACAACCATTCATACTGTACTAATTTATAAGTTCATGCCTTCATATAGACATGCCATACACAATAGCTGGGTGGTCATACATTTTTAATAGGCTCATATGACCCCTTTTATACTAAAGACTAAAATGTTTTATATTAATTGAAAGAAATTCATCTGGATGAAATCAAAATGATAATTAATAAATTTAATTACTGTGATTTGATCTCTGACACTGCTGATAATTACTTCTAGGCAGAGGAAACACCTGGTTTTTTTTGCATTGATCCATTTTCTTTCCAAGTTTAAAATGGAAATTAAATTATGAAATAAACTAGAATTTAGAATGTAATATATGGCCTTTTCCGACTTGTGTATCAATTTAAGTTAATATATATTATGAGAGATATCTGCTACACAATAATAACATTCACTCAGATTAGATTACCAGTTAGCTATGCATTTATTAACATACAGCAGAAGTATTCTTTTTTTCATTAGAAGGTGACAATCACAATAGACCATTATCTCAGCAGAATTCAATAATTCTCCTAACAAATTAATGCTGGCTTGTCCCTTTGTGCTTTTTGATTTATAGAAACTAAAAATGACACAGTAATTGCTCCAACCACCAGGTAGCAGAGTTTGTGAACCATTATCATGTTAATACCATAATTATTGCTGAAGCTGTGTGCTGAGTTGTTTGAAGGACACTAGAGGAGTTTTATAATAAACAACAACACACTGATGAGTCATGATCTCGTCACCGTCCAACTGAATATGACAAGTTAACAGTGGCCTTTGGAAACCGGGGCGGCTCAATGGAAACTCTCAGCTCTCAGTTGGTTTATCCAATACCTTAAGCCTCTACACGCTAAACAGGGAATAAATCACAAACTTTTAATAGAACAAATCGCAAAATCTGTTTGCCATTTCATGTATTTTCCTTCAGTGTTAAATATTTAAAACAAATCTGAAGATAATTTATATACAGTTTAATTTGATGAAATATATGTTTTATATTTTGCATCTTATATCCATCTAAAAATGCGCTGCATAAAAAATGCTGACAACTCTGGCTAAGATCTATAGTTTCCTATAATAACCTCTTTTTTCTCAAATGAGGGAGTGTCACTGCAGGTTTGGTTAAGCATTCTTCCTCTGTGGGTTCAGTGATGTAACCATTATAAAGTATTTCTACACAGAGATGGGTGCAGGCAAACACGCGCACGCATGCAGACAGATGCACACCTGACTAGCCCCATATTGTGACAGAATCCATTAGTTGTGAGATCTTTGTTCATCATGCTAACCCATCACCTGCCCCCTAACGTGCTAATAATAGCAATACTATGTCAGGTGATGATAACTAGTCTATCTATACTGACTGCTCTCCTCTTTACAACTTTACACATCCTAAAAGGCCCATTCATGACGTCACTTATCAAACTAAACTACAATAGGTCTAACTACTTCAATGTCAGGTCGCTATCTTTCACCATGACAACTATGATGTCACAAAGGTGCTAACGGTCACAGAAGTGTCTCCATCTATACCTGTGTACAGTGTCACTCCGCGTTGACTGGTGTCTGAGCATAAGGCATAATTTAATCTCTGTGTGGGGTGGCTTTCAGGTGATAGTGGTGACATGGCCAATTTAAATCAGTGACACAGCCGACCTCTACAAGTCATATGACGACCAGGTGCATGGAAATTCACCCATTTTACCATTGGACTGCCTTCTTCACCTGGCTTGTGTTCTCTCTCTCTCTCTCTCTCTCTCTCTCTCTCCCTCGCTCTCTCTCTCTCACACACACACACACACACACACACACACACACACACACACACAACACACACACACACACACACACACACAATATATATACACACACAAACAGCTATCTCATGTATATTGTGAGAGAAAGAGGACACACAGACAAACTGATAGACATAAGAACAGTGACAGAGTAACGGACAGTTACATTGACAAACAGACACTGACAGTCGCCGATAGTCAAAGAGTGAGACACCAAGAGTCCAACTGATCCAACATCAAACAACGGCAGATCTCCTGTCAGATTATCAAGTTCTCTCCATCAAACCAGCTACACCCCTTATTCCTATAGTCAAAATGATCCGTAGTTTATAAGCCAACAATCTAATGTCAGTGATGACAGACATAATTGATTATTTCTGTGAAGGGGCGAAAAAAGGCTGGAGAAACATAATTAATTCATGACATGAAGATTGTCTTGGCGTTCAACCAGTAAATAACTATTTTTCACTGTAACTTAATTATGGGGCTATAATCATCAAGGGATTTTCATCATAACCGTCACTACCGAATCCCGTCCCATCATCTATGTTTCATGACCATTTGGTGTTCACAGAAGGCTCCCAGTGGCTACGCCATGGCCTCAACCATACTACTAACATTTAGAAGGTACTTTCTGCTAGCTGAGGGTGTAAGTCCCTGCAAATCAAAAGGTACGAATGCCAAAAACCCGATGATTATGAAATAACCAGGTAAGACTAGTAGTTAGTAGTCATTAACCTGACTACAAGTGGTCGCTTACAAGTATACATAGTTTTCCCGATATAGGACACACCTGTGTTCTTATATATTACTCTACAATGGTATAGTAAGATTGTTCATGCTGACCATGATCATGGTAGTCCAAGTGTCCTTTGTTCTTCTCCCTGGACACCTTCTTCATTAATCATGTCGTAGCTACATTAATTACTTACGGGTCTTAAGGGAACATCGGGAACAAATGATAATTACAAAAATGATACAAGAATTTGTCACTGGGTTCACCTCCTAACTGCACCTCCCTTCACCCACATCATTACTATGAACCGATACAATGAGGCTATCTTTTGCAACTGGCTTCTACATACATGGACAATATTTACAGTTTACCCAAGGACAGCTACTTTTTTGTGTGTTGTGGTTTCTCAACACCTCGCCAATCATAACAGGTACCACTAATGTACTTCAGTTAATCTTGCTGACAGCTTGGTCACACAGAGAAATATAAACACAGTGTCAGAGGGCAACAAACCACTTGTTTATCTGTAAGATATGTAACAAATAAAACAATGAATTTATATCCAGCACACACACACACACACACACACACACACACACACACACATATATATATATATATATATATATATATATATATACATACACACACACAAAGAGAAAAAGAGAGATACCGAGGGAGTTTACATTTTATACCATAAATCATATACTATGTTTAAAAATTTTGGTGGACTTCCCATACACCCCTAGCTCATTCACTCGTTTACTTATAACAGTTTCAACGTGTGTGCATGCGCGCGAATCTGCGGGTACAAAAATCACATAATATTTCAGATAATTATTATTCCGAATATAGACTATCAGAGCAAACTTGCAATTGATCTCAGTATGAAGCTTTCACTTGGCCAAATTCAGCCAAATTCATCAAAAGATCCAAATATAAATTATAAAGACTGATCCAGTACAAAATTAGCATGATCAGGTTATTTTTATTTCATCAATACACCAGCACTGCTAGTCTTTCCACTGATGCATTTCCCCTTCCACATCAAATCATTTTCCATATTAGATCCTACCCACTGCTGTGTCCTCTCCAGCTAACATCATGTTCCAGCATGTTACCTTGTTGTCAAGCTGTCAGTGAATACCCTCAACAAGAGCCAGGTAAATTTTACTAAAAAAAATTAGAGTCCAATTTAGCAGTGTCACGTTTTCAGTGCGACTAAAACTGTTCTCTTAATACAGGGTTCTTTGTTCTGTAGACAGGCAGCGTTAGCTAGTCTGTTGAGCTAGGTTTAACATAACTGGCAATGACATGTTGCACTGTCTCATGTCTATGGTGGGAGACCAAATCTAGGGGAATATGTCACATGAAAAACGTCAGAAAAGAAATAATGGGGAAAGTCACAACTGGCTTCACACACACACACACACACACACACACACACACACACACACACACACACACACACACACACACACACAACAAAACAAAACAAACAACAAACAACACACACACACCACACCACACCACACCACACCACACCACACCACACCACACCACACCACACCACACCACACCACACCACACCACACACACATATATATATATATATATATATATATATATATATACACACACACAAACACACATTAAAACAACACACGCACTAATAAAAACACAGGCAAATAAATTTGTGTTTAGTGTAAAGAATTATAAATGGACTTATTCAGTTTAGAAATAATGACAAGATTTCTTTGTGACATCAGCCTCTACCATCCACACTGGTGACAAAGAACAGTAACACAAATATTAATGATGAAATTCAATCTACAGCTTGTGCACAAGATTCTAACCAAAACCCATAATGAATCTCCTGGTATATTTATTTGCTTCTTTTTATACATAGTTCTATTAAAATAAAATATACGTACAAAGTTATAACTTTTCCTCCCAATAACACTCCCCCCTTGGAAATAAATCCTTCCAGAAAAAATCCCCATCAGAACCTCCCTCCCCAAAACATGATCAAAATTTATGCACTCTCACTAACACAAGGAAATTGTTCTGGATCACGTATTAGTGAATGTTATAAATCTCATTACAGAAGATTAACAGATGAGTATCAATTATTGAAATTTTATTAACAAAATAATCAGACATACTCATAATTCCGCGAATTTATGGAGGCCTTTTTTCCAGGATATTTTTTCCTGGGGAGGGTTTATTTCCGGGAGGTTTTTTTCGAGGGGAGTAATTTTTTCTAAAAAGGTTCATTTTTGTGTATTTTCTGTTTTTTCTTCAAATTCAGGGCCTAGAATATATAAGAGTTTATACAGACTGGCCCCTTTCACAAGATAATGATGATGATGAAGACTGATGTTTTACGGTCACTTTTATGCACATGGTAGGCTAAATGGGCCGAGCGACTTCCAGTGGTAATGAGGCGAAGTCAAAGATGAAACACCCTTCAGATATGCCCACACCGTGATTCAAACACGGGTGGTAGTCATATGTGATCCAACACGCTACCTCTAGAACACTACCGCTTTCACAGCAGAGCTACACAACTGTCTAATTATATAATAACACCATATTGATATTTTAGCTTAAAACAATCTCCAGGTATTTATAAATGATATTTACTTCATTACCTAAATATCAAGTATTAACCTAATTTAGGTATACTGTAACGTCGTGTGAGATAACCCAACTCATGGATGTACAAGGTCTGCGGAGATGAACAAATCTTCTGATGCCATGATAAAACCCAGGTTTTTCGGCCAATCTTTGATCTAAACATAACACCTAAATTAGTTATCTTTGTTCAGTGAAGTGTAAATGATTGTTTGTGAGTTGGTGCTGTGTGTGTTATCCAGATGCTTTATAGAAGATAAACAGTTGGTGATAACAGTAAGTATGCCTGACCGTTGTTTGTCTAAGCCCTAGGCTAACTAACACACCACCTATAGAACGCCATCTCCAATGTTTACACATATCCACACTGTCAGTATAAGAGTTTATCTCTCAGTTTATGCCACTGTTTAGTGGTATGTTGTAATAATGCCATTATAGTGATGCGTGATGCATGTTGCCGGTGAACTAATAAACAACGCATTAAACAGTGCGCTGATAAACAGAGCACTAGATTCACTAAGTTTATTACAAACATATTGGAACGTCTTCAATGGTTTCTCAAATATAAGAGAAGTGTTAGCTATTTAAATAGCATCTCATTTGTTCAAAGCTAAAAAACAGAAGCAAAAATGGCTTCATTTTTCTGTTCCAGTATAGATGTTTTATTAACAAATATCTGAACATTATTCAGAAATATTAAATGCTTAACAATGCAACAATCACGATGCTGAGCATTATAAATATCAGATAAACCTTAAGTAGTTGCCATGACAATACCTGATCATCTTCATGATAAGAAACATAGTTTATTTGGCTTGCTAAAGCTAGATATCTAAAATCATTGGTTTGGTAAACAGATCACCACTGGTTAGTCAGAGACCTCAAATATAATGCATGAGAAAACTGGAACAAACTACAGCTCAATAAAGATTATTATATTATATAACATGTATACTGAGTATATACAAAACTTCCAAGAAATAAAATCTACCTATTATTTTAATTAAAATAAAAGTTCTAAATATAACTAGATATAAGTGTACTGTAATTATTGGATTATAAAATTTTAGTATGCTAAATGATAGCAGTATCATCTGGATAACAAATCAAGAACCAATATTTCATGATCATATTTCTAAGAATGTTACTTTGGAAGTAAATAACATAATACCAAATCTGCACATGTTGAGCACTGTATGCGGTTGGTTGTTGACATAATTCACTGCTCTTTTAGTTTTTGCCATGAAACCATTCATGCACTACTGTTTATAAAGTGATGGTGATATATGAACCAATACCAGATTTTCCTCCTCAGTTATCACCTACAGCAGATAATAAAGACAGCACCACCAATCATTACACATGACAGCCACTGATATTCACCATATTTCTGATGGATTCAGGAATTCACATAAAATCACACTGCAACACGCATTACAAATCTCTGTGAAAACATATTCACGGTACAGAAGTGTGACTGTTCTTTTTTCATTATAAAAAGACAGCCCTAGCATCTGACACAAGGTAGAGCCAATTGTTGTTTGTCTTGGTTCAGCGATCACATATATTAGCTTACTGCCAAATCGGCTCAGGTAATTCTGCTGGTCTATCTTGCAGATATCAAACTAAAGAGCATACAACCGCACTTGTGCAACTTATGTTCAATCTATCACGGGATTGTTATTTTATCTACTACATACAACATAACAACATTTCTAAGCATTCTAATACAGTTCATACAAATGGGTGACTAAATAACATTTCAGACGACATTATTAAATTAGTGCTATCATATATATAAAATACAATTAAAACAGCTTTAAAGACAAAACAAGAATAGTAACATTAGGGGAAGCAATTAACTTATGGGTCAAGCTATATAAAAAAAACAGTTACAAATAATGATACCCGTTGTTATGTATAGTATTGTTATACAACTGATCACATACCACATAAACAACTTTAAGCATGACACAAACTTCTTTCTTTCATCCTTTCTCATCATAGTTTCAACATGATCTATTTCATAAATTATAAACTAACATCTTTTTAACTTCAACAACTAGGACTTTCAACGGACTAATGGGAAATCTACTTAACTACTTCTTATTGAATGTAAGGCTGTTTTGAAATTTCTCCTTCTTTATAACATGATCCTACAGATACATGACATTAACGTTTTTAAAGCTTATAGTATTATTTTAAAAGTTATATTTAAAATATTTAAATTTAAATAACATAAGACTTTAGTAGCTACTTTTTTGAAAGTGGATATATATATATATATATATATATATATACCTTTAACACAACTGTCAAAATATATTTCTCCAATTCAGGAAAATTATTATTAAAGCATGTGTATGTTATTACACAGATTGTGTGCTTTTACATTATGAAGCCAGACCACACATAACAGACGACTGGACTCTTTGTCAGCCGGTGTGTGTTAATAATAGATCAGTGAAGCATGTCAGGAAATTAAATCCCCTGAGATCAGTCAACAGTGCTGGTGCCTGTCTGTTGCACACTAATCCTTTCTCACAACCGTCTCAAGGCAGAGATGAACTCGGCCTGTCTGTTAATACATAATCATTCCAATCTCCATCCTCTTATCTCATACACTCGGCCATCCATCACCAAGCGGCCAACACAGAGCAAGCAGAAAAGTTTGTAAATTTAATGAGCCCAGTAGACATGCAACATTCAACTTACCGGTGATGGGGTTTGAGAAGAACTAATCACATCACACAGGCACTGCTCTGTAATGAGAACCATCAAAGGTGTATGCCTTGTCTTGGTAAACTGCCAATGCAGTGGATTCAAATTGTTATACCCAGCACCCAGCAGCAGATCTGTATGTTTTTCTGTTTGCCTCTTTTAAGTGCCGCTTTAATCATTCCGTTTTTCTGGTTGATTTATTACTGTGACATAGGGCTAGTCCCGGATTAGCCTAGCATCAGCCCAGACTAACTAACCATAGAATAATGCCAGCATCTATTTGTCTCATGGCTCATCATGAGAAACAAATTCTTCACTCCAACTGTTACAGTCTATTTGAGAAATGCCGGGAGGCAACCAGTTTGCCAACAAATACGGAATGAGCACATCTAGCCGACCATGAAGGAATAACTCTATAAATTAACAGTTGTTCTTAAACAGACAGTTCAACCATTAATGATAATGTGTACCACACAATTATTTATACTGTAATCAGTTGCACCAAGTAGGAAATTACTGGTAAGAACAAACTATTGCTTGTATAATCAACCAGTAAAGACACTAACCAACAAAAATCTAATTGAACTAGTATTTGATAAAATAATTGGGAAAGTAATATTTTGCCTTTATAAGCAATAAGGAAGTTTAGTCACTCTTGAGACAGAGTACAACTTATAATTAAGAAAACCTGAAATAATCCTTAATAGTTACCGGAAAAAATTAATTATTTCTGTAATGGCAACAAATGTTTTTAACTGATTAAGCTGCTGGGTTAGTATCTATAAAGAGTTCAGCAATTTAATCTTGGTTTTCTTTCAAATGATAGGACATTGTATTGAATAATAACAATAATAATAATAACAATTTCATTTCCTGCATAATCTAGTTGTGACATTGTCCTAAAGTGCTTAGCAGATAATGTAACACATGTTACTGTTATGTACTGACATCACAGACCAGATACAAAAAGTGATGCACTTTCACGGCAGATATTAGAAATTTATTCTATAGTGTATTTCCTGCATTATTCTTACAGTTTTCTCCATGCTGGTCACGCTAATAACTGTAATTTATTATTAGCTACCAAAAGCCCTTCTTATACAATGTACATACTGCATATAAACACCAGTTACCTTCAATTAAATAAATAACAAATGACTAAGTTACCTTTTATGAGAATTACTATATAATATTAATTTATAATAAAATAGACACTGATGAACACCAAGACTTGTTATTTTAAAAATATTAAACTTTATGTTTACAAATAACCTGAACCGTACAGAGTAAGGATTTTTTCATTTAGTGGTGATGGAAATTATTCTCACATTAACTGACGATTTCATATAAATTATGCACAGATATAAACAGAAAATGTTGTTCAGTCACCATGGTGACCATTACATTGGCAAGATGTTTCGGTTCCACTGGCCAAGTCAATTAAATAATCACCTGACTAGGAACAGACAAACAGCCAGAGAGAAGACAAAGGGACATACGGACAACATGGTGGGTTAATGGATGGATCGATGAAAGTACATGCATTCCCGCCTGCATGCATACTTGTGCGTGTGTGTTTGCATGCATGCGTGCTTGCATACACTCATACACACAAGGACCCACGCAAAAACGTCTGTAGGCACGCATGAATGCACAAACAAACATACAAACAAACAACCAAACAATATCTAAGACATGAGCTGTACACAAATCTGCAGTACATTATTTGTTTCCAGCTACTGGGGAGGAAAATCTAAACACCGGTTTGTAATTGTGAGGAATGCAAAATCAAATACACAAGACTTACCACACTGAATATCCTAGCACCAACTATGGAATGATAATAGTCCTCAGAGTAATCACAAGATATAGGAATGACCAGACCAACCTCCTTGTCCCTGTTTGCTAATTGCCATCACCCTCACTTATAATCATTCACTTCTGATAAGCTTAAGTAACCTATGTTTTGCCACTAAAATCACAGCAAACAACATGCCAGCAAGAGCAAATAATTTGATCAGCAGCATATAATAGTGGGTCATTATATCTAATGGAGTGAAACAATTGAATCTGCCGGAAGCATTGGACAGTAATGAAACTAGCAGAGAACAAGACCGTTTACTGACACTTGGTACTGTGGACACATGCACTTGTTTCTTTCTGCAGAGAATCTGAGTTACACCACATTTTCATTTCCACTTCTACATGTCCATGACCTGGTTGCCCATTTGTAAATAAGTAAGACTAAAATCAATTCAACAGTGACCAAGGATATCAAATTGGCACATGGACAACAAATAGCAAGGCTTAAATTAAAACAAAATCTTTAATAAACTGATGTTTCAATCAATTATGTGGAAAAGCTAGCAATAATCAAAAATACATACAAATAATCCTCCCACAATATTTTGCTTAACAGTTTCTAAAGTACGGTTATGTTATTTGACTGAATTGCACATTTTATAACTGTACCTGTATATCTGTCATTTCTTTGTGTACAAGTTAACAAATTTACACACAAGGATTTTAGTATCCACTTGATGTTAACAACAACAAAAGGTTCAGTATAATTAAATGCCATATTCATATTAATATAATAACTTCTCACTTGAAGTAGCACTAACAAATTAATGTAGGTCTTTAAAGAACTGTTTCTATGAGAACTGTGTTGGATACTAATTAACAAGTTAAAATAAACTCAAAACAATCATTAACAGAGAAAGTACAGAATACATTATGTGACCAGTGAACATCAACATGAACATGTAAAGATAGTCCTTGGGTGATACTTCAACAGTCACTGGAGACTGCAACTACAGGGTAGTCTGCCTTCACTCTGGTTACTGGAACAGATGTCACAGTTCAAGATGACTGTCAGGTCCATTGTGAAAAATGAAAATTATGGCTGGGACAAAACAGTTTGGAAAATCCATTTCTGGTGAAGCACACTGGCAAACAGGTGACAAGGGAGAAGGTGTGACAAGATGGGAATGAAGAACCCTCCATGCCTGAAGGACTGCTCAAGTTACCTCTGTAAGAGTGTTTACTTACTTAATCAGTTTGTACTGGTGAAATGACTCCCTCACACACACACACACACACACACACACACACACACACACACACACACACACACACACACACACAGAGAGAGAGAGAGAGAGAGAGAGAGGAGAGAATACTTCATAATATTTATGCATATCCCCTCCCTCAAAAAAAAACCGGCAACAGGACCTAAAAATGAAGTGATCCATTCATATAATTCAATGGCGGTCCTGGTTCACTCAATTATACTCATAAGTAATACTTTGGGGCTTTGCTTATTAGTATATAATGACTGGCACTAAAATGACAACAATATATTAAACTATTAAACACATTTTGTAGATCAAGCATAGCATAGGTCATCCAGTTTATTCTTATCATTTTAATAGAACCTGGTGTAAACACGTTAGTTGAGAGTTAGCACTATCAAGTTTAGTATGTGTAGAACAAGGGTCAGACAGCATCCATTAAGGTAATTATATACTACATTGTAACTATAATAAAGGATTTACTTAATGGTATCTTGCTTCTTTAGTCCTTCAGTAGATTAAAGGGAATAGCATAATGCATAATGTTACACAAGAAGTACTTTTATAGATTACTACCCAGCTAAGGCCTACTTTAGAAACTTGGCCCGGATTATTTCCTAAAGACTTACAGAAACATGCTATAGACTATAATTATAAATCTGTAACCCGATAAACAAAAAGACTGGTAAATTCTCTTACTAGCCATAATAAACTTCGCCATACTAACTGATTACCGTTTTTCAAATCAACTGTTTCTATATCTATCCTATTTTAGTCACTTAAATCATGTTTATAATTCAGTCATGTGCAGTGCAGTCCCACAATATATCAACATAAATTATACCAGTCATTATTTCTATGACACAAACAATGGAGACATTGTAGCAATAATAATTCTGTATTCATTAAACTTCTTTTATGTAAAATTAGTTACGCTAATAAGGAATTCAGTATCAGGAGAATTGTAATTCCTCCAATCCCAGTGTCAAAACTTTATGCTACATATTACAGTCATAGATCAGGTTGAAGCTGTAATGGCCGGAAGTGGATGATCAATTGTCCAAAGTCTCTAATCACCACAGATGCTAAACCAGCTAAGTTATACTGACTGAGACAAAGGAATATTCTATCCCGGGAATTATTAATCACAACCAAACCAGTTCAGATTTCACTTTGTGCTGTTCGGTAATTGATGCTGAACAAAGAACTTTAGCCTTTGCTCTCTAACCTCGGTTACCTGATAGGCTTTCTCCCCTGGGCTTAGGTCAATGCTCAGTGTCCAATCCCTTGCAGTGTAACATTTTCCTAATTATCATGTTGCCTGCTCCAGTAGCTACGCTAATCACTGTCATCTGAGTCACTAATTACCATTGTTTTATGTGGGTGGCAGGCAGAGTTTGAAGAAAAAGTGAAGCCCTTTTATCTGCCAGATTGGTTAGCCTACTGGAGACAGATAGACAGAAGAGAGTAGCTCTATCTACGAGTAAAATAGGAAACTAGATATTACAATAAACACTACTGAACCAACAACGACGAGCTCGGCCTTGTCACAGAGAGATGGAAATTCTAATTGACAGGGTGACAGCTGAGCAGTGAAGTCCCCAACAATTTCGTGTAAAATGAACCGTTGCATAGAAAATGGCTTCAAAAAAATGTAGACGGCTAGAATACGGTAGATGTCTGTTATTTAATGACACAAATGTTCATTCTAGATAAACAGACAAATAATAACTGCTTAAGAAAGAAAGAATACCCGATCAAAACACAAACCACAGGATTAACTGGTGGAAACAATAATGATGCCAAAAACTGAAACAAAACTCACCAAAAGAGACCATTCAGAATAGATATCAAAAGCTAAGCTGTTTACTTTGGAATGAGTCAGCCCACTTTCAACAAAGGAATTTAAGCTCATGTGCCTATGCACTTACCGGCTGACTGGCACACTCGCCTTTACAACTGTTCACTCAATCATTCAGACTGTGTGACCATTAAGAAGATACCAGCCACAACAGTCCGGAGGGTTTTATCTATTAAAAACCCTACATAATCACCGTGTTTATACACAACAAGGTTAACAAGTAAACGCCGTGAACCGAGTTAGTCTTGGTTGTAAAGGGATTTATTTCTATAGTCTTAGGAAGAATATATCATACTGATAACCATACGATAATAATTAACATGGTGGCAGACGATGCGGCCATTATGCTATTATAACTACAGCAGTTTACCAGTGTACTGGCCTCGGAAAAATATCACTGCAAGTAACATCAAGCACAGATAAATTTCTGCCGAACACCCTTAATACATTTTTCCTTTTCGCCACAGGCATCCACCAGAACGACAATAACTCATCAAGGTTTGTAGAGGTCTCAACAAAAAGGCATCGGTGCCCCGGAGACATTAATTATCCATTTTTAAATTTCACCCTATTTGCTTTTTCATCACATTCAAGTTCACAGCAATAATACAGTGATGAGTAAGAGTTAAATTCTTCACTCTTCGCTGAACATCAATTTATAAGGTTAATTAAGCAAGTGCCATATTTTATGGAGGACAAAACAGGCTAACACCAAGGAATGACAGTTAGCAACCTAGGTCTCAGTGAAGCGTTTTACCGAATGGTTAGCTAATTTATCAGGTTAATAATGACAGGTTGATGTACGGATAGAACAAACTAGCAGCTACATGACAAAACTGGACAACAACAAAAATTCTAATCGGAAAAAATTAATAGGAAAACACATTTTCTAATAGACAATTAACAAACGATGTGAGATAAAACATGACAATGAAGATAATATCAAGTTGCTAATTTTATACAAGAACAACAACCAGACCAATGTGCTAAAACCCACACCACGGAGTTGTTGCCGTTGTTATTTATTTCAGAGCTTTACAAAGTCACACACACATTAACAATTTCTTTTAAAAGAACCCATCATTATCCTCACTCATAAAATAGTTCACAATGTCTAGAAAGTCACAATAATGCTGCTTTACATGACAGCAGCGCACAGAACAATACCGAAACCACTTCCCCTAAATCACCTTAACATTACCACCTTTCTGATTTTAGAACAAGCCCTAACCACAATCAACATCCAGAGCGCATAACAAGGCACAACACAAACAGAACAAAAAATCATGCATTTCTGTTGAGTGATACTTTAAAATTTCGGTTTTTCATATTGATTTTTTTCAATGAATAGCCAGTTTATGCAGACTGTGCACACACAACAGTTACCATGGTTACTATACAGAAACTACCATAACACAGCCAGAGATATTTTCACAACAAAGTCATTCACACCTGTGTGATGATTAATATGACACCCAGTGGACAACTAGAAACATAAATACAGCCAAAAAACTAGCGAATTAATTCAACTGAATATGCCAGAATGTATAAATAGAGTAAAGTAAATCCTTTTAATATCAGATTTTAGTGAACTTAGCATTTGAAATACCTGTACCAGAAACCAAACATCAGCAAACTGAAAAACATGTGATCACCCTAAGGTCACAGCAAACTCTGTAGTCTCTACTTTCATTTTTATATTAAGATAATATATATATATTCCTATTTAGTTTTCTATAACAGTCATAAAAGTGTCAATACCAGTGTTTTAAAGTTTAAATGTACTGACAGCTATGAAGATTATGCATGCTTATTTAAATCTAAATTAAACTGAATAAAATAACGTGATTTTTATGAAGAATGATACAATGCTATTCTTCGTGCAGAAGATGACCGTATTTGAAAAATGTAACATCAACAAGAATTTCTTTGTTTTTATCATAACCTGTTCCACTAAAAATGCTACACTCTATTAGTATCTCTGTCATTCCATTAAATATAATACATTGTTATTCATTTAAACTATACATATGTATTTGCTAAAAATATAATTAATGTGTAATTAACTCATGACATATACACTGACTTTAAATAAAAACTCTTTAATATTAAAACACCACAGAGCAGGACCGGCCCATATAAGTAACATTAAAAATCAAAGGGAAAAACCCAAAATGTTATGATATAATTTTCTAATATGTTTATGTGATTCAAATATATATGAACACACAACACTAGGATAAAGAATGTATCTTCAAGTTGTCACAATGTTAGTTATAGAGAAACTGAGATGTATTTATCACAAATTTAATAACCTTTTTGTGTTGTGTGATAAATTTAGTTAATACATTAATAATGTGATCATGGACATAGACATTAGACATTCAATAGCACTCTTGTTGCACTGCAGAACAAAAACCTAGAAAGAGAGAAAGACATCAGCTTATTTAATCTATTCATATTTATTTGTCAATTGCTATTTATTTTCCTTTTGGCTGTTCTAAAAATTACAAATAGTTTGTTCTAATTTCATTAACAACAGGAATAAATGTCTGCATTACTGTTATTTTTAACAGAAAACAAAATTATTTACAAGAGGACAGAAATATCACCTTACAGTATAAAAATAACACCTAACAAATTAAATTATACAGATCAAAATTTCCAATGTGTTGATCAGTGAAAAGTTTCATATGTGAGGAACTATGATAAACCATGATGCGCTATTAAGAGACATTTTAAAGAAAATACAGATTGTTTACTCTAAAGTTAGATGATGTTGATTAAATTACTAATGTCAACCTGTCAAATCTACTGAATCCTGTGGGGTGGGGGATGTTTTCTTTGAATTATAGGCTTGGCTTTAGAAATACTTGACAAGAAGAACAAAACATGATAAGAAATGAAGCAGAAATTAAAACCACATTAGAAAGAACATATACTACCACCTTTAATCATAAGGTGACTCATCTCTCATTCACAAATGTCATTAATCCTTTCCTTTCCCCCATTCTGACCTCACCTCCAACCTCTGTCATGCTAGTTTTCCTGTCTTTCTAATTTACCTCCCTCCAGCACTGCCTCAGGGGTTAGCACATATCATTAAAACGAGTCCATAAAAAGGCCAGCAGATGCTACCACACCTGGTGGCGAAGAAACTTAAACACAGATGCCCTATAGTCAAACAACCACTACAGGAAGAAAAGTCATGCTGTGTCACGGTTATAGATATAAATGTCAAGCCAGGCATGATATAAGTGAACTAAAGAGAGGTAAACATTATGCAAACAAAGTTTGAAAAGAAAATACACACAGAGCTGGGCTTCTTACAGATAGGAGAAGCAAAGAAAGACTCATGAAGCCACAACGTTCTCAATCACTGAATCAACCATTTTGTAGATGTGCACATAACACTAGTTCACTCTATGCCAGCATAACTATCTGGTTCAGTGTGTAGTGAACCCATAAATTTTACCAATTTAAGCGCAGTTGTTGTTGGCTACTCTGCTGAAAGACAGAGAGCAGTTTCATAATTGTCACACTAAGGAGTAAATTCCTGTTATTCCTGAGAAAAGCTATGTACGGCGAGTTTAAGAAGTAACAATTGATTCTGGTGTACATAGTTATGAAAGAGGTTGATCAAAGCCAATTAACTCACCACTTACGTCACTTAAATCCACAAAAATTACTAAATGTAGAAAAATCTGTCTATTCAGGCTAGCCAAGTGACTAAGCTTATGTGACGGAATCTTACGTAAGTGCCTTCTAACACAAATACCCATCCATATTTATTTACCAGAGATTCGCTATTTTACACATGTAGCTACTAAGCTAGGTTTGACTATATCGTATACACTGGTCTTGGCATTAGCAGTTGTTGTATGGACTTGGAAAAACATTAGTTCTATTACATATTGTCATTATACTCCCATTAACTGATATCAATTGAAATTATCTTTCCTGGAAAATGAAGTAAAAACAGTTTAGTATGGACTTATCTCCTTGAATTAACCAAGTATGGTGGGTTTGTATATATGATTGTCTCGAAGGATCTTCATTTGATCAATATTACCGCACAGCCTAGTATAAATAATTCACAATGACAGAATTACCAAATACCTCTCCATACTCTGCAGCAGCTCAGTTTTATTCAATTATAGAATGCTGATCTATACAAAATAAACCTGGCTTGAATACAAAAATGTGAATCAAACAATATCTTGCATTCACATTGTCAGAGTATCCATGGTAGTGGCGGTGAGTAACCATGTTAGCCTCCAAGAAAACATTGTTGCCAGTGGGCTAATGTTGATACTAGTATCCAATATGCTACCCAGAGGCCACAAAACCAGATCATAGTTAACAATAGATATTATTAAGTCACAGTATTTTGACAGATCATCAATAAAGTATTATTGCGTAATAAAGTCAATTAATACTGAAAAGGATTATATATTACCCCAGGAAAAAGAGATCTTCAACACTGTTGTTTCATTGCCCATCCCCCTAAAACAATTTTCCACTGTTGACAATAGGCATTCCCAGTAAAAAGCCTATACAGGCCAGAGAAATGCTCATTCAGTCCAATTTCCCTAATTTACTTCCAGTTCCCGCAGAAGTCATCAGCTCCCTCCCCAGTGGTGATAATAAATTGTTTTTGTGTTACCAGGCAACAAACAACTAGTCTAGATACAGTAATGTCATAATTATTAGGCCATTATGGTCAGCAAATAATATGACCTGTGGATCTCATATAGCCCTATAATACAAAGGTGACTGCTATATGGAAAACATAATAGCAGAAGATGTCATACAATCAACACACCCAACACAGGTGTCTTTATATTGTAACAAAATAGATAAAAAAGAACAAGATTGGCATGGAAGCTAAATGGCTAAAATATAAAACATCCTTGACAACAACCACTTTTGTAATACATATATTTGAATAGATACAACAAGCACCATAGTTTTTCATTTGTAATGTCACATCAACAATGCTCACATTATACATAAACCTCTACCATACACATGTATACTCACAAAAATTGCACAAGATATAACAATACACAAAAACCTACATACATATAAGATGTATAGATGAAAGCAAGCTTGATAAGTCAACCTATCATATATATATATATAAAAGGCAATGGGGTTAGAATTACATAAACATTAGATCCTGACCATAACCTAATAATGGACAAACTAGATACTTCAGTTCACTCTAACAAATAGATATGTCACCAGTTAGATAAAAACAACCACCAAGAAGTGATCATTGACAGTATCATAGTTAGCTGAGCATCGTCACTGATCCCAATGTAAGCGCGCGCGCGCACGCACGCACGTACACATAGCGGAATTAAGAGTACACCAAACATACCAAATCTCACTAGCCTCTTTAGCAAGATACATTTAAACTCTGGCATGGAAAAGGTCACGCTGTAACTTGGGTTAAACCATACACAAGTCAAAAACTTGCTCCATGTCCATACAATATAAAACAATACATATGAGGTTATATACATTTTCTTATTCATCAAATATTAGTTTAATAAATTAACAATAATCACCAAAGGCACAGTGGACATTGATCTCCACAGATCAATTTCCCTTCAGTTTATATAGTTGTAGTAGCCAGAGAAAGATTACTGTCCATAAACAAGAACAACATGTTTGTTCCATCAAGGTCAGTGCTTATTTTTGCTAGTAATGACAACAAGATAAACAAGCAATAGTGCTTCAACTTGTACAAATATTCCTATTCCAAAATGTAACCTCCATCTGCTTCTTACTAATAAAAGCTTCTTTAGATTCAATAAGTCATGACATTCATAATTGAGTGTAAACGCTGTTTTTGCTGACCTAGACATGTTTAGCATTATCTAACATCAATTAGCCAATCATCTAGTAGATTGCACATTAAAACGACCATTTGACAACATGTAAAGGTGACACTTTTCATTAAATATGTTTCCGCAATAATGTATATATACGCGTGTGTGTGATGCATTATGATCAATAATCAGTTTTACGTTAAAATGTAAAAGAGCTGTTTAATATTTGTCACAAAACAACAACTGCCCAGGACTGCATCCACGTAACTGCAAATTTTGTGTAAGCTGGTTAACCATCTCCAACTCAGGACACATAAATAATAAATCATAAAAAAAATAGTAATATAGTTTATTCATCTGCGTCAGTCAGAGATAAATGTCGTCAATACCATTTCAGAAGGATACAAAAAACTCGTTGTGTCACGCTACGCACATACGTGAAAGATATGACAAAGGCGATTAATTATTGAAATATCCCATCTGAAAAGTAGATGCGCAATAGCAACGGTCCATAACAAAACAGAAAACATATCAAATGTCTACCCATAAAGCAGAAACTTAGCATGCAGTTCATCTGCGGCTCGGTTGGAATAGCAACATCTCTTGAACATGAAGCGATCGGAAAACTGCCGGTAGCCGTAAGCGGCTCGGCAGCCGTATTAATGGAAACACAGCTGTCTGCTGTTTAATTCTACTACTGAAAACTTAACAAAGCCCAAACCAGCGAGACACATTAACAAAACCCGATTCTCATTTATCTTGATAAAATTGCATTCCCATTCAAAGGACGCACCGCTAGCCGTTTAGAAGTGATTTTCACCGGCAGTGAACCAACTACCTGTGACCAATCGCAGGCATTGAGGCAACACGGGGCTAATTAATGGCCGGTGTCATTTACTCATTTTCTACAGAATGGGCTAAGTTTAATTAGGATCAAAGATTTAAACATTAACAATCCCAACTGGTAATGTTACCGAGTGTCCGCAATAAAAAGGTCGAACAGGACAAACAGCCAGTGTTAAATCTTATCAGATCGCTGTCACACACACACACATTTTTGGTATGAAAAGTTGTCCGTCGGATTTGGTCACCTTATGAATCTTCTAACCACAATCGCTTTAACACAGATTGACGAATCGTCATTATCTATGACTATGTGACTTATGTCACTGTCAGTGACATTAACCCCCCCCCCCCACTCACACACACACATACCTGTATACACCTGTTCAGGTGTGTATCTTTCCGGCTGTGGACGACCCACAATTTTTATCCGGAATCCATTGTCTCCAGGCGTCCGGCTCGCCGCTGTTCCAGGAGGATCTCTCTTACATATATCCCGGGAATTACTCAAAACAAAGGGCAAAATCGACGATAACATGAGCACACATCCACAGTTTATCAAGCACCAGGTAGCCATGCTCGTGCCGGCTTCAGTTCATCAAGCACGAGAACACGGTGCTGCCGCTTTCCCCGTCAACCACTTCACACTACGGTTTCCGACCAGCTTATTATCAGTTAGGTATCCATTTTCAAATGCCCAGTCACGTACTATAATTTGTTATGGCTTTATAGCTAAGGTGATAACTATCGCGTACTTCAGACAAAGTTTAGCACGAACTAATTCTCTACGCCGACAAACGTGCATCAGCTGACACCTGACAGTCGCCTTAACACACCTGACACCAATCAACGACCGAGCATCAAGCACAATCTAACAACAAATAAAAAACAGCTGATCACCTATCAGCCGGACTCACTAACAGATATCCAAGGCGATACAGCATTCCAAGTGGATGTCGAGGTGAATGCACGTAGTCGGGTATTCCGAGTCGCGTAAGTTAAAGAAACGCATCAGAATCGATCGGCCGTCAGTAAATGGGCACCCGACGAGAGAGAATTACGGGACATGAGTATTTTACGCCCGACACCGCGCAGTTATCCAACAATTACGAGCTGAGGTAAACAAAAACTCGTCCCATATCATGCTAGCCGCAGTCACTTGTTGGCTCCGGAAGTCGTCTGCTCAAATCTCGCGCCCGCCCACTGACCTGTCAATCAATCGCTCAACCGTGACGCATGGCTGAACACCGATTGGTTCCAATCCTGCTGACTCCGCCTACTTGCCACATTGAGTCGGTTGCGTTTGTTGACGCTGGTGCCTAGCTTTTAAAGCAGTCGTGTTTGTAGTTACATTCGCTAGATGTCGCCACGATATGGATGAGTATTTCCCATCAGACTGCTGCCTGGTGTTTTTTTCTCTCTCCAACTGACGAACTGCCGAGATAAATAGAATAAAGATTATTCTATGTTGTAATCGTTTTACATTAAACATCCTCAAACATATTTGATCAAGATGAGGTTGCCATATAAATATGGTTCATAATAATTATGAAAAGTACCCTAGCAACTTTATTCATCTTACCAAAATTATTTCTTGGACATTTTAAACCTTTATAATTACATATAATAATTTATAAGTACGAATAAAAGAATTTATGTAAACATATCACATATCGTTTATGGAATGCCTCGTTATATCAACATCGCTAATAACTGCATGGTTCATACATGGATAACGCACTCGACCACCACCACCACCTAGTACTTCCGCCCACCAGGGGGCGATTTACTGTTTTGCCGCGAACGGGGGTGATTTCAAGTGTCCGTTTCAGCTAGTCAGCAAAACAATACACAATAACATACCACACACAGAACACAAAACACACACCACAGTGACAAAACACAACTGTCAAAAGAGTGGTTCTCGGAGGTGAACTGTGGTATGTGGCGCGGAAATGCCACATCCCAACGTGAGGTATATGACTCTTAAAGGTTGTATTGATAGGAAACGTCATAGAACAACATCGTGCGGCAATTAGGTGAGTGAGTGAGTGAGTGAGTGAGTGAGTGAGTGAGTGAGTGAGTGAGTGAGTGAGTGAGTGAGTGAGTGAGTGAGTGAGTGAGTGAAGATTAACAGCATATGGACACAGAGCGGTCATTTTGTGTCGCTTCTCCAACATAATTATGGTAAGTTAAAAATTTGTATTAATGTTTTTTTATTAAATGCCAGTTATACAACCCTGCTAGTAATGGCGTTTTATTAAATCTGCATAATTTCTTATAAGAAAATAAAATGTAGACAGTCAACTGCTGATTAACCAGATTATCTAACGGAAAACACTATAAGCCCTCGAGGCTGAATAATGGAGCTGTGTTTCACACATTTTGAGTATTAGCACATTTTAGCTACACCGGGGCAGATCGATCTTCCTAGCCCCATTTTTGTGGTCCCGTGTGCGTGTTTCTTGAGCCCTGCTCTGCCCAAGTTATTCGAAATGTCTAATTACCAGACTCAATCGTGTATGATAACTTTAATTATTTAATATTGGGAAGGACCTCTTTCGGCTTAACTCCGTATCTGATTATATTAACATTTTGATATTAGTTCCATTCTAAACCTATCGTAACCGACCACAGACTATGTAAATATTATTTAGTTTTAAATGTTACTTTTCTTACAGATTCATTTCTATTGCAACAGAGTTACACATTTTACATTTAATGGGAATGACATAAAATAGATAAATAAATAATTTAATAAAGTTAACCCCAAAAAGTAAACCTTATTTTAAAATGTGAATCATTCATGCAGCTCATATATGAGTAAGCTGATTAATTGGAGAGGGCGGGTGATCAGATTTCACCAAGTAGGAGCTGATATTTTTAATTAAGGGATCAATCAGTGTGCTTTAGTCCGGTCAGATGTAGTAGCATAGCAAATCTCCATCGACTTCACATCTCGCGAGACGCGTGACACAATAATCATCGCGGGAAAGGGACACACAGCCGAGTTAGTTCATCTTGTTCGTTTGCTTGTAGCAGAGAATATCAGCCGAATTACGTAACAATCGGTTCTCATTATCCTAGCTTGTCCTTTTCACCATTCACCCACTAGCCCAACCAGCACACATATTTTGTACTGTACATATTTACAGACGGCCTGAAACTAAACACACGCGATTCTCCATGATTTCGAAATCAATCGAATGCTAATATGAACAATTCGTCAGAAGTGCCTTGTGTGCGTTGATTGTCGAGAACCTCTCACACTGCTACGCCGAGTTAGTGGCCGAAGAACAGCCGATGATTAGCGAAAACAGCCGAGTGGCAACCGAATGGCCGAACTAAATACTGACTCGTAGGAAATGTCTTGCAATGGTCTCTGATTGAGTACACGGAAAGTGTGGCCCAGTCGAGAGAGACAGGGCTTGTGTGCTGCTGACTCACAGAAGATTTGTGCGTCTCTGTAAGTTATCTTTGTGAGTTATCACTGTAAGTTATCTCTATGTCGTTATTATGGTCCATGTGACTGTATGAGTCCAAGAGGACATGTTGGTTTGTCATTATGAGAGTAGGCATGTGTATGCGAGTCTCTGTGTGTGTGTGTGGGGGGGGGGGGCTTCTGGACTATAATAAACATCATCTGGTATGTACATCTGTACTAAATCATGAAACAGTCAGACGTGTGACATTTATCGTGTAACATGATGGCATCATAAAGAGACAGGACAAAACTAGCAACTATTTCAGTATCTGGATATGCTTTTTTAGGATAGAGTGACAGACAGAAAGGAGAGGGAAAGACAGATAGGCAGATAGATAGACAGACATACGGGCGGGAGGGTGGACGGAAAAGGAGAGAAGCAAACAGACAGGAGCGCGCGTTCGCGCGCGCGCACACACACACACACACACAGAGAGAGAGAGAGAGAGATTCAGAATCACACATCCAAACGCACGATCACGTGCAATCACGCCAGTGCATACGCGAACTCCTCTCTTTCTCACACGCACACACGTACATCCCACAACCCACCATACACCATCCCACAGCACACCATACATTATCCCACACCCCACCATACACCATCTCACACCCCACCATACACCATTCTACACCCCACCATACACCATTCCACACCCCACCATGCAATATCCCACACCCCACCATACACTATCCCACACACCACCATACACCATTCCACACCACACCATACACTAGCCCACCATCCGCTATCTTAAACACCGCAATACACAATTCGATATTAATCCCACAGACCATCATACACTCATATTTATATTACCAAGGATATATCACCACGCAACATTATCCCCAGCACCACTCAACACTATCCATACCACCGCCGAACAATATCTCGTACACCACCATACACTATCCCATACAATGTTCTAAACTTTCCTATGTTCCACAATATACACTACCCTACAATATCCCAGACCCGTCCCTAGATTATCCCATTCACCACACATTATCCCATACATCACACAGCGTCATCCCTTGCTGCTGCCATAACTCGAGCCTTAACTCACGCCTTATCAGTCAGAAGGGAATTGTGGCCCAGTAAAACTCGTCCCCCCTGACACTACCCCCGCAGCTGGGCCTCTTCCCCTCAGCTTGATCAGATAAGGCTAATTTGAAGACGCGCTTGTCTGGATATCAAACTTCGACACTTTGTCAATTCGTGACCAAAAGATTGAAACCAGAACAGAGAGATAGATGACAAAGGGCAGACTAAACTATATTGGGTCTAGGTGGCGAATTATTATGAAAATTAGAAGCTCCGAACTACGAACCGTGGTAAGTGACATATTTCGTGCTTGAGATTGGATTTGAAGCTCAGCCACGAAAAGAAGAAAGTTAGTAAAAGTTCACCGTCTAAGCGAATTAAAAATAATCAGCTCGTTGCTTAAATTCATGCCCGGCTAAGTCCTAGAACAAAACACAACTCCCACAGAAATGTGCCCTAATTTGAGAAAATTCGTATATTCGAATATCATTATAAGGAATCTTCACAATTTTGTGTCAGTGATATAACTTACACACACACACACACACACATGATATATTTCACCAATTCGTTTCAGTTAGTAGATTCGTCAAAATGTCGGGGTCTTTCCGGCCCAAATTTTCTAACGTATACGATTTCATTCTAAGCTCAAGTACGGATCTAAATCGAATGCGATCAAACCGGAAACGGGATGAAACACGCCGTGAAATGTATCGGACAGTCAAACGGAAGTAATAGTTGGAAAATGTCAGCCGGCAGACTTACGGAACATTAACAAAATGTTCTAGCATTTACCGTTTATTCATTCGGGTCAATTTCGGTCAAACATTTTGTCGATCATTTCCTGAGAGCGCCGAGATTGAATTACGAAGGAAGTACGACTTCGGCCGTTGTCCGGTCCGTATTTATCGGATCATATCAGCAACATCTGACATGTCAGTTGTCTGAAATCGGCTCGTCAACATCAGATAAAGACGGGATATATTATATCTATAATAGTATTGCTGACGTTGGCTATATTTCACATCGCGTTCGTGTTTTAACCCGCAGTTCGAGTAGGAATGGCTGTCTAATAGCGTGTTTTTATACCGGGTTCTTATATGGCTGGTTGGTAAGGCGTCACGTGATGTGGTGTTGGTCTTTCTCGCGTGTGTGCGCGCGCGCGTGCTCGTGTGTATGTGCGTTTGATTTCGTAGCACAGCTTATACCGAACTGCACTGGATATATATGCATGTGCTTATGGGATGCTTCAAACTTCAGAAAAAGCTTCGGCCTGATCATTTAATTTTTCTCATGTGAGATGTAACTGACTGACTGACTCACTCACTCACCTAATTGCCACACGATGTTGTTATTTGACGTTTCCTATCAATACAACCTTTAAGAGTCATATACCTCACCCAATCACTCACTCAGCCATTAACCCACCCCACCCATATTCCACAATAACAAAGTTATTCCCTGAATAACAATAACCAAATAGCATCAACATTTTCTCCTAATATCGTTCGCCAAATGTTATTCGTAACTTTCATGCGTACGAAAACGTAACAAACCAGGAATAAAGTTCAGTATATACCGGTCATCACGAAAAACAATATCAGTATTAACGATAGGAGCGCTGTTATAATCAGTGAAAGACGTGAATATTGTTTGGATATATACTCGCACGACACGGTTTTTTCATCCACTAACTGGGCAGTGATTAAGGAGAAATGAGATTCGGTTACATTGTTGAAATTCCGTACCAACGGACAGTGTTTACTACGGTGGCTCTGGATGGACATGCGAAAGGATCACAGGAATTCCTGCACGTTTTGGCTGTTCAGTTATTTTAATGTAAAGCAACGATTTTAGCCAAATACCCAGTTTTATTTTTTACTATAATATTCATATACTAGTGGCTTTAAATCTTACAGCACCTTCAGGTGAAATGTTTTAGTAGGCGCCACCATTGTCGAATGAACATTCGACATTATCGAATCTATCACAATCTAATCGATCCTAAATCGTTCATGAAATTGAAGAATGAAATGCTACAATAAATGCTGTTACCGTAGGCTTATTTGGGTAGTCGAGTTGAGTTGCTACACCTGTCATACATGGCTGATGGCCGGCTGCCAAGGGACACAATCCCACGTACACAGATAAGCTGGATTCGAACCCATAGCCAGTATGTTTGTAGTGCAGTGCCGTCACCACTGGGCAAACGGCCAAGCAAATACCTCGAAATTCCCTTGATCGGTGTGGGTAAGTGTTGTCGGGAGTTGTGTGTTGTGTTATATATATATATATATATATATATATATATGTGTGTGTGTGTGTGTGTGTGTGTGTGGTAGTTTGTGGTCTTGTAGATGAGTTGTGTAGGTGGTCTAGGTGGCACTAGGTTTACGGATTATATAGTGGTGTGGATCAGTGGTTCGTTTTGAGTACTCGATAGTATGTGGTGTGATGTCTCTATTAAGAATAATTATTCAAATCATGAAATCTTGAATAGATATAATATCTGAATTCAAGCAATAACTTCTACACGTATTATCTCGTACGATACCTTATGCTAAACGCAGGTGTAATTTAGAATGAAGTATCAAGAAGCCAATATATATATATATATATATATATATATATATATATTCCGCGATAGATTACAAGGCAAGAAATACGACAACACATGGCAATTCATTAAACAATGACTCACATAGAGCTCCTCAACATGATCGTCTGCTATCACAGAATTAAAACTGGCTACTGAACAACACTAGAAACATTCTCCATTCCGGTTATTTCTAGCGCCTGAAACTGCGACAGGTTTATTTTTATCTTACTATTTGGCCTTTTCATATTGGAGCTCTGTCAGCCATTATGGTGGTATTTTACGCCAAACCAGTGGCGCCCCCGCCCTCCCATCGGCACAGTATCAATATATTGTTGGTGGTGGATTAGTGACATTTTAAGCTTGTACAGCATTGTTGCGGCTTTATTATTGGCCGAGAGCTTTTAATCAGAGCACAATGTATTATTCTCGCCTTATTTCTGGCTGATCGTTGCACAATGTGGTGCCTCACCCGGGACTGGCAACGTAATTGGAGCAGGCGCCGGTAGGTGGCGGGCTTCGAGGAACATATTCACCCTTCACCACCATCAACGCCCTAATCTATCCAATTTAATTGAAATTTACGGTTCGTCAGCCGGGCGAGGACCACTCGTCATTATCGTCGGTAATGTCGGATCGTGCTATTTTTCTCCGATTGGATAATGTAAACACTTTGACGTGATCGTGGGTATCCGCCGACAGACGAACAAGGTAAACACGGGACTCGCCGTCAGGATCAGGTCTCCAATAACGACTCCAGTATGCTAAGTAAAGTACTCCATAAGCTGAGGCTATCCTCTCGAACAGAAATCGACAGAAATCGTTGCAAACCATCTACAAAATACTATCGATGAATATTCATTGGTAGTATTTCGAGTGCTTTGTCCTGTTCGAAGCGAACCTTCGTCTGTAAAGTGTAATAATAACGAGGTGGTGAAGGAGTTCGAATTAAACGTTGTCCTCTTTTTGTTTTATTTTTATAATCGAACACCACTTTTTGATTAGGCGAGGGACTTATTTGTTTAGACTACGTTTTAGCCGTTATATCTAATGGTATTTTTTCATGTCATATAACTATTAATTAAAACTTCCGAGATATTTTTCAAAAGAAGCATGTCACAAGTACAATGTTTATGTTGAAGATATTGTTTTTATTAAAAAATGGACTAAATAAACAATACATATAAAAGAATACTCACACACATTCACAGGTAGTCGTCGACTTACGACCTATGCAACTTACGATTGTTGGACTTTACGACTCGCGGTACGACTTAAAGATGACTATAATATCATTACACAGTATAATATACCTAAGATAATTATAAAATTCGACGAGTTGCGACCAGATCAACTTACAACTGGTCAAGGTCGTAACCAATCAAGGTCGTAAGTCGATATAAACAGGAAGTGCTTTGATGTTCTAACAGATCCTTAACACTGGGGTGCAGTTCTTAGCTTATGTATATATATATATATATATATATATATATATTAAGAACGTTCCACTTCGCTCGATCGCCAGCCTCTGTTCCCAGAGGAGTATATCGTTTCCTATGGTCTTCTTGAGACACTGAACCGAACCGAACTGACCAGTTGACGAGAGGGAAGTGATAAAGACTAATTTATCCCTTCTGTCAAGGTCGTTGGCCTTTGGCTATATGACCTTTGTCCTTTTCAAGCAAAACGTGTCCCGTGACAATTTCACGTCCCAGCGCTAGCGGACGAGCGAAAAGCCGAGCAGAGTCATTGTTACGATGATTAATGATGGATTATTAATTATGATATATATATCGTGGGTTCTAGCCGAGGAGAGTAGGATAAATCATGGCCATCAGACAATTGTCTACGGGACAATTGTGCACCAGACAAATACTGACCAAGTGGACAATTATCAAGACAAAGTATTTAACAGAAACAATCTTTGCTTTGATTAATCCTATTTTTTTAAATATTATATTTGATGCAATATTTTCCTTCGAAATACAAGTCTATTTTCAGCAAAAGGTTTAGATTCGACTAATAACAACAACAGCAACGACAATAGCAACAACAACAAATCTGTTTTTCAATAGCAATTAATGTTAGTTTTCAAGTTAAGGATTAATTGTTTTGTTAATAAAGTTTAATTGATGACGGCGTTTGTAATAAAGTGTTATTAGAAAGAAGTAACTGTATTTTTTTTAAATTTTCTATACGACATTTGACTCAATTTACCAGTTTATTCTTAAGCATCCGTCTGAGGATGTTTCTAATGAACATTTCTCCAATGAGCTTTTGACTCGCTGCGCGTTTGGGGTTAGAAAAGCCGCCATTGAGCGACCATTTTATCGATATACCTTCAAATAATTATCACTCATTCACTCACTCACTCACTGCACTCACTCACTCACTCACTCACTCACTCACTCACTCACTCACTCACTCACTCACTCACTCACTCACTCACTCACTCACTCACTCACTCACTCACTCACTCAGCGAGAACATTTCAGTTACCATTCGACCATTTTATCATCTAGGCAGTTTTTGAATTAAACGTTGTCTAAAACGAGCACAAAGTATTCGAGTTATACAGGGACCAATTTTGCCCACAAACCACTCATAGATGCAAAATGGCGTTCGAAGATTTACACAGGTGTCCGGTATCGACCGACAATTCACGAGCACGGACCTATATATATATATGTATAGAGTACTGTCCTGTTTCCGACACCATCCAATTTCCGGGATATCTCAGTTTCACTTTACTGATGTTTAGTTTTGGCATGATTTTGTACAATTATTTTGAAAATATTTCTAGGTTTATTATCCAAACAGGTTCCACTAATACACATGAAACAATTCTGTAAAAATGAAAGTACACTGCCTCTAGTTAGAATAGGTTTGACGAACGATTATGATATATATATATATATATATATATATATATATTATTTTGTTACGTTGGCTACATAACAATGAAGGCTTACTACAAAGGAAGACCTTTATTGATGGCCGAAACATCCCACATGCACAAACATTATTCTTATTATTATTATTATTATTATCGATAGCAGCAGTTGTAGTAGTAGTAGTATTGGTTATATTGGTGGAGGTATTATTATCATTACTAGGAGTAGTCAGTAGCAGTAGTAGTAGTAGTGGTGGGGCAATTTATAAAACGTTTGACAAACCTGCTACAGATTTCGATGTCCCTTTGGTATGATGAACTACAATAACAACTCTGGGCACCGCATTTGTACTGGAATCTCTGTGGCCCCAAAATTATACCCAAATGACTTCATTATTAAACGCATATAAATGGTTTTTCTCCAGCAACTTATCATAGAGATACCCATTAGCAGAAGAGTGATCCATGTTTATGATGGATATATTTGGACTCTTACAGAGACTGAGATCAGACAGTTCCTGAAGGGGTGAAAGGGTATCAGAATATTCTGATGAGCCAAGTTACTAATATAGGTCATGAATCATGCAGAGATAATCTTAAGATTCACAAAAGCTGTCTATGTAAAACTATTAAGTAAAAAACTGTGTTGACTGGAATGTTTTGAAGAATTACAAACCGGTTTCAAATTTAATATTTTTCCTTCTAAAATTATAGAAAAGCGTTTGTCGTCCACATGACCGAAACAATCTTGGTTCGAGCAAAACATAATATTATGACATCAGTTGGTCAAGATAAGTCAGTGTTAGGGTTTTTATTGGAATTATATGTATATAGTTTCATACATTATACACCATAATTAACTTCCTTCAGATTAAAAGACTCATTTTAATTGCTGCCTGGAACAATTTCTCCAGAATGTTTGTTCATGGTATTTTGTCCGATATTCTGTTATTGTTATCCGGCGTACCACAGGCTATAGTTATCAGACCCTTTAGATTTCACAATGTACACACATCTTATTGTGATCATTGCAGAGCGATATGACATAACCTATCACATTTATGTTGAAGACATACACCTGTCTATATCATTGGATCCTGATAATGAATCAAATTTCGACCCTTCCTTGGAATGTCTTGAACATTGCATTGTCGGTATTCGGCTGTGACTGACCCAAATTCTTCTAAAGTTATATGATAATAAAACAATAACATATTTGACTTCACCATATTATGTCAAATGCTTTTTAGTTCTAGTATTACACAAATGATTGTAATTCCATTTGATAGGGAACACCTGATTATAGTGGAGGATATATAAATAGCAACGTTGAAAATTTGACACCCTTGTATAATATTATAGAAAGGGTAGTGTTACTTTCCTTCTAAAGAAATATTTATTCAATGATTACAAGTAATTCAAAGCAGTCAATATTCCACTCGATTTTTAACCAATTTGTTGAATTATATTTAGGAATTGCGTAAAATCAGTGCCAGCTGTTTCCCAAAAGCACTGTTACTAACGTAAACATCAACGGTACAATTGATTAAAGTGAAATGGCCACAGTTCAACAATACGCACCAAAAATGACCTTAAATATTCAATGTCTACTAGCTTGTGGTTTACAGTATTAGGTTAAGTGCTTAAATCTGTTAACTTTACATAGTGTTTATTTTCTGGTGTAAGTTTAACTGTAAAACATTGAACATTAAATATTACGTTTCTTTTAAAGCACCTGTATGAGTTGGTCTGAGATTTCTTTGTTCTCATAGAGCTAGATTTAGTGAAAGTTTGGCCAAAAGACGTAGATTCCATGATTACAGCTGTATCCAGAAATATAACAGTTTTTTTAGTTACCTCCGTATCAGTCAGTCGTTAGACAGTCGAACTTATTTTTGGAATAGTGACCCCTCAATCATCCGAAGTTTAAGCCCCTCAATAATCCGAACTTTACTATAATTTTGCACTCGTCTTCATCCAGATCTTTGTGAACGATCCCTTTCATGATCCAGTAATGAACTGGGTATAGCAACTTCATTATAGATCCAGGGAAGCAATATACTGCATTCTTACTCTACTCCCAGCCTATGGGGGTCATCTGGGCTCTGTGTACATTCAGAATTAGCGCGGTAAAAATGAGGGAGGGGAGGTCTTCTACTGCATTCGTTGAAATATTTAAAACTGTAACAACACATGGGATTTGGATGTATTTATTTTTGGATCGAATTGGTTAATAGTGTCTTTAACATCAACTGATGTAGGTTTGTCATTTATTTGAGACACATCAATGTAGATGTTTGTAGCAGCTCCTTAGATGTCAGTTTGTGATGCTATGTTACAAACAAGAGATTAGAGATAGAGTGATCTCTCCTCGAGTTCACTCATGGAAAAGACATCCTTACTAAATTACTAAACATGTGGTCCAATGGGAGCTTGTCATTCGAATATTGACGAGAATGAGATGAAGATGCTATTCCTAAATAATGAAAAGAGTTTAATTTATTTATTTATTATTATTATTATTATTATTATTATTATTATTATTATTATTATAAAATGGACTTATTTCGAACCGAAAAGCCGAGCAGACAGTACCACACAAACACATCCATAATGTCACCGTTTACAAGGTCAACAGTACCATCACTTTGAGGATGATGATGATCTATGCCATAAACCAGTCAGATTTAGCCACACTTTCTTGTACTCACTTATCACCTTAGCTGTAAATTCTGACCCATTATCACTCTACAGGATGACAGGTACAACCACCACCCGAGAGTTAGCCATCAGTTGAGGCGCCATCTTATATAGATGAACACCTGGTTCTGAGTGGCCTGAGAGTTCAAAGAACTGCTTCCGGTAAGTTATAGTCTACTTCAACGTACATAAACAGGATGAACTAAGTTTCTCTTTAATTAACATCATTAATGTGTAAATATTTCATTGAGAATTTCACTGTTTATGTGTATATGTATGTATCCACGATTGGTTTTTCTCTCTGGTACACTGTGTGTGTTATTGTGTGTGTTTTGAAAGTGTGTAATAACGCACTGGCACAAAGGAAAACGAATCGTGGATACAACACTTGGACGATTAATCAGAGAACAGAATCCAGAGCAGCATTTTTTCAAAATTCCGAGCCATTTGCGGCGGAAATCCAGAGAGCGAATAATTCCTTATGGCTCAGCGGTGATCTGTGGCCCAGCCAACTGTGTGTGTGTTGTGGAGGGGGGTGGGGTACATCTCTAAACGATCGAGTCGAGGGAGACATCACTTGATTGCGGCATGATTTTGTTCTACTGTCTCGGAAAAAGATCGACATTAGTTTAGCGACAGACGAAGCCAAATTTAATCTCGACGGCCAAACTCGGTTAGCCAGTCCCCAGTCTCCCGGGGATGGGGTCGAGTTGTGGTTGTGTGGGGGGTTGGGATACCGGCATGGACGGGCCAAACCGGATAACGAATCGCTGGACTTCGGCTAGATCGATAATGCAGCAAGGACAATAACTCGGGAAAGGAACAAGAGCATTTATTGGCGATAAATATGGAATTGTTCGAATGTGGCGCCCCCAACTGACTGTTCGACTCAACTCAGTCATCGTGTCGTCTTATACTTAAGCCATTCCACGCTATATAAATATACTACTTGCCCGGGGTCAGCTGATCTACTACGTCACGATGGTGTGGGGCCAATGTCGAGGGCTTTGTTACCGTGAAGATGACGTGATTGGTTCGTTGCCGCCGTAACAAAACTGTCACTGTAACGGAAATAGCATTTGATTGGCCCGTGATTCGATGACGTATTGGTTGCCATTGCCGGAAGATGTTTGATACCAGACTCGTCGAGAAAATCCCGCCGAACTCGTCGTGGAGATGGTGTACCGGAAGTTATGTCCATATTAATAATTAGCGACAATGGTTCGACATATTTATTAGGTTTTTCTTAATATTTTTAATCGTTAATAGCTGGAAATTAAAAATGAACTATCAACTTATTGGTTGTTAATAATTCTACTCCTCTCTCTCCCCCATGTTGTGTGTGTGTGTCGTTGAGTGTGAGAGAGAAAGCGAGGAGAGAGACCCAAGTTGACGTACATACTATCGCTTTGGTCCATTTGAGTATCTTCCGCGAGTATTCCCGCATGCGCATCTCTATGTCAACCATACAGTGCACAGCTGAAAACCAATTAAAATATCTCAGTTCACTAGCCAGTCATCAATAGCACGACCAAATAATGTTACACCCCCCTCCACCCAAGGGGATTAGCTCAAAGATCGCTGTCTCTCCGTAGACTAATCCTCACAATCCCGGCAAGAGATCCCTCATACATCAAAAACAAAGGATTCTCTGGTCATCAATCTGTGTTCTAACTAGATAGGCGGCGAATCTTTATAATTTGTGCACGTTCTACCCGCACAATTACGTTAATTCCACCAAAGATGAATATTAATTTATTGTCGGTTTTCCATAGCACGATGCCTTCATCAAGTTATGATCGAGCTATGGCAAGAGGAAGTTGTTTCTAATTTTGGCGGGTGGCTATTAACTTCTGTAGTTGGCTTTCCATATGTTGGACGACATCGCTGCTTTCGAAACTATATTATTATTATTATTATTATTATTATTATTATTATTATCTTCCACCAAAGGATAGAAAGAACTGTCACGTAAATTTCAGAAGCTCTGTCTCTAATTCGGCGTAGATTATTACAGGCGTTGCGTGAGAAGTCTGTCAGATAATTAATATTTTATACAATAATCATACTCTCCTTCCCAAATTTGCTTTGTCAAATGAATTATTAAGAAGAACGCCACAGTACGTTGAATAATAAATAAATAATAAACAGCGAAACATGATTATTACATTTTCCTCGTAAGCAGAAACATGAAACGGTTATGGCATAATAACTATAAAACTTGCAAACACGATGACGTCGTATATTGACTGGGCGACATTTGAAAGGAAAAATACATGTGAGCACACATTCACACACTCATGCATCTACAGAAACATGCACATAGGTATAGACGATATATAACGGCACGCACACGCACGTACGCACGCACTCGCACAGAAACACGCGAACGCCTTCTCTCCTCAATCACATGTATATACTCGTACGACCCCCCCCCACACACACACACACACACACACACACACACACACACACACAGAGAGAGAGAGAGAGAGAGAGAGAGAGAGAGAGTATATATAGACTGATAATTGCTATCTCATCTCTATATCTAAACCAAAAATGATGGCGTTTACCTATAATATCAAAATACATATCTAATAACAAGTAATATGTAACATATATAATGTCGTACACAATAAGAAACACTGTCGGATGTCTACCCAAAACATAAAAAAGTGTCACATGTCCATCCAAAATACCCAGCAATGCCAAATATACATCTACAACTGCAAAGAGTGTCAAATCTTCACCCCACAACGACCAACAGTATCAAATATCTATAACTGACATCCAACAGTGCCAAATCCACACCCACAACTTCAAATTGTGCAAAATCTCCATCCACTACACCAGCGGTGTCAAATAGGTATCTACCACACACAACAGTATCTCATATATATATATATATATATATATATATATATGGGATTCGGTCTTTTGCCTCCCGGTTCTATCCCCCCCCCTCCATTTGCCCTTCTGTCTTTTGCCCCTTCGAACTTTTGCACCTCGATCTTTAGCCCCTTAGTTACTTTGGCCCATTAGTTACTTTGGTCCATTAGTTACTTGGTCCATTAGTTACTTTGGCCCATTAGTTACTTTGGCCCATTAGTTACTTTGGCCCATTGGTGTGACTTTTGTGATTGAGAGTGAAAATTGAACAAAATAAAATCGATCACACACTTTAACTATCATTTTGTAGTGATTCAATTTCTTAATTACTCAAAATGTTCATTTAAGCTCTACTTGCTAACTGTTCTCTTTATTCGTTATCTGTCATTTCAAGATCTGCTTTCTTCAAAGAAACATCCATCTACATGTATTTATTATGGCTTTAATCACGGCTTTTTTGTTTCTTCATTTTTTTGGTAACTATTCTCTTTATTCTTTGTCTGTCATCAACAATTGTAATTATGGTAATCCCTTAATCAGAAAGATGAATGGGAACAGACTTGATTGTAATAACATAAGGGGAGGTTCTTAGTTCCAATGAGTGTCTCCTTAATTAAAATTGATATATGTACAATGAAACATTAGTTATATTGCATATATATAGTGCATTAAAATTATTTTGTAAAATGGCTGTGCTCAATAGCCAGGGGTCTCTACCCCAAACTTTAACAATACAACAATACAATCTTATAAAAGACATTTACCAATTTATGTATAATCATAGACTTATTTATTTATCTTAATCATTTTTTATAAACCATAGCAAATTAAAAATATAACACAACAAAATAATTTTTTAAGTTATGTGGCAAAGACCAAAGAGCAAAAGACCAGGTGACCAATTATTGACGGGGCAAAAGACCGAAGTGCAAAAGATCGGGGGCTAAAAGACCGCGGTGGCAAAAGACCTGAACCCATATATATATATATATATATATATATATATATATATATATATATATAATACCAACAAGTGGTAAGTATCTATATACATCATCAAATATTATCTTTGTTTATAGTACCCAACAGTGTTATGTGTCTATCTACAACATAAAACGCTTTCAGACATCTTTCTGTAATAGCCAATAGTGTCTAGTGTCTATCAACAACACGAAACATAATTTGGCGTCTAGCTATAACATTCTACAGTGCTAGATTTCTTTACACTATTGAACCGTTTCATCTTTCTATCTTCAACATCCAATAGTGTAAGTTAACTGTCTTTATATCACAGAACAATGACAGATGTCCCGTAGCTTCAGGTGCCAGCATATAAAAGCAAAAAGTATCAGATATTTATATAAGAACTAGCCGTGTTTCTACAACACCAAACTCTGCCAGCGATTTGTTTTGTTTGATCTACAATAACCTCCATGTATATATATATATATATATATATATATATATATATATATATATATATATAGTTTGCTCATACACAGCTCATTATACAATCCATAAACTGTTAAATATATAGTTAGTATCATTTATTATATGGATAAGTCCCACTCGTTACTTAACAAAATGTCACATATACAAATTTGAAACGCTTTATATTTATTTTCATAACAAACAATAAATTATACATAAAATGACACACAATACTTTTAATTATTCGAATCTTAAAAAAGTTTGACAATAATTTTGTTGCAAATGCGCAGATGCAACTAAACTTTCGATGTTCGCTTAAAGTTTCCCAGTTCCAATTATAAGCGTGCTATCGTGTAGAAACGACGTTCTAGATTACCCCTGTTTAGAGTATAGTGTTCTACAAAGAGAAGTGAACCCGGTTGTTATATAAACAGACAACTAGTCGATGATTATATGTGTGTGAGATGACGAGAAGTTTATATTGGGAATTATGTGACGGGATAATCTAAGCTTATTAGTGTATATTGATGGTGGAGGAGAAGATATGGCGATACATATTTATCATTTACTTAGTTAACTAATAGAGAAACAGACAGGCAGACATACAGACAAATGGATAGACAGACAAATAGGACAGCAAGACAGACAGACAGACAGACAGACAGACAGACAGACAGACAGACAGACAGACAGACAGACAGACAGACAGACAGACACACACACACACACACACACACACAGGCATATATATATATATATATATATATATATAAGAGAGAGAGAGAGAGAGAGAGACTGTATGTGTGTGTATATGTATGTGTGTGAGAGAGATATATATATATGTGTGTGTGTGTGTGTGTGTGTGTCGTGCGTGCGTGAGAGAGAGAGAGCGAAAAAGAAAGAGAGAGGTTGATATATATATATATATATATATATATATATATAGATATGATAGATAGACAGACATATAGCTATATAGATAGATATAGTTAGAAATACAGACAGACAGACAGACAGACAGACAGACAGACAAATTACAATCACTGTAGAAGATACGATTAAACAAATAAACATTTTTAAATTTAATCTTTTTATATACATATCACTTACCAACTATAGCGACGGCCTATCCTTGGTTCATCAAAGTGTGTTAGAGATGATCCTAAAGCTGAGTGGAGTTAGTCGTCGTATAGCTACAGTGAGAACTGGTTATGTTCCTCATACACGAAGCCCTCGCTATAACGCTGACAGTGTCCACTTTGGTGGCGTCATGTCTCTGTTCGGCCCGATAACCGGATGACCTTTTATCAGTTTTCCCTTTGACATAGATAGCTCCCAGGAGGCTCGGCTCCTGCTGGGCTAGGTTCATCCCAGAACTGTCCGGTTAGCTCGATCGGGCGAGCTGGAAGGCGAGCGAATGTCTGCTTGGAATTCGGTAGAACTTACGGGCGGAATAACACCACACACATTTGTCATCAAAGTTCGCGCTAATCCATGACCAACTGGCGCTCAGCAACATTCCATGGCATGGCCGCCAGATTACAAAGAAGAATATAATTTTGGCTGAAGAGCGATTATATATTTATTGGTAACAACACACGCAGGAAAGCCGACACGCGAGAGTTTACCAAGAATGAACCTAAAATAGATTTAAAACTGAAACACAAAAAGTCAACACAGATTGACATGTTTAACGCTTCTTCGGGGACAGACGCCGGAACTATAGCCCGGGTTAACACAGGACAATAATATTGCAGCCATTGTCGGTAATTTCCCTGTAACAACCGCTCGAGTGGTATGTGTAAACAGCGGGACAATAGGGTGACAGGATAGTGATGGTAAAACAGATTGGTTGGAGTGAGCTGGTCCGGTCTATTGTCGGTGTGTTGTTCTTTATGTGTTGTCCCCGTGCGTCGTCCTCAGCGTGTTTTGTCTCTGTGGTGATGTCCTCCGCATATTGTCTGCGTTTTTATTGTGGTATTGTCTTCAGCGCTTTGCTCGCATTTAGTGCTTCGCGTCTCTATGTGTTATTCGCGAGTTGTCTTCTACACGTTGTCCCCATCTGTCTATTATCCGTCTGATGTTTTTGATCGGTTGCCTGCCTACGTGTTGTCCGGATGTTGTCCGTTACGTATTGTCTATGTGTTACCGCGGTCTTTCCTCGGTCCCATTTGTTATCGACGTATTGTCCACCTATTATCATTCACGTGTTTTTGTATTGTCTCTATGTCTTCGGCTTGTTGTCCTGCGCTTGTTGTCCGCGGCTTGGTATATCTGTGCAATCTCCGTCTTGTCTTCACCTCGTAATATCCTCCCCACGTATTGTCTTTGTATTATCAGTGTGTT